>CM067374.1:58736107-58746107 GCA_034401795.1 Chaetoderma sp. LZ-2023a | reverse complement strand
AAACCAACCAACCAACAAACCAACCAACAAACAAACCAACCAACAAACCAACCAACCAACAAACCAACCAACAAACCAACCAACAAACCAACCAACAAACCAACCAACAAACCAACCAACAAACCAACCAACAAACCAACCAACAAACCAACCAACAAACCAACCAACAAACCAACCAACAAACCAACCAACAAACCAACCAACAAACCAACCAACAAACCAACTTTTGTGGCGATTTTCGCATCAATATTTCCACCAGTCGTTTCTACAAGAGTAAGAGGATACATCTGTCCTTACTAGAGAGTATCATGTGTTTAGATTATATATTGCTCAATGTACCTTTAACCCATGGCAAATTTACCGTTGACCAAATGGGCAGGAAAATAATCAAATGTATTGCGCCTTAAGCAATTGGATTAAAATTGATACTGGCGCCCTGCGTCAACACATCAATTCTTTAGCCGGTTTTCTTTCATATTTTTTTTTATATCCTAGAATGCATAAGTCAGCTACCATCGAAACTACACAATGTTTTGCTTATTTTCACTATACGTGAATACTAGTGTCCGTGTAGAAGTGGATTATCTTTGTAAACTGCTGCTGTCTATGCCATCAACAGCTTACAGAGACACAATGCTTTCAAAATGGATATCAGTCTTCCTTTTACTGAATATTTATACATGTATCAAACTTTCATAGACATGTCCCACAACTCCAGACAATGAAGTGCCAATGAATGACTATTCGTCTCTTACAAGCTTCAATTCTCTCCATCCACATGGCCCAAGCATGTCAACAATCGTCATGGTTCCACCCCGAGGGAGTAGCCGCCATTGTTCTTGTTAACTGCCAATGTATGGCCAAACAGAGAGCCAAACAACAGTTCGCCGCGGGGGACTGAAAAAATGGTCATTCGCAGTTGTCAAATGAGAAATTATGGCCTGCTCTTCATCAAAACTTGATCACCGTGATAATAGACTGCAAAGTCAACATGCCATTTAAGGATTGTAAGAAAAGGTTTGTTTCGTTTTTCTATTCTCTCCGTTCGTACCTCTGGCCGTCTCTAGGTATTTGAGACAATCGAATGGTCTATTTATATTTATATAACTACGCATAAAGGATCGCACTATTTGTTGTTGTTGTTGTTGTTGTTGTTGTTGTTGTTGTTATTATTATTATTATTATTATTATTATTATTATTATTATTATTATTATTATTATTATCGTCGTCGTCGTCGTCGTCGTCGTCGTCGTCGTCGTCGTCGTCGTCGTCGTCGTCGTCGTCGTCGTCGTCGTCGTCGTCGTCGTCGTCGTCGTAATCGGCGGCGGCGGTTGCGCTGGTGCTGATGGGGGGGGGGGGGGCGTTGGCGGTGATGATGGTGAATGTGACGACGATCATCATGGCAATGGTGACGACGAGCCTCGCTGGTTGTAGCAGTGAAGGTGAAAGAAATATTGTGAAATGCTAATGGCAATTGTGATATGATAAATACTATGTTGCTGCTGCCACTGCTGCTAATATTGTTGTTGTTGTTGTTGTTGTTGTTGTTGTTGTTATTGTTGTTGCTGCTGCTGCTGCTGCTGCTGCTGCTGCTGCTGCTGCTGCTGCTGCTGCTACTATTCTTGCTACAAAGCTTGATACTATTGTGGCTGATGTTGCTGTTGCTGCTGCTGCTTCTGTTGCTGTTATTGTTGTTGCTGCTCTGGTTGTTGCCGCTGCCTCTGTTGTTGTCGTCGTCATCGCCGCCGCCGCCGCCCCCGACGCTGGTGGTGGTGGAGATTGTGGTGGTGGTGGTGGTGGTGGTGGTGGTGGTGGAGGTAGTGGCGGTGATCTAATTACACACAGCAACTACCATGATTATAGCTAAGGAGCTTATTGCATATAATTACATGCGAAAATGGCGAATCGCAGCTCAAGGGCCAAATTGCATCCTCGACTTGGGTGTACAGCATCTACGAGTTATATGATGGGGGTGGGTGGGGGGGGGGTGGTGGTGGTGGTGGTGGTGGTGATAATTTATTTGGGCGGGGATTATTCTCTAGCGGATCATTCATTTTCACATGTGGTCGTAAGATGCCCATTTACTGATGCAACAGTTGTAGCTAGGTACCTCGACTGTTGCACGGGCCCATGCATAAGCTGACACAGTAGCAATATTCTCTTCTAACCCTGATATCTTTTCAACATTACTTTGTCCAGCACAGTCATTTCTTCAAGCATGCCTTAGTTCGTTTCCGAATCTGCCTCATAATGATGCTCTCCATTTCCTTTGTGGTTTGTTACTTCAATGCCATTCTACGTAAGCTATTTATTCTGACTCCTAGCTTCGACCATATTTATTCTTTTCATGGTTGATTTATATTTGTTATCATAAATTAACATCTCTTGTATTGCCACAATAATCCAACTTATTCCTACCAGATCTAAATTTTCCGCTATCAACTTCTTTATAAACTTGTTCTTTGAGAATAGCTCAGGTACGCAGTACGACGCCTAAAGCAAAGCGTTGATCTATTCAAATCTTTCTTATTATGGTATTCGGTCAAATGCATTTCGTCCTGTGTTGATAAACCACGAAAAGATTTCACGCGTCTATATATGACTGGTTCGCAAAGCCCTGAAAAGATGTCTTCGCTACTTTACTATATCTAACGGAGTTTAAAACGCCGGGTTCCGCAAATCACCTTTCCAGAGTATCTATCTATCATCTGACGTCATATGACGTCATAATCAGCTAAGCGGCGTGTAGGATGGCATCATAATCATTACGTCATAAATGATTCTGTTTGGCCTGTCTTTAGCTCTTAAAGCTCGATACACACGACGCAACAAGTTGAATACAACAAGTTGGTTCCGACAGTACACACGAGCCAACAAGTTGCATACAACATTTGTGTAAAATCCAAAAGCGGCATAAAATATTACATGTCAAATGTCAGAATTAGTAAAATACTGTATATATGTCTCTTTGTTTATCTCGATTGAAGTGGTCCTGCATTTTCACATTAAATAAACACTCGCACTCATCGTAAAGTTCAACAAAATTATGACGTCATAATAAACTACGTGATGTGTAGCGTGACGTCATAATTAACTATTAGGTATGGGCTTGTTAAGTATGACGTCACTGTGCCTGATTCGCAACCCGGAAGTGTGTATTTTGCTTTATTACATCATAAGTACATGCTTATGACATCATCATTTGTTGTTAAGCAAAAATATTGTTGTGTATTTAACAATCGAACTGAACCCGGAAACATGTCATCACTTAACAAGCCTATACACGCTTAGAATAGGTTGTACACGGGCGAGGTGTGGGTGGAGCTTAGCTAGAGATGGGCGGGGTATGGTTAAAACTAGAACGGTCCATTGATTGGTCGCATAAAATGTTGGATGAAAAATTTAGATGAAACCGATACACACGGCATAACTTCTTGGATGAAAAAGTTGGGTGAAAATAGACCACTATTCTATTTTTTTCATCCAACTTTTTGTTGCATACAACATGTTGTTTGTCTACAACTTGTTTAATCGTGTGTACACACTTTCAACATGTTGTATACAACTTGTTGTATCGTGTGTATCGAGATTAATAGTCCGACACGTTGTACGAATTGTATGTCTCTACTATTTAATAAACATGAAATTTAGCAACAGCCCAAAGTCAAATTAGTTTCAAAATATTCAACAGCTTACCTGTATAGTTTTCTGGAAATTGATAGTCAGGACGTTCAGAGATCGATCGTTCCCAACACGAGCGAGGTGTGGGTGGAGCTTAGAAAGAGATGGGCGGGGAATAGCTAAAACCGGAAAGCCGCTGTTCAATCCATGTGATCCAAAGTATTACGTTTCATATCGTCGGGATTCGGATATTTGTTCTGTACTGTCAACGCGTGTTGTAATCGATTCGAACCTTTGAAACTTGAATTGCCATAATACAATTTTCCAGTTAGTTATACAGGTAAGTTATTGAATATTTTGAAAGTAATTTGACTATGAGCTGTTGCTTCCAATGGCCAGTCAAAATAGTTTCAAAATGTTCAACATAATGATTAATAAATGCAATTCGTACACCTTCGTGGACGGACTTCTCGATTTTCGTGACTGAGCAACCTCTTATTGAGTGCGAAGTCATGGATATGGCGTAAGGTACTATAGTGACACATCGGATCGGGCTATTCACCATATCTACGCTAAACCAGCCTCGTGACAATGATTCTACGGGGCACAATATTGATATGCTAGGTCTGCGCATAATTTTTTATGCTGATGACTCACAGACTGTCCTACCTGTTGCGGCTATGTATAACATTTCATTAAAGGTATGCTCGTATAAAATGTTGCATTGTACCGATAGATTATGGTTTATAAATTCCATATGATTCATATTCTGTCAGATTTCTTTATCTATATCAAAATTATCTGCTTTGCAACATCGCTTAAACGTTGAACAGTGATCGCCACCATTTTGTCTCCTCAAGCGATAATGTGTGATGTCATGCAAGTGCCAATACATTACATTCGTTATTATGTATTACTTATACCGCTGAATATTTTGAAACTAATTTGACTGGAAGTTGTTGCTGCCTATGGCAGCAACAACTTCCACTCAAATTACTTTCAAAATATTCAACCGCTTACTTGTGTGGTTGCTTTTATACGAAATCGCCAAACTATAGCTGGCGCCTCTATGAATGGCCGTATATACTAAGGTTGATATAAAACGCTAATTTTTTTCTGATTCGTTGAAATTAAAATCACGACAGCCATCATAGGGTGTAGAAATGTACCAACATTTAGCTACTAAAGCTTGAATACCTATGTAAGCGGCATGATAAAAAGCTTAAAATTACCTGCATAATTTATGGGTGGCATATTAGATCACCTGAATAACTATCGAGTGATGAGGTTAGTTATCCTTTAAGATATACAGCTACTACCGGTAGCAGAATGGCATCTGTGGATAATGCATAGGGAAACAAAAGGCCATAATGAATCCTCTTTCTTTATGTGAACTTCGCAGTCTAATTTCTTGATATCCGTTCTCTTCTTTAATGCGTCCAGTATATAATGTTTCTGGGTTTCTACTTGATAAGGCAGCTAACTCTTTTATTATTCTTTCTGACTATGACAGATTTTTCTAAAATTCTCTCCTCTTTCTAGGGCCTTTGGTAATTCTCGCCTTACCGGTTGAAATGCATGACATAATCTCTGGTCAGGGGATTTTGTGCTTTGGTAACAGTTAAACTTCATTTCGATAGAGCACACACTAACAAGGTAGATTATAATATTTCTCCTTATGGACAAAACGTGTCTGTTGATGTTAAGAGATAAAAGCTTAAAATAGAGATGTACAGTGACGGATTAAGTCTTTCCAGGGCTGGGGAGGGGGTGCAAAAAATATTTGTGGAATTGTGTGGAAGCGAAAGGCAAACCAAAAGGGGTTCGCTCCCCCGGAGAATGTTGAAATCTAGATGCTCGAATATGGCATCTCCTGCATTTCCAGAGGTAAATATTGACCATCAGTTGGCTGTTAAATTATTCGGTTTTAGCTATTTAATTTCATTTTTTAGTTCACTAAATTTCTTGAGGACTGAAAGCAGGACTGTATAAAAAACTGAATGAACAAGAAAATGAAATTAAATAGCTAAAAATAGAACAAATCGCCAAGTTTGTACCATATCATGTTATGCAGTTTCTCTCTATACAAACGAGAATAGGTCTCTGGGCATCATGTCCCAACAGCTATTCTCGTTTGTAAAAAAACAAACCACATAAAACACATTATTGACTCAAAAATTCTTTTTAGAGAAAATATTGGGGGCTCGACAAGATCTGGGCCCGGGGGCAAGGGCCCCCGCTGCCCCTATTATAATCCGATATTGGAGACGTACGTGATATAACTAAAAGTTTATTCATCCATTCCGCTTAGCCTCACGACCACCAACCATTATATGCGTTGTTACAGCGGCTTGTAAAGCCGTTATTTCTCTTTATTTTAATAGTGTCTGTTCAACATAGCCAATTTGAATTGTGTGAATGGAATTTAAATATTGTGTTTCTGTGGAAACATTCGGATAAACCTTCTTACTTTTTAGTGTAGAGAAAACATACGTAAATTGAATAATTTATTTGTGAGGGCGATAATTTCTTCTGACTGCCAATTTTTGTTGCGACTTAAGTGTACCAAGGCGACTAAATTCTACGGTTGATTCGTGTAATCCATATAGGACGTACCTCTATCTCCGCTACAGTATTAATGGACCTCTATGACAAAACTCTACATGGCTAATTCATAGCTAATTAGAGAAATATTTATCAGGCGTTTTTAATTTGTTAAAGATTCTTTGCGAAACTCATAAGCACTTAATTCTAAGTTGATTGCGGGCGTATTTGGCTCATCTTTGAAAAGGGAATGTCATCCTGGTCCTTCTAGGCGGAATGGGAGATTTGTAGTTGGTTAAACAAGTTTGACAATTTTACTGGATGGACGTTCCTTAGCCTCCACTATTGATGCGTATGAGGTGGGTGAAAGCATAGTTCGCAGCATGTTAGTTGTCTGTTGGTCATAGAGACAACATTCCCATACAGCACGCTAGTCATACGACACTTGCCACATTGCGGGAGTGGGTGGAGATAACTGTCTCGTCACGCACGTGTCAGGTATACAGTTAGCCCTTAATGGCAAAACAATACTCATTTGGCCACTGTTGACATTATCCACGCTGTAATTATTCTGCCGTTGTACACTGAAAGGAGCAATCGCAGAATCAGACGCTTAATGGGAGTCGCCATTTAACAGATCTAGACAAAACATGACCACTATCGAGGGTATTGTTGTAGAAAAACCAGACGCCCTCTGTATTGTGTCCGAGCTGCTTTAAGCCCGGGGCACCCTGCAGGGCAGAGACCAGTCCAGCGCGGAGGTGATCGCGTTACGTACATCCCTCCAGCTACAGACAGGAAAAAAATATTTCATTGATTTGATAAAGACGAAAGCCAATTGTAACAGCCATAGTGCACACACATTTTGTATCCTGTCTCAATAGCATACTGAAGTACGTGTTCTCAACGAAAATGATAGTTCTTCGTCAAAAGTCATTGAATTAAAGGTTGCATATAGGCTTGGCCCTCATTTGGGACTTTTTATCATATGGCGCAAACAATATGAAAATCTGTACTATATCAAATGCACTGCATATAATGACATTTCAGTAAAAGCTATCCTCCTGATACGTAATTGTAAGCAACCGTTTCGCACATGACAAGATTGGAGTTGCGTTCGTGCGTTCCTGCGTTCGTGCGTTCGTGCGTTCGTGCGTTCGTGCGTTCGTGCGTTCGTGCGTGCGTGCGTGCGTGCGTGCGTGCGTTCGTGCGTGCGTGCGTGCGTGCGTGCGTGCGTGCGTGCGTGCGTGCGTGCGTACGTACGCGTGCGTGCGTGCGTGCGTGCGTGCGTGCGTGCGTGCGTGCGTGCGTGCGTGCGTGCGTGCGTGCGTGCGTGCGTGCGTTCGTGTGTGCGTGCGTGAGTGAGTGCGTGTGTGCGTGAGTGTGTATCTGCGTGCAAGCGTGCGTGCGTTGGCATGAAAAGCTTTCGCTTATGGCATGGCATGAAAGGATTACTGTTCCTTCCTTCATTAATGTATGTAGTTTAGTGGAGCCACGGAAGTGCATGCTAGACGATACATCAAGCATTACGTTGAATGTATTGGAAATCAGACGATTTATTTCAGATACTGATGCCTCATAATTCCATAATAACCAGAAGTTTTCGAGACTATGGTGGCGCTATCTGTCACTGCAATCCTCCGCGCGTCAATGTCTCACAATCTGATTAACAAATCTTGCAACCTGCTGTTCTGCTGTGGTGTATTAAGTCGCAATCAGGTAGACAGTTTGGGATAGATCCGTTCCAGGCATTGGCCATATATCAGAGCAGCTATTAAGAACATTCATTAAACTAACGTACATTAATTACGAGATCGAAGCGTGATAACACATGACTGATTCATGAAGATGCTCTCAATACGGTGTTCCTCGATAGCATTGATTAATATTGACTATTATTGTTCTATTCTTGACCACCGTGTCAACGAAAAAACAAACGATACTGACGCATAGAAACGACGTCACAGATAACTGATAGGGGCAATTTAACGCCTGACATTACCTGATGTATGACACCCACCTCTTTAATGAGCATCACAGATTAATGCCTGATAACATACCTGGATTCTGACTGCGCGTGTTGATGTAAACGTGCGTCAATTTGCCGACCTGCAAAAATGGCAATGCCTTTATTTCAGAAAAAAGATTTCCATTTCTGAATGGCCATTCAGCCATAACTTTGTGGCTGTGTTTAGGTATTGTCACTTATGGAAGACATTCACAACATTATATTGTTACGTAGGTATACAGCTGTTGTCATATTAGGAACGTTGCAATATCCTATGCTTATCGATTTTAGAGAAACAGTTTCCGCTTTAGTACCATTTCAGAATGAATGTGTCCCAAATACTCCTGACTGGGCAAGGTGATGGGAGATGTGCGTGCGTGTGTGTACGCGCGCTCGGCTGAGTGTCTGTGCGTGCGTGCGTGCGTGCCTGCGTGCGTGCGTGCGCGTGTGTGCGTGTGTGCGGGAGGGGGAAAGTTGGGGGCGTAATGAAAATGAAGGCGGCATGAGTGTTTGAGCATGATTTCTCAGTCACATCCTATATTGAGATAAATGTCAATAGAAATTGATCAAAATACCAAATTAGAAAAGTTCCTTTGTAGACATGCAAATTATTGGAAATTCCACTGGAAACTGAAGTATGCACAGCTTCATAGGTTTGCCGACAGGTGAATGAAACGTTACACAAACCTTAATTAGATCAAACTGGTGATTTCCTTTGGAGATAATAAAATAAAATCATTACAGTTTTGGAGATGTGGACATCGAAGTAACACAATGTACCCTGAATGACGAAATATATCCACTAACGCTGATTATTTTGATAACATTTTAGCTGAAGATCGATGCCGACCTTAGACAGCCATATCAGCCAGTCAAACGGTTCTCAAATAATTCAGCATGTTTGACATTTCAGCTTCTGTTAAAACCCAGTTCGTGTAATCCAGTATGAAAATGGTTAGATGAGCATGTACATCATAGAAAGACCGCACCATATATGTAACTGGACAGTGTCCGGAGGGGACACGATGCTAAGACACAGCCTCTGGCCGCTGACCGGTACATCAAAGTAAAACATATATTTAATTTACATCATTAAATTCTGTTTGGATTAGCGCACGAGGTACATTTAACCTGAAGGTATATCGTTAAATACAAGTTAACATCGAAAAATCGACAAAAGATCTTAATTTAGTGTTGTATCTTTGGTCATAATTACTTTGCACAAGACAGTAGCTTTGTAGACAGCACGAGACAACAGGAGATAATAAGAAAATGCAATAAAATTAAGATAAATTTGAAACGTTTGAAGTTTATTTTAGAGAATATGCATAAAACAGGATGAGTTTTTAAAATTAAAATCTACATTGACACCATCAATCCAATATCTGAAGAATGTATGTTAGACTTTTCTAAAATACTGTAAATATTGTATTGGTTAAAAGGTGCATATTCACCAAAATGCTTGAGAATGTAATTGTTAGAATTAAAGACTTTTAGAGGCTTATTTGGAATGCCTAGATGCAATGAAACAAAATAAAACTTAACATATGATGATTTCATTTTTATAATTAATACAATTTTGGAGTGTCCCTAATTCAATCTCACAACCAAAGATAATAAAATTCATTGATATGTAAGGAAACCATCATATTTTAAGATTTATTTCGTTTCATTACATTTAAGTACATAATTTAAGCCTCTAAAAATATACAATCCTAACCATTTTTATTTTCTGGCATTCGTTTGCGAATATGCACACTTAACACCTTAAACACGTTAATCCTTGGAATACAGAGTCTTAACTCCAAGACAACTACGTAGGAAAA
>CM067374.1:58673607-58731107 GCA_034401795.1 Chaetoderma sp. LZ-2023a | reverse complement strand
CTTAACGGTACACAAGGTCGTTATGCTGTCAGATTTGATGTATATGCGTATATATTTAGGAAACGATAGCAATAATTTATTTACCGTTGTAGGCCTATGCATATTAGGCGGCTCTACACAAAGTGCGGAATAGCTTAACATCTGTTTGTTTCCTTTCCGGTAATGTAATTCCTATTACTCAAACACCTACATTTAGAATGACTATATAGATATTTTAAGATATCTGTTTTGGCTAAAATGCTGTAATTAGATCATTTACGCCCAGATCAAAAAAAGGTAAATTTCTCCTGTTATATTTAACTGTGGTTGGTGATAATTTTAGAAACTGTGCTACTGAAGTATGTTGGTATCATAGAGGGCAACATCCATCAACATCGCCATTAACATTTATGAAAATGGTTAATTCCAACTTGATACTGCCTGATTCAGTGCACGCGGAGAGAGCGCGTTTGACCGCAAAAAATGTTTGCAAGAAACATTCTCCTAGACATTTTCGTCATTTAATCCAAATCGATACATGGTTTTATTTTACAGATAATATTATCTATTTCTGCCCTGGAACGTGCATACATTAAATTCATAATCCGTGTCCAAGTAAGTCAACGAATTCAGGAGTCGCTATCAAGATCCTGCCATCGTCATCTGCATCACGTGCTCCTAACGCCACTAGGACTGGCCATAGCCACTTCCAAACGATGCTAATGCTACTACTATTGCATATTGGCGATGCCATCGCAATTATCCGTTCCAGAGTACCCACCCATCATATGACGTTATAATGATGTGTACAATGACATCATAATGAATGACGTCATGAATGATGTCGATAAGTACGTCACGAACGCATATTTGAAGACGGTCTATGGCGTTGTTGTACAAACTGTTTGCTAAAATTTCTGTTTAATAAATATTCTGTTGAATATTTGGAAACTAATTTGACTGGGCGCTATTGCTGCCATAGGAAGCAACAGCGCCCAGTCAAATTAGTTACAAAATATTCAACAGCTTCCCTGTATAGTTTTCAGGAAATTGATAGCTAGGGTATTCGGCGATCGATCAATCCCAACACGGCGAGGTGTGGCTGGAGCTTAGCTAGTGATGGGCGGGGCATAGATAAAAATGGAAAGGTCCATTATTCCGATTGCAATAGCCATTATTTTCATTGCACTAGACATTATTACCAACTTGACATTGTCCTCACCATGAGCGATCACAAATAACAAATACCAAATAGCATTGTACATGCCAATGACAATCCCATCGACATGGCCAATTTCAATGTAAATACCAATGTACAGAACTTCACAAATGAAAACGATAATGCCAATCCCAATAACAAGGCCAATGGTAATGACAATTGTTGCACAGATAAGGACAATGGCCATGCATCTTGTCGCAGCAAAGTCAAGCCAATTGAGAGCACACACCTCAAGTACCATCAAGCGACAATGTAGATAGCACGATTAACCATTCCATGACGAAAGCGGGGAAAAACAGGCATCTGCAATGGTTTGTGGGAACATGGATTTGCATGCCGAGAGAAGACGATTTTCTCACGTCCTGCAAATCGACATTTAATAATCAAATACTTTGATTTTCTTGACAAAATTTAGCCACTAACTGGTTAATGACAACAGACATACTAACAACAAGAGAAAATAAGTTACATCAGCAATAACAAAACCATTACAAATGAAAATAACCCACCAACAATACCATTACAAATGAACATAACAGTTGGCAATGGTGACAGCGAAAATAACGACAGATACGCAGAATGGTATTTGTTAGGACCAAATATAGTGTAACAAACTAGTCCTTCCTTGAATTTCTCATATAATGAGCGTCAGATCTTGGTAGAAAGCTGTTAGATCTAGCCAGTGGATTCCAGATTAAATAATAGCACCACATGATTGAAACAATTCTCCATTAATAAAACGCAGTACACCAAAGTATATGATATTTGGGGAACTTGGGGGAAATACTAATAAAAGTAAAAATAAAATAGCATATGAATACATACTGATGAAGACCTATATCAGGAAAAGAAACAATTAGCATCAAGATTATATAAGTGCATGTTAGACGACTATAGCCAAAGGGGGAAACATATTAGTGGCTAACCAGTCACTATTAAGGTTACTTTGAACAAAACACGATACACATACATTTGGGAAACCACAAAACAATTTACGACAACAAAGGGCCCCCCAAGCGCGATAAACAAGAACAAAAACCTAGAAGCCCAAGTAGACAAACATGTCATGCACTTATGACCAAATCGTGGAATGCAAAAATATATAGTAGCTTTAAGAAACGTAAAGGTATTTGCTTAGACTTAATGAGAAAAATCGAATCATATTTAATAGATTCAAAACCAGCAATCACTCTTTACCGATGGAAAATAACGATGGGAAAGATTAGTAAGAGAAAATAGTTAACATTTGTCAAAAACACAAAAGAGGAGACGAATTCAATGATATATTCATCCGTCGACATCTTAGTAGGGCCTATCATTAGTGGCATTTTAAATGTAAATAGAGGACGATGATGCTGATGACGACGACTACCACGACGGTGCCACTCGGTCAACGAGTGTTCTTACACGTCCACATCCCGCGACTGCAACTACCGCCATTTGCACCAGTGCAACTGCTGCCACCACCTGCAAACAACAACAACAACAACAACAACAGCAACAACAACAACAACAACAACAACAACAACAACAACAACAACAACAACAACAATAATAATAATAATAATAATAATAACAACAATAACAACAACACCAGCAGCAGCAACAACAGCAGCAGCAGCAGCAAGAACAACAACAACAACAACAGCAACAACAACAACAGCGAATACTGGTGGTGGCGGTAGTGATGATAGTGCATGCAAGGGCTTCAGACTTGTAAAGGAAATTGCGATGGTAAGAATAATGAGACTGAAAATGAAAAACAATAATGAGTAATGATAAAAATTGTGATACAGATCATAGTTGATAGTAATGATGATGATAATAACGATAAAGAAGTTATATTATAAAGATAATGATTAATTAATTGTTATTCTGTCTGTAAAATATTGCAAAATCATTGTTCCATTATGGCACTTTACCAGTCTGAAGCCCTTGCCTGCACTATCATCACTACCGCCGCCACCAGTATTCGCTGTTGTTGTTGTTGTTGTTGTTGTTGTTGCTGTTGTTGTATAACCTGGGCTTAAATAAAACGTCAGTTCAGTTCAGTTCAGTTCAGTTCAGTTCAGTTCAGTTCAGTTCAGTTCAGTTCAGTTCAGTTCAGTTCAGTTCAGTTCAGTTCAGTTCAGTTCAGAAGCCATGGCACAGCTACGTCGACTCAGTCTCGCCAACTCTGAGGCTAAAATATTGTTGGGTGGATCTTATTTAGTTTTCATTTTCTTCTATTTTGGCCCACTGCCCCGGAGATAAGGGTACCGGTCTTCGCCGCGGAATCTCCTGCGATTTACAACAATCAAGTACACGCCAGGATCAGTCAAGTGTGACCACCTAAATCACCTCCACCTACAGCTTTGCTTAATTTACGGAGGACATTGAAAACGAATTGTGCACAAAACAATAACAAAAGTAACTTATAATTACAGTGCCGGACAATCGAAATATGATCAAATATAAGTACTAGGAAGGACAATAACCATGATCATTTAGGACACAATAGAGATAAAACATACAAAAATGCCCATTTGTTGATCAAGAGAGGCGTGTTCCCGAGAAGTGAGCAGCGGAATGAATGACTCAGAAACCGAGCCAGTCATTCCGGTGTCCAATTCTCGGAAACGCTCCTCTCAGACCCGCAAATTGACATCGGAACAATAGTCATGATAATTAGTAATAACAACCTAGTTATAACTGCAAATTAAAATCACTGAAAACAGTTATAATGTGTATATCCCGTTAGGTTAGCAATATGTTGAACAAAATTTCCATCTGCTGGCCAGGAGTCAACTGTTTTCGAAGGCTTCTTACTGGAATCATTGGTTCAGCAACTGAGCCTGTCGTTACAGTGATGAATCTCGATATGGGTCTTCTCCTGGTCTGCAAATACACATCTTCTATTAGATTATATTTAACAATTGTTTATTTATAATCATCTGAATCAAATTAATGTCTGCTTTAAAGACAGTTAGAACACTCTCCAGTGCTTTGACTGTTGGTATTGGGAAATGTCCATCTGCAGAGCGAGAGTCAACTGCTCTTTGTGGGTTTACCACTGGAATGACTGGTTCACTGACTGGGCCTGTTATTCGGGTGATACATTTTCAGAAGGAGTGTTCTTTTGGTCTGCAGATGATCATTTTCTAGCAATGTAATGCTAACAGTTCTTTGTCTTATCATTTCTAAAGGCTCTCTCGTTCGCACTCTCTCATCCTCTTTCTCCCTCTCTATCTACCTCCCTCTCCCCCCCCTCTCTCTCTCTCTCTCTCTCTCTATCTCTCTATTTCTCTCTCTCTCTCTCTCTCTCTCTCTCTCTCTCTCTCTCTCTCTCTCTCTCTCGCTCGCTCGCTCGCTCACTACTTTAACTACCATTATATAATATTTCTATTTGAAAGGATATTTGTATGTTAAACGAGCATGCCACAAGATCCTTTTGTCTAAATACATTTATTACAATAAAATATGTTTAAAAAAAGTTAGAAAAAAAGAAGAGAACGTTAAACATACAATGAAAGCTCATTCGCGGCCCAGGAGAGGAGTGTTACCGACAATGGAGCGCTGGAATGACTGGCTCGGTAACCGAGTCAATCATTCCGGTGTCAAATTGTCGTAAACGCGCCTCCGGACCAGCAAATGACCAATTCACATATCGCCAATCCAAAGGTTAGAGTTTCAAGATAGTCATATAGTACATGCATGGAAAATACTTCTCCTAATGTAAATAGTTTTGTGTATGCATTGTGAAACTGTATTATACTATTGTCCGTCACATTATTATGTGAGTGTGCACACTTACGGGCTTCAATTTCTATGTGCTAACCAGCCGACAGTCATGCACCCATTAGTTTAATTTGTTGATCACCATCTCCCGGTCGGGGGATCGAACCACCATACTGCAACTCCGCATAGCATCAGCAACCAGACATCTTTCCACTGGACAAGTCAAGGTTTGGCCGACCAGTTTTCACATGTCTAATATACTGACACACTGACGATTCATATGGGACTATCTGTGGATGCACCTGCCACGATTCAATCCTAGGCTTTTTACGCGTATTGTACTCTGACTCCATCACGGCTCTGGCAGTATATGTATTTTTATTTTATTGACGCACTGGCAACCTGCGGCTTCAATTTCTATGTGCTAACCCTAAAAATATAGTTATTTCTCTTTCTTGTATGTTTCCAAAGCATTTCAGCAGAAAAGGATGGAATTTACTTTACAATTCTGAATATATAAATGCTAATTTGACTGGAACTCTGCTGCTCTTAAAAGCATCAGTAGATTTTGTTCAACTTACTCTTAATACATTCAGAATAGTATATGATTATAAGAAATACAAGTAAGTTCCGTGTCTGTACATAGATGTATAAATTTGTACATATTGTATAAAAAAATAACGTATATATGTTAATGAGGGCCTCTGCTAGATCAGACCGTGTACTTGCAGTGTTACCCTCAATAAATTATTATTATTATTATTATTATTATTATTATTATTATTATTATTATTATTATTATTATTATTATTATTATCAGTTGTTGTTTTTAGCATCCTATATTCCGAATAGAGAGATGCCTCGTTCATTTCTATCTCCTCTTCGCTCACATATTACGAGTGCTGGAATCGATTTGAAACTTTGAAAGCTGAATCCCCAGAATCGAATTTTGACCGCGCTAGTTCGTTGGATATTTTTTAACTAATTTGAAGGGAGTGGTGTGTGTGTGTGTGTGTGTGTGTGTGTGTGTGCGTGCGTGCGTGCGTGCGTGCGTGCGTGCGTGCGTGCGTGTGTGTGTGTGTGTGGGGGGGGGGGGGTTGTTGCTGTTGCCGCCTGTGCCATCAGCTTCCAGCCAAATCAATTAAAATATATTAACATTTAAAGATAAAGTGACTCACAGAATGTTTATTAAATCGCAAATTCATCAACGACAAACAATTTGTACACATTTGTGACGGATCATTTGATTTTCAACTAGCATGTAACGTATACTATTATGATGTCAGATGCTCTAATGACATATCGGATCCCTCCATTCTGGCGTTGGACTTTAGCTGTTGCTTTCAAAACATCACATAATATCTTCAGCAACATCTGCAAACACCTGGTCAGTCTCGTGTACACGAGGCAAGACGCACTCCTGGCATCACACCCTTACTTAACGGATTAACAGATCCAATACGCAGAAACACATATCCGGTACCATATCCGGTACCATAGACGCAGCGGCAAGGTATTATACATCCAATTATTGAAACATCATTGAATAAAAATATAGAAAATAACAAATAACTGTTCCATCCATATTGGGTGGAGCTTAGCTATAGATGGGCGGAGCGTAGCTAAAACTGGAAAGGTCCATTGCTCGACACATTATAATAAGATTCACAGTATGCTTTACGAACCATGGAAGTATTATTATAGGAAAATATATCCATGGGCACACTAATTGACACAAGGGCTATGCACGAGTGGAGTTTCAATCGAAGCTATTAACGCGCAATAGTTTCAGAAATTTACGATACATTTCTTACATATTCGTGCAAATTCTACAGCACTATATTCAGCAATGTAATAATTCTTTGCAGCTTAACATATCGTAACTGAGCATAGCTCTAAAAAGCATATCCACACCATACGCGATTGAAAGCTTCTTATTAAGACAATACGATAATCCTATATTGTGCTAGTTTAGTTTTATTGTATATGTCAAAGACAATACACTACCAGCTGTCTATAGCGGTCAGTAATTTACTCGCAAATAGGTTTTGGGACAAACTATGACGATTTAAGACCACCGTCTTCCAGAACCACCAGCGATTAGCCCCAAACCGAATGTACGTTATAGACAGGTTTATTTATTTGTTAATTCTATAATAAAGTTATTTCCAAAACAATTCGACTGTGGGTCGTTGGTGCTCCATGCTTCAACTACTTTCTGGCATATTGTCGTCAACATATGCAATAAATCGCGTTTACAATTTAATCAAACTTATGTTGAATATTCTGAAATTAATTGTGAGCGTTTGCACCAGCAGGTTCCTGCCAGATTAATTTGAAAATATTTAACATGGTACTTGTATAGTTCCTGAAATTGAGATTCTGTGACTGCAGTTTTCAAAGGGTTAACTTCATTGAATTGATGATTTTGAAAATCTTATTGTAAAATTAAACATACTGAGACGAAAATATGAAGAAACACAGACTAAGAACACGTTCGAATTGAGACAGCATCATGCGATTCTTTTCACGCACAAACGTATGCCTATTTATTCCGTATCTTCAAATCCACCATGACGCCGACCGTGATCACACCGTCACCCACAACAGCACAGCAACTAACCACAGATAAAGTGACTCTTACTTATATAAATACAGTCCATAGCTTCACCCTCATCACTATGTTAATAAAACAGAAAAATATGTAAAAACTGTCCATAATTTGTGGAAATATTAACTAAATCCGTGATTATGAATAAATCGTGGCGTAAATTAGCTGATCTTACTGGATTACTAATACGCTACGCTGGATAATCAGCCATATTATACATAGAATACGAGGCATCTTGGAAAATATCCACTCAATGTTAAATACGCGAATATCTCAGAACTGTATTAGTTTTGCTAATTTTATTATATCCATAAATTGTATACAGCTACGTTGTTGGGAATTATTGAAATATCCTAATTTCAATAGCAAATTCGTAAACAAGATGCATATATGCACATAACTTGACATAAGTAAATAAATAATCGGAATGACTTTACGCGTTATGAATAGTGCTTGGCTAGAAGAAAAACCGAAGCAAATCCTGCAATGGACTTTAGCGTGGTTAGATTAAAGAGCCTATGCATTTGTTGTTCATTATACCGCTGCTAGCTGCAGTGTCATAGCTGCAACAGCAATAGGATACCTTCTTTTCAAATTGACCTTTAAGCAGCTGTATGTGCTCTTAACCATAGGAATAAAATAATTGCATAGGTAAATATTTTGCATCAGTGACAGTGCTACGCGCGCAAAGCTACAGGAACACCCCTGGCGTCGAGTTTGTTGGTCTACCACACAACACATTTCGTTACTTAGCTATTTCCAACATATATAGAATAAATTTAATCCAGGTTATATTCCATCAGCAACATATGGAGCATATTTTTTTAGCAATAGGCCATGAAACATGTGCCAACAATCTGCATCGTTTCAACAGAAATTGTTTTTCTGGAGAATAGTGTTATAATTTTACCAAATTCTTTCATCCAATCTTTCACCCCACAAATGGACCTTTCCATTTTAGCTATTCCCCGTCCATCTCTTGCTAAGCTCCACCCACCTCGCTCGTGTTGGGATCGATCGATCTCATGAACTACCTGACTATGAATTTCCAGAAAATTATACAGCTTAAGCTGTTGAATATTTTCAAACTAATTTTTCGCCCAGTCAAATTAGTTTCAAAATATTCAACAGCATGTTTATTAAATAGTAGAGACATACAATTCATAACTTGTCAGACTTTTAAGAGTTAAAGACGGTCCGTATAGAATCAGTTATGACGTAATGATTATGACATGATCCTACACGCCACTTAGCTGATTATGACGCTGCTCAGCGTGATGTGCAACCAATTTAATGCAAATAACGTTTTCATTTATCTAGGTGAGAACTCATATAGTCCAAAATACCACAGGTGGATTTATTGTCACATGACGCCTCTGTATTTCAGGTGACAACAACGAAATTGCAGCTCGAAGTCATAGCAAGGGGAGCTGGACACTAGAAGACCTGTAAAAGTGAGCAATTATGTACGAAACACGGTTCACATCGCCAAAGCTCGAGATTGGATCAGCCTCATTGCACAATGCTCATTTAAAAGCATTATAGAATTATTTTCACACGATTTCGTATAAATTACTTGCTGAATATTGCCTAATAACATTTTTTAATTTGACCGATATTATCACGAAACAATATAAGACTAATCTAATGGATGGCATCAGTGGAGGGAACTGAGCTGCCACTCAAGTATATGACGTCATAACTACTTATGCCAAGCATAGGTTGACGTCACAATTTTAATGACGTATTATAACTCCGTCAAGAAGCTCGAGAAATTCGACAAGTGTACGAACTGTATGTTTTTGATGAATTTACAATGTAATACACATTATGTTGGCTGCCATGGGAAGCAACAACCACAGCCGTACTACTTTCAAACTATTAAACGGCTTGCCTGTATAGTTACCATGAAATTAGAATTCTGGGAAATCAGTGGTCAAGGTATATAAATCGGTCCTAACATACCTAGAAATGGACACCTTTATTGGGTTCACCGCATAAGAGAATGTATATTGGTCATAGCTCTGATGCTTGAGATTTGATAGACTTTTGTAAACACAGTTGAAATGATTTTAAGCAAAACGCCCGATTTCGGTCGCCGTAGTGTTTAGTACGCGACGGCTTCTTCTTTGCCTTAACGACATCTTCACAACTATTAATCTTAGAGCAGCTGGAGAGCGGGTCAGCGCATGCCCATGTCAGACATACACGTATGCGTCTGTTGTTTCTTCTGTCATGTCGCTATCCCGTTGATAATCATTTAATCTCCCTGACATTACCCGATAGGTCAGATAAACAGCAGCCATCGAGTGCACATTCTCCGATGTTGACACAGGACAAAGGCCAAGCCGAGCAGATTCACTTTACACCTCGTCTCAAACACAACTGATTGAAATAGTTTAGTAAATGTGAAATATTTTTCGCATGTCTGATGGAAAGCGAATTTCAAGTTGATTGGTGATTCAGGGTCTAAGGTGAGGTCAAGTCCCTTCAGAGCACGCTCAGCAAAGAGTGCAGCAATGTTTACATTCTTATGAATGAATGGCCAAGGTGGTCGTTTTAAAATATGGACCAATATGGAATCGACGATTCCACATACCGTATGAATGTTAAATCCACAAACTACATGTGCCTAATTTTATGATACAATAGCATTGATATACCAAGTTAATCCGTTTAGCGATGAAATACAAGCAATTCTTACAGGCTAAAGATTTTCAAATTAATTTTAGTGGCAACGTCTCTTGCAGCCCTATGATCGTCATCTTCACAGTCAGGCGCCAAATTGTCTGTTTACGTTTTCTTGCTCCTCTGCAAGAATCATCCGAATGATTTAATTCTAAGCTTTGCTTAGCTGCTTTGTACATACAACAGGACCATATTAATGATATCTCGATGTAGTAATACATGATGTCAGGGGATAGAGAGCTCAAGTTAAAAGAATAGAGTATGACAAAAGATTTATTTGATTTACCTTTATCTCAATATCGATGTCATTAGGAGAAATGTCGAGCTATCATTTCATTATCCTATATGCATCTCTCAACACACAATGTAGACGCACTGACCTTTATTGGTAGTACCTAACAGTTCCCTTCAATAGCATTTAGACTCTTAACATGGTGCTCAGCGGACTTCCCAGAAATGAACAGATATTATTGGTATATGGGCCTTTGTACAATGTGTCAACAAATATCCAACATCTTATAGATGGTGCACCAATCAATGGCCATTTCCACTTTATCCATCCATCATATGACGTCATAATCAACAACGTGACGTGTTTAATGACATCATAATGAATGACAATATTATGACGTCATGAATGACGTAGATAAGTACGTCATGAACACATATTTGACGATGGACAAGGCATTGTTGTACGAATTAAATGTCTTTTCTGTTTAATAAATATTCTTTTGAATATTTTGAAACTAATTTGACTAGGTGATGTTGCTGCCATAGGCAGCAACCACACCCAGCCAAATTAGTTACAAAATATTCAACAGCTTACCTGTATATAGTTTTCAGGAAATCGATAGCCTGGGCATTCGGGAATCGATCAATCCCAACACGGCGAACTGTGGGTGGAGCATAACTAGAGGTGAGCGGGGCATGGCTAAAATTGGAAAGGTCCAAAAACCATACATTATTGTGTCCAATATATAGATACAATATAAAACATAAAATATACATTCATTAGTCCAACACGGGAGAGTCAGCAGAGGCGTATGGCTTCAGCAAGAACAAATACCAGGAGTGGGCGAAGACGACCTTGTATTATGCAATATGTTCTATAATAGCAGCAATGCAAATCAATAAGCCAAATAGCATGAAAAGCAGTATTGTACAAGGCTACAAGCTAGAGTTGGATACAATGTATAACATGAAATATACACTCCTTAACAATATATACACAATATAGTTGTGGGCATATCTACAGAGCAACGCTTAGGTAAAAAAATACAATGTATTCAGTTATTTTCTGGTCAAAGAGTCATATGCGAATGCATGGGAACAGTAGTTTTAGAAAGGTCGAACCAGTTCAGATATTTCTGTATCTCCGTTCTTGCAAGACATTACAAAAACGAAATTCTCAGTCATCAATTAATGATGAAAAGATGCAAAAGGAACCGAGCACATCGAAAACTTTCTACTTTTCAGAGTAATAATTAGAACAATACAAGATAATAAAGTGCTTCTAATCTACAAATGCGCTCTCGTTCAACTCGTACCTTTTATTGCCTCCCAAGTTTAATCGGCAGGCTGTATGTATGATTACTGTATTATGCGGCTGTAGTAGTAGAAACATCCTACAGCTGCAATCAGTCCTTCATCGCTTTTGCCCACCGTGTCTTGTCCTCAGCCAAAATCCTTAGCTTCCTCAGGTCGATTCTTGACTTGAGTGTACCTAATCCTGCTTTCTTGAGGTCACCTCGTAGCACGCTTAGCAGATTTATGCAATGACGTCCTCTCCTGGCTCTGTATTTGCTGGCTCCGAGTAGGGAGAATTCCAAGGCTCTCTGTGCTGGTGTGTCTTCTGGTATCCTTAGCACATGGCCAAACATGGACCATCTTTACTGGGCGACTTTTACAGACAGCGGCGACGTATTACACATCTTGTATAGTGCATCGTTGAAACTTATGCTCTTTGGCCAACGGTGTCCAGTGATTGTGCGTAGGTGTTTGCGGTGGCAGGCGTCAAGTTTGTCTAGAGCTGCCTTTGGAGCTGCCCAACTGTTACCGTTATACATCATCAAGGATACGCAAGTTGCATTGTATCTTACCAAGGGCATTTTAGATCTACGAATCCATAGTTTCCAGAAGGACTGGAAAGCTATATTACCCATGACGCCAGGCTGTGCGCTAACTCAAAGTTCATGGAATCTGTAAGTCGTTATACGTGTAAGAAATTTCGGGAATTAATCGGATAGTTTTCCATCTCAAAGTTACACTTAAAAACTATTTTTAAGAGCGAAATCTGGCATTTATGTTCCGAAGGTTATCTTTCCAAACGTCGACATATTTGGACTGTATCAAAATTTGTAATTCCTTAACATTAGATTTCATGTGACCAATAACCGTGTTATACCATGCATAGTCGAAACCAAAATAGGTACAGAATTATCTGATGGAAAACGGCCAATTACTATAGACCTTTCCAATTTATCCATCCATCATATAACGTCATAAACAACTACGTGACGTGTAGGATGACGTCATAATCTTTACGTCATGAATGATTCTATATATCCCGTATTTAACGCTTAATAGTCCGACGCGTTGAACGAATTGTATGCCGTTACCATTTAATAATCACTCCGTTGAATATTTTGAAACTTATTTAACTGGACGCTGTTGCTGCCAAAGGCAGCAGCAGTGCCCAGTCAAATTAGTTACGAAATATTGAACAGCCTATCTGCACTAGTTTTCAGAAAATAGATAGTGAGGGCATTTATGGATCGATCGATCCCAACACGAGCCAGGTGTGGGTGGAGTTTAGCTAGAGATCGGCAGGGCAAAACTAAAACTGTAACGGTCCATTATAATAAGATTCACAGTGTGTTTTACGGACCATGGAAGTATTATCTAATGCACACAGCCTGAGCCAACATTTCATTGCAAGCGTCAAGCAGAATATCAGAAGTGTATGACCACCCAAGTCTTAGCGGACTGCATCATTGGCTGCATTTCTACGAATACCAAATATGTATTTACATAATTTCCCTACAACCTTCTCTGCTGGTAGATTACCCCAGCTTGTTTTAAAGCCATGAGTCTTGAGAAATTTAAGAAAATACGGGCCACAAACTTCGGATCCGTACAGTAAAATTGGGGAAATCAATCTCTTGAACCATTGAGCGACGAACGGATATTAACGAATTGCGCATACGCGATATTACCGCATGTTGTACCGACATGTTTGTGTGAAGCCTTGATGTAAACATGGCCTATACCAGCACACATTTACACCAGCTCCGGGCAAAATAGAGGCTGTCGCTATCCGATATCAATCTATGTCACCGTAGATCTTATTTGCTGAGCGATAACATAATTCCGGCTAATGGTTCTACAACGACTTTCAACAACAGTATTAAAAAAATCTTCAACAGGCAACGCGTCGCGGATTTGAATCTACTGAGATCTGGCTTATGAGAATTCAGTCTGAAATCTATTGTTATAGCTAAAAGCATAGACATGTATGATTTGCCCACATATCATTTTAATTGTGTGCAAATAGCTCGCGTTTTTGTACAAAACTGAATACAGTTTATCAATGAAAAGCGAATAAATTCTAACTCTAAGATAAATGTTTGATGTCTATTTGCTGTGAAAGCGATGGAGATATAAAGGTTTGCTTTTGACCAGCTTTCATTGCAAAGATTTGTCGTCGTTTGCAGGTCTCGTCATTCAGATGGGAGGGTTTCATCGTCGCCAGATGTTTAATTGCACACACAATTCGCGATATTACCTGTTGAAATTGTCAGGTAATTTTTATTTATCACATAATAAAAAAGACATCTCCACCTCTATGCTGACTTCAGAAGCACATACGCACGTACTTACGTACACACTTTTAATATATATATATATATATATATATATATATATATATATATATATATATATATATATATATATATATATATATATATATATATATATATATATATACACGCTCCATGATGCTGCACTGACCGACGTTCTCCCACTAATAGAGAAGTATATCATAAACCCTTTTAATCGTAAAATATCAGAAGTTCAATTTCAAATTAGTCAGAAGAACGATGTTTAATTTAACTGGGAGCTGTAGTAGCAATTATGAGTTTACGAAATCGGAAACTTATATATTATGACATAGATGATGTAAAATGTGCTTATGTGTGATAACTGAGCACATTTCACCTATACTAAACACACTATGATGTCTGTCAGTTTCTCAGCCAGCCAGCCAGCCAGCCAGCCAGCCAGCCAGCCAGCCAGCCAGCCAGCCAGCCAGACAGACAGACAGACAGACAGACACACAGACAGACAGGCGATCGATCGGTCAGTCGGTCGGTCCGTCGGTCGGTCGGTCAGTTGGTCGGTCGGCAGGCGGTCAAATATGTTACAAAAGCAAAGTGGTTGCTATAGACATTTGTTATTCTACTCCACAAATTTGCAAGTACATACTAAACATCATCCATTGTTGGTCATAGTGTGTAGGCAGTCTGTCAGTACGCTCACATAATATACACGTGTGAGTGAGTGAGCGCCAAAGTGATAGTGTGCATGTAAAATATTTGGCATCAGTTTCATACCTCTGTGTATACGTGCTTCTTAGCATTTCATCGGCTTACGGGTTTCCGACATTCCATCACGATCTCCGCAAAAATTGCAAAATATATTCAAAACTGCTAAAGCGACCCTCTGTCTTATGAAGCCATAGGGCCTGACACTTTAAGACAGGTATGTGGAATACCAAATGTCTTGAAGAACCGCCATTTTTGGTGCCATGGGCAATATTCCACGCAGCGTTACGTGTATTATGGGATTACCTGTTTGTAGTAACTGATTGTTTGTGATCTACAAGGTGGCCGCTCAGGACAGGATTTAGTGTAGACCTCGTCATCGTATCCCGAGTCGGTCCTCGACGGACATCGATTAATTAGTCTTTCGGCTGATGTGGCCAGGTGTAATTGTGTGGATGGATTAACCGATTGGTAATAGGGTTTCGTACTTACGCGAGCAAACCCACTCCTTTCATCATAAATCAAGCTTTTTAGCGAATTCCGTTATTCCTTTTTTTTTTATAGGGATGTTACTGTACAAAAACACGCATTTACTGAAATCAGTTTGATTAGGGGATTTGATTTCATATCGTTCTGAATTCCAGGAAATCTCGTTTTATATGATTTTTTTAGGAACGTGATGAATCTTATAAAAGGAATTTCTATATGTAGCAACCACCTTCAGTCAAATGCTTCTCAATATAACAATCACGTGTTTATATTTATAGTACAAAGTAAATCCCACATACCGATAAGAGACGGAATTTCAAACGGGTTAACACTTTCAGAAATGAAATACCAGAAGTTTTATTTGAAATAGATAATACGGAAGCTGATTAAAACTTGATTTTTTCAGATGAATCTGTAGGGATTGCCGGCTTGTTCTTACACGAATGCCAAAGCGCAGCATTGTTGCACATTCTGAAATTAGTTTCGCTTATGCAACAGCAGTTGTTGGTCAAATAATGACGGAATCAATTTGAAACATTGAAAGATGAATTCCCTAAATTCCTAAATTTCAAGTTAGCTATAAGTATAAGCTGTTGAATGTTTTGAAATTAATTTTACTAGGGGTTGCTGCTGCCTATGGCAGTAACAGCGCCCAGTCAAATTAGTTTCAAAATATTCAGCAAAATGTTTCAAAAATTTTAATCCATCAAAGACATACAATTCGTACACATCTTGACAAATATTTCGATTTTAATGACGGAGATATACGTCATTTTGATTGTGACCTCAGCTAACATGACACTATTTGATTATGACGCCAGATATTTGAGTGACAGCTCGGGTCCGTCCATTGCATCACAGAGAATGCAGCTAAGGGTTGATTTTGTAAAAGTGGGATTGGTAATGGTGATGTTTGAAGGTGGGTGGTAGGTGGTCAGGCCCTCACCGCGACCAGAGGATATACAGAAGTACACAGAGGGAGGGAAACTACACACACTCCGACCAAACATGTAATAGACTTAGCCAGCGAGTGCTAAATAAATAAGAAATAAACATTCAATTAAAACATGGCAGTTTATTGTACCGCTAAGCCGGTTTACAACGGACACCTGTCTTTTGTTGACAAGAAATGCTGTACATTAGGACGCGTGGACGTAAGACCACCACGCTTAATGAATCGGCATTACATACAAAAATATGCATATCCGTTGCATAATTCAACCACCTGGCTGCAGTGATTATTTTAGATGGCCTAATACGACATCCGTTATAAAGGCAGATTAATACATATGAGTTGTCTCCTGAATTTACCTGTCAGGTGAGACGGAAAAAAATAATCGTGTCATATGTACATATGTAGCCGACAATAATAAAATACAAACTACTACTACTACTACTACTACTACTACTACTACTACTACTACTACTACTACTACTACTACTACTACTACTACTACTACTACTACTACTACTACTACTACTACTACTACTACTACTACTACTACTACTACTACTACTACTACTACTACTACTACTACTACTACTACTACTACTACTACTACTACTACTACTACTGGTGATGCTGCTGTTGTTTCCGCTGCTGCTGCTGATGGTGCATCCTGGTGAACCACGAAGCAGCAACATGGACAATGAATCGTTACCACAATACCTCCAGAATAGGAAACGTGTTAAGCCATCTTGCAAATTCGTAGGACAGAATGTAAGCGATGCTTGTTTGATATGCTGATAGAAAATTATATATAGACTTAGTCACACGCATATCTTGAATCAAATACCAACTAGTAATGAAGTCTAGCGTATGTCGTTCTTTCTACAAAGTGTGATTTTGTGCCAAACTACCAGAACAGTTGGTCATGGACCCATTCCTTGATATCATTAAGGCCATTGATATTGCTAATACTGTCACTGCTATTGCCACTATCACTTCTACTGCCATTCTAACACATTTACTGCTACTGCGCGCGCTACCGCTACCGTTACTGCTATTGCTACTGCTACCATCGCTGCCACTAGTTGGCTATTAAGATCAGGAATAATTTATCGAAAGATAAAAAAATTAAAAGAATAAACGAGACAAATTCCGAGACGGATATAATTAAGGACATTGTTACAAATAGACGACAACAGCAACGATAATGAAGTCATCATTAATACAGAAGTTGATGCCTACTGTAGAATCTATGCAATGATATTGACATTAAGGTAACGTACCCGTCAAACAATCCATAAACAATTGTATAAAATGAATGATTTAAATCATTTAACCTGTTCTATCGTGCATTGTCCACAGTACAGAATAGATGATATTTAATTGTTTATTCCAACCGATTATGTTAAAATAGATTTTGCTGAATATTTCTGATGTTAATAACACGAACGATCCCCAGTAAAATCGTTCTCAAAGTAATAAGAATACTTCATATCTAGATATTTATCTCTACTGAGTCTGTGGGATTTAGTCTGAATAGTATTAATAAGTTATCTGTCCTTCTTCTTCCTATTCATACAGGGAACAATAACCAAATGCACTAAATGATTTTCGTAATTCTTCCGCAAAAAGCTGACAAAACACAATCTCAGAAAACATTTACGTATGAAATTCATCTTAATTTTAAAACGATCCTCGTTTATCATTTTCCTTGGCAACTGACCTGCCCTTTTCAGCATTTTAAAATAATTGCAGTGTCATTATAGAGTCCTAACCGAAGCGAAATTCACTCTTAAACGAACCATTTGTCTTCCCCATGACAGCCGTGAATAACAATCGGATACATAAATAAAAAACGAACATGTTCTCTCGATTTGGTTTATGATAAACCTGACCAAATGATGCTAATGATTTCTTGAAAACTTTCAGACAACAAAAAAAGGATTTCTCTGCATTAGGTTTCCATAACTATTATAAGAGGGAAATATAATCCATTACGGCGTTGCATTCCGACGATCGAGACAGTTTGGGAACATGCTGATTATTTGGAAATCACTTTGACAGGAGATAGTTCCCAGTGATGGTAGAAAGGATTTCCAATCATATTAGATTTAAGATGTAGTCAGAATGAATGTATCTAATTTTTCAATGTTGCGATAAATAAATATACATACACGCATTCAGAATGAAATTCATTCATGATAAATGGTACAATTAAAAATTGTGATATTTCTCTCGAGGATGAATCAATTTGTACCATCGTCACCTTAGCAAGACGGGAACAATATGAAAATGAGTTTTCTATATCCGCCCATCTCCGCAGACTATAACTTAGCACACGAAATGGCGACTGAAGATTCATTGAGAACAATTGTTTTCTAATTTCCCGCTCTGAGATGGATGTGGGAGCGGGGTTTCCATTAGAAAATTGGCCACTGTTATTAATCATTCGTGGACAGGGTTAAAGACGCGACACGCCCGGATTCTTCTGCTAAATTATCTCAGGATAGTGACAGATAAATACAATTCATTTCTGGAGGCTCTTTCTCTCCCATCTCCCCCCCCCCTCTCTCTCTCTCTCTCTCTCTCTCTCTCTCTCGCTCTCTAATATCTATTTGACTACTTTTGCTCTAACCTTTCTACAAGTTGTTGCTCGCCGATAGTATTTCCGAATTTAAGCCTTTGGACTTGGTTGAAATGCTTCAAATTGCGTTTTTAAAATTGTTTTTTTTTAAAACGACACCATGCATACATATATTAATCTAAATGTAGTGCCATTATTTGATTATTAGTCTATCTTTGTAAATTAGTTTATCATAGATAAGTTTATGAGTGGCTTAGTGTCTGTTGTATATTTTCTACACGTAATTCAAAATATCATAGCAGCTAAAAAGCACCAACTAGATGCACACCTGATTTGCGTGCCCATGCGATCATGATCTGAGGTAGATCTATGTATCAGAGTGACCATCAATCAGGTATGTGAACCTAGCTTGTATGGGACTAGCGCGCTGTGCCACCATAGGTGTGAAATTGATTTTATTTAAATATGGTTATCCGCACCTTGGTCACATAAAATCTCATACTTGGTTGGGGAACACCGTCTTGAAAATGGCACATGCTTTGCAATAAAGCTATGACACTATTGGACAGTGATAAAGATATTAACCCAGTTCAAACTGCAAATAAAGAACACCAATTTGCGTGGAGTGGCTGGATTAATATGGAGATCATTTGGACACGCTGTTGTAATAAGGTGATGCAGTCCTGGACAGCAACATGTAATAGTAACATAGTATTCAAGGTGAGCACCACTTGGGTAATAGTCAGCGGGGATTGAAGAATTTGATGTGTAATTCAAAGGCAAAGATGTTTGAACGGAGCTGTTATCCATATTAGGTTGCTGGTTCTTGAGTTTGTGGGAATTCAAATTTCAACATGTGTGTAGATAACAAATTAAAAGTTATGTTAAATATAACCCGAAAATTACGAGTCCATTATTGATAGCCGCCGGCGATTAGTAGATGGTAGATAGGTCATTATTGGCGAATAAAAGATGAATTTTGACTAGACCTTGCACATGCATATGGTCTATTTCTTTTGTCAACTTGCTCAAAAGGACTTGACCACTGCACATTCTTGACGTTGCACGAATAAAGTGACGCCCCATTTGTTTGTATGTTCGCTAAAGACTTGAACCTGGGCCATGTGCGAGAGAGCTTTAACGCTCGCGCATTTTCTCCTGTCATTTGCAATGATTTCTCCACGTCATTAAGAAGTTAGACGCTTGGCCATCGGCTATTAAATCCATAATGGCCCCATAGCTGGTCAACGATATCGATACATCGCGGGTTTTACTCGTGCAGTCTGAACAACATTTGCCTCGCGGGTGTGTTGGTACGGTCTGGATGTATGTTTTGGGCAGAAAGAGCAGTTCAGTTTGGCCTCGAAGGCATGTCCAATCCGTGCATGGACAATGTCCAGAGAAGGACGATGTCCACTCAAGTCCTCAAGATAAAACAAAATAATAAAGCCATCTATTTGCTGTGATTTATTTGTCTGGCGAAAACTAATGTTTTTCCTTATTGTTCAATCAAGTCTCCGTCTCTGGTTTTCGTAAAATGTCAAATTTGGAAAAAGCCTAATAGAAATAAAATAGTTGATTACAATCAGTGTATGTAGTTTGTTGTTGTTCCTGATGCAGATAGGGTGTCACTCCATCACAGTTTAATTGTTACCTGACTTGCTTAATTGCAGAGATTCTATGAGATTTAAATACTCGCATCACGTCGAAAATACACACATTCTGACATACGCATTTATCACATATTTAAACCATTGTACCCGAAAAGACAAACTTCCTTTACAAAAACTCATTGAAAACTTAACAAATATTCTGTTGAACATTTTGAAGCTAATCTGACTTGAAGCTTTTTCTGCCTACAGCAGCAACAGATTCCTGTTTGATTTGTTTCAAAATATTCAACAGATTACTTATATAGTTAAATTGAAATACAGATTTTGGGAATTCAGGGATTAGCGCGTTAAGCCAAAATAGAGAGGCCAACACTGACATCGCATTTAATACATATCAATAACCGCTCATTATGGACAGGTATTGTGCTGTAGATCATCGATTGCTAATGCTTGCTAACAGCTCGTCAATGGACCACGATAATGTTCAACACGGACAATGCCTTGTTGAAAGATGCTGCTGCTGTAGCATCAGAGCGCAACAACACCCCTGTCAAGATCAACACCAGTTACACCGCAAAAGAGCAGTGCATAATTTACGCAAACAATTTAGGATAAAAACCAACATTCTGCTAAGTTAATCACATACACGTGCTTTTTAAGCAATAAATCATTTTGTGATACGTTTAAATAATAAAACAATGAATTCTATAAAGAAGGATTATTTTGATCTCGAATATCGCTGACAAGCTATGCGTATGGCCTGATGCATGTTTATGAGGACAGGTGTCACAATGTAGGGAGATTAACGTCTGCATGAATACATGACGTGTAATAAAACTATGCAGAAAATCTGCCAATTATAGTCTATCTACTCTATCTACCATTATTTCTAGAATGTTCAGGATTGCAAGTTTCGTGTTAGCCTCTCTTGTATCAACAATGCCTCGAAGCGCTCAAAATACTACCTGATATATCAATTAAACATTTTGATGGTAAATGTTTTTCAAGATATTTAAATTTTAGAAGACTATTTTTTTTGTAAATTTACCACTGGATTCTTTGGGCCGGCTTGACCATTAAAAGGATAATAGTAAATAAAATTAAAGTTTTTACTTGACCAGTGTCTATCTACAGGCCGTGAGAAGAGGATTTTTGAAAATTTACACTAGAATGGTATACCATTCTAGTGGTAAATAATAAAATATACTCTTCTCTAGGCCCTTCAAATAGCCATGTCTGAAGACCACTGCTAAGTTGTTTTTCGGTCAGTTTGACAATTAAATGATTGAACTGACGCAAGAGGGATTAATAATCATTGACATCTTAATGTCACAGGATCTCAGTTTCAAATTCATCTACAAACTCCTGACTATATCAAGGTGACAAGGAGATTGAGCAGCAACACCTTTCGAGCACAATAATCTTAAAATATCCAAAAATACATGTTGTACCTATATCTGATCAATGGTGTTAAGATACAGCTCTACTCGCATATATACATACACTTGTTATATAGGTACAACAAGTTTATTTATATATGCGAGTAGACATGTATCTTAACACCATTGATCAGATTTGGTAATAATTTTGGCAAAACAAAGAATTTTCTGGTACAAGAGGATTTAGCCTACAGACATTACACCGTGATCCGAATATAAAATCCTCGAATCTGTATCTGATCAAATTCTAGATCATCGGACATCTCTGAAACTGAGGGACTGACTTGTCTGAGAATTGAAACAAGAAAGTGTGTAGCCGTACCTTAGGATTCCGCAACTTTTCTCGATAATCAGAGAAAAATAAAGAATCTGGAAAATCCGAAACAATTCTACAATCTTATGTGACAAAAACTAAATTGATGATCTCTAATCTATCTCTGACTGCATTTGTTTGTGAATTTCTGAACAATATCTTTGGGAATTATCTTTGAAATGTATCCGCGTCATTGCTAAAATTATGGATGTCTAATTTCCCCAGCACACCATTCTTGTGCTAGAATTTGACACAGAGGTGGGATCGATGGTTAGGCCCTGTGATGGACAGAATCCACAGTTAGGAGTAATTGCTATATATAGAAAGAAACCAGTTATTATAAATAAACTGAACGAATGAATAATCCCCTAATGCGTTGCTTATGTGATATACGTATGCTGATTATTTCATAAGACATTTTGTATTTTATATTCTTCAAAATTCCTTCAAAAATGTTGTTACTATTGGGGTATTCATGATCTGTTAATACACAGACACCAATAACCTTGCATTCCTGGATCACGTGACTAAATGAACCCCTTTTGTGTCAACCTAACCCTTTAAGGGTCAAACTGTCCAAAAAACTACTTTGCAGTGGTCTTCAGACATGGCTGTTTGAAAAATTGAAAGACCTAGAGAAGAGTGCTTTTGAATATTTACCACTAGAATGACTGGATCGGTAACCGAGCCAGTCATTTTAGCGGTACATTTTCAAAAATACTCTTCTCTCGGCCTGCAGACAGACGCTGGTTAAGTAAAAACTTTAATTACCCCTTTAATGGTCAAGCCGGCGAAAAAAATTCGGTTTTAAATTTACAAAAAATAGTCTTCTAAAATTAAAATATCTTGAAAAACATTGACCATCAAAAATGTTTAATTGATATATCAATTAGTATTTTGAGCGCTTTGACGCGTTAATCTTCGCGTTATTTGAAAACACCTATCAAATGTTATGTGCTTTAAAACTGCTTAACACTGGCTATGCACTTCTCAGGCGCACATCTTCTGAACGTCTACTGCACTCACTAGGCCTACTGTAGCACGCGCCGAACATTAATATGTCTTTGCGAAGTGTAGCGGATGTCATATCCATAGTATGGACCACAGATTCTACAGAGATAAAGATTCAGAAGATTTTGAAAGCGTTAAATCATCGTATGCCTATTTGTCTGTTAGTGACGTGTGATCTTTGGACTACATGGTTGGTGTCGAGTTACGGATGTTCTATCAGGTCAATAAACGAGACTAGTCATCTATAGCAAGGTGTGCGTGTCACGGTGAGCCGTCAAAGTACTCGATTTTCTCTACGCGACCATGCGAATTGTGCCGGATGTGACTCCGCATACAGTTAGGGATGGGACCGTCTTCCTGAGATGAATTCTACCTCATAGTAACTGTGTATATGTCAGGCGCTTCGGCCAATAAGCTGGGTTATCTGGGACCATTCACCTCTTGCCATTTGTTCTCTCTTAAAAAAGATTCACAAATAGGATTCCATTAGGGTGATGTTCAGGAAAAGTTAAAGATACACGAACAAACGTACGAACAAACGAACGAACGAACGGAAGAACAACTTAAAAGGCGTCATCTTTAAACATGTTATTATCGTGGTACGGAAATCAGAAATACACTATCCAACTGATGCAGAATATATAATTAGTTAAGAATATTCAGCAGCGGTCATGTATAATTATTTTGAAATTGAGATTCTGGAATTTAAGGTTAAAAGGGGTTAAAAAAGAAACACAATCTGGCGTCTGGCATTAACCCGTCTTGTGTCAACTGAACCCCTCAATTGTCAAATTAACCAAACAACTACTTTGCAGTGGTCTCCAGACATGGCTATTTGAAAGGCCTAGAGACGAGTATTTCTGAATATTTACCACTAGAATGACTGGACCGGTAACCGAGCCAGTCATTCTCGTGGTAAATTTTCAAAAATACTCTTCTCTCGGCCTGCAGATAGACACTGGATAAGTAAAAACTTTAATTGTCTTTACTATTACCCCTTTAATGGTTAAGCCAGCAAAAGAATTCAGTGGTAAATTTACAAAAAATTGTTTTCGAAAATTAAAATAACCTGAAAATTATTGGCCATCAAAATGTTTAATTGATACAACAAGGAGTATTTTGAACGCTCTGAGGCGTTGTTGACGCAAAAGGGGCTGACACGTAACTTGCAATCCTGAACATATTCAGAACAGGATTCACTACAAAAGTATTCAACTAATTATTTCTGGAAATAATGGTAGATAGAGTAGCATTTTAGGCGCTTTTCACACAGGAGGGGGTAACGGGGTTAACTATAGCATACATGCAGCGAAAACGGCGTACGGACTGTTATCCAAATGAAATCGGAACAAGGGCCAACTATAAATGATAATAGTGCAAGGACTAATATCTAACTTATATCGGCGCACGAACCATTATTCAAATCATATCTGCGCTAGGACCATGCAATATCAAAATGATATCGGTTGGTCGAAACTCGGCATTCGGCGGAATACCGCAGTTTTATTAACATCGTAGTCAGTCTCAGACGAGTTTACAGTTTAAACAATTTTATACACGTATTCAATAACCAGTTTCATGAGCAGTTTACAACAGAGTGCGCTATTGACCAATAGCCATTGCTATATTTGCGCCGATATTAAACAATGCGCAAAAGCACAAATTTAATAAACAATACCACACGTTTCAAATAAATGTAGAGTCCAGCTTTATAGCAAGAGTTGGTATGCATTTTGCTTCCGCAATATGGCTGTCCATTTAGACGTGTGTCATTTGGATATTGGTCCTTGCGCGGATACCATTTGGATATTTGTCATTGCGCGGAGACCATTAGGATATTCGTCATTGCGCCGTTATCATTTGGATATTGGTCCGTGTGCCGATATGGTTTAGATATTGGCACACTAATAAGATATGCCATTGTTCTATGCGCCGTAATCAACGGGGGCGCCGATATCCAAATGGATATTGTTGGTCCTGCGTCGTTGGTAGACGGCGCAGGGCCAATGTCAAAGGTGCAATTTGGAGATTAGCTAGCCACGTCGCCATTTGATCAATAAATATAACAACGCAAAATGTATCAGTAACTGCGTGCCCTAGACATTGCGGGCAAAAGCCCTGTATTCATATGCTTCGCATTCGAAGCAGCTTAACCGTGTATTTGATTTTCCTACCATGATAACGTGTTTAAAGATGATGCCATTTAAGATTATTAAAGATTACTAAGTATCCCTGCGCCGTTGCTCAACTGGCGCACCGATATCGAATTCGATATTGGTCCCGCGCTATTTGCCGACGACGAACGTTCGATATTGGTGCGCTACATCAACACAATCTCATACAAATGCGCGTCACACACTCACATATTGGCGTAGTCAGAAAACGAAAACACGAGCTGAATATATGAAGGAATTGGTTAAAATAAGTACAACGCCACTCAACGTTCACCATGCTTGACCAGACATACCAGGTACACCACCTAGTCAATGATAAATTGCATATAGCATTTCCTGTTGATTATTTTGGAATTAATTTAATTGAAAGCTGTATACCCAGGGCAGCAATGCGCAGTTTGCAGTCAAATTAAGTTTTAGAAATTGAACAGCTTTATTGTTTGCTTTTGACGAGTGTTATTGGAAAATACCTGTATGCGTTAACAAACGCAGCTATGTTTCTGCACCATTCCAATATCAAATTTAGATATTTACTTAGGATGGGGACATTGGTCATCCGCGCAGGTCCAATATGGAAACCAGCTATGGATGGCGCGTCCGGTGGTTAATGTTATCATGTTCGTTGATTGAACCATTGGCCAGTGGATACGCCAATTCCAATTATATATTGAACCCAATACGTCGTTGACTAACGTATGCGACAGCACAAATAGATATCTGTTCTTCGTCGCTGACCAACATGTCAGATTTTATATTGTTGAGCAACATATATTCGTCTAAAATCGACCGAATGCATTCGTGTTCACTCTTATCCTGACCCACCACCCAGCGCAGAGCTGTGTATGTACAGAGAGCGGATGTACCGTTGTAACCACGATGTTTCTCTTTGAAAGCTGTCACACTAAAAAATATCGACTTTGACAGACAGCGCATCGGCCCGGGCGTCATAATTGTGGCTTTTGCGTTTGCCTAGCCTTTGTCAAAGCTTTTCGATTTTTGTGTTATTTTGCTTGAGTGTCATGTTCTCCACACCTGGTGATGATCACGTTGTTAACCCCCTTGCATCTGCAGATCATGAATCATATAAAAAGTCAGTACTAATTTAAAAATCACGTGGATAATTAGAAAACTATTTGACTGTATATATTCTGAAAAACTGCATAGCAGATCAAATTATTTTCAAAATATTCAACAGATTTATTTTAATAGCTGTGCCAAAATATCGATATATTATGCAGTTTAGTGTTGAAAGTGTAAACGAGTGAATAATACCTTTTCCAGCTCGTGTATAAAAATATTACTCCGCGTTAATGTGTGTACAGCCTTCTTGTTGCGAACAAGCTTAATAAAGCTAATACAAATTTAGCTATGTCCCGCCCATTCGTCGCTAAGCTTCGCCCACTCTTTACCCGTGTTGGGATCGATTGACCCCTAAGCCCCGAATCTCAATTTCCAGAAGATTATACAGGTAATCTGTTGAATATTTCGAAACTAATTTGACTGTGCGCTGTTGATGGCCTATGGCCCAATCAACTTAGTTTCAAAATATTCAACAAAATGTTTATTAAATAGTAACGGCACACAATTCGTAGAACTTGACGGACGTTTAAGCGTTTATGACTGACCTAGATATGCAATTCATGACGTATTTGATTGCGACGTCAGCCTACCTCTAACGTATTTGATCATGACGTCATATACTTGACTAATTTGATTCCTCTATTGCCATTGGCTTGTTGACACCCCGCTGTCCCACCTAAACCATCCCATCCATACTACCATCTGCATATTCATAGTAACTATAACTGACACAGCCAAATGTAACTGTAACTGTAACTGAAATAGTGCAATGTAACTTTAACTGTAACTAGTTACATTTAAATGTAACTGACCGCAGGCCTGCACATGATTTTATGTTGCAAAAACTATGTGACATTATATACTTAAGAAATCAGTCCAAATGCAATCCGTGTTTCGATTTACTAATCACTGTTACATGACGCAGCAATTTCTGAAACGGAACAACACGGACAATCCAAAATTTAATGTAATACACCAGTTATTCCTAACTCCAGCTATGGCTTGATGTTTCCTGCTTTTTATGTTGCTTGCCTTATTGGTTTGCTGATGTTATAAAACATATATTGCATAATAAACCGTAGTCCTTGCTCATTTCTGGAATCTTTTCTTGATAGGGCCATACGCCTCCGCTGACTCTCCCGTCGTGTTGGATTAATACCAGCGATTCCATAAGTCCTTGTACATGTATCAGAAAGGACCTTTCCATTTTTAGTTATGCCCCACCCATCTCTAGCTAAACTCCACCCACACCTCGCTCGTGTTGGGATAGTTCGATCTTTGAACTCTCTGAACATCAATTTCCAGAAAACTATACAGGTAAGCTATTGTATATTTTGGAACCAATTTGACTGGGCGCTGCTGCTGCCTATGGCATCAACGGTGTCCAGTCAAATTAGTTTCAAAATATTCAACAGCATGTTTATTAAATATTAGAGACATACAATTCGTACAGCATGTCGGACTATTAAGAGTTTAAAACGGGCCAAATACGATCATTTATTACGCAATGATTATGACGTCATCCTCTATGCCATTTAGCTAATTATGACGTCATATGACGCCAGATGATGGATGAGTACTCTGGAAAGGTGGATTCTAAGACTGCATGTGCCTTGTCAGATTGAAAACATAAGATAAATGTCCTTCTTTTGAGTGAGATAATGCACTGTGTTTCTAGTATGACCTATGCTATTTCCGCTGTATTTCTAATCATTTGTCTCTTGGAACCCAAGTGTCTCAATTCACCTTTCCACTTTATTCATCCATCATATGACGTCTAATGAACTACGCGACGTGTAGAATGACATCAAAATGCATGACATCTTTATGACGTAGATAAGCACTGCACGAACGCATATATGAAGACGGACTATACGTTGTAGTACGAATTGTATGCCCTTGATGGTGATGATTGCTGTATTCTGCGGCTGTAGTAGTAGAAACATCCTACAGCCGCAATCAGTCCTTCGCTTTTGCCCACTGTGTCTTGTCCTCAGCAGAAATCCGTAGCTTCCTCAGGTCCATTCTTGACTTGAGTGTACCGAACCCTGCTTTCTTGAGGTGACCTCGTAGCATTCTTAGCAGATTTATGCAATGACGTCCTCTCCTGGCTGTCTCTTCTGGCATCCTTATCACATGGCCAAACATGGACCATCTTTGCTGGGCGACTTTTACAGACAGCGGCGACGTATTAAACAACTCGTATAGGGCATCGTTGGAAATTATGCTGTCTGGTCATTGGTGTCCAGTGATGGTGCGTATGTGTTTGTGGTGGCAGGCATCGAGTTTGTCTAGAGCTGCCTTTGGAGCTGCTCAGCTGTTACAGTTATACAGCATCAAGGATACGCAGGTTGCATTGTATAAACGTAGCCTCTTTATCAAGGGCATCTTTGATCTACGAATCCATAGCTTCCAGAAGAACTGGAAAGCTATGTTTCCCATGACGCAGCGTGCAGAAATGTCAGCAGTACTGCAAAGCAGTGAGCCCAGGATTGTACTTTTCCCGCATGGTTCGCCGCCACGGAGTGGGTCGTCATTTTCTATAGTTTCATGCTTTGTCGATTGGCATATGTGAGTGATCTCTGTTTTGGATTCATTCGTAGAGATTCTCAGTTTTTAGTTTGCTTGCAGCTATTGGGAGAAGTTCGTCAAGGGGTTTCTTTTCCTCAGTCTATGAAGTCCACATCGTTGGCATATTCCATCTGTAGCTGCATGACCAGTATTGCCACTGGTGGGGGGGGGGAGGGGAGGGGGTTGGGCTTGTGGAACTTTTCCGCACAGATTTCAATGCGGAAGCAAGGTAGCAGGTGAAAGGCACCGGAGATAGACCATCTCCCTGTGGGGAGCCGATTGGTGTCTCAAACTCTACAGACTTCACTGACTTGACTCACTCTCAGCTTGGTGTCTGCAAGCAGTAGTCTCACTAGTCGTAGCTCATCTTCATTGCAACTGGCCTGGCGTAGTACATCTAGGATCTTTGAGCGTTTAATTGAATTGTGTCGAAGGCTCGTGACATGTCAATGCCAATTTTGTGGTCTCAGTGTTTGGACATGACTACCGACACAAGCATGCGTTGAGCCCGTACAATGCCTGTGCAGTTGCGTCCACGTTTGTAACCACTTTGACATGATCCGGTGAAGTAATCGATCTTGTCTCGGATGCGGCATAGAGTAACATTGGATAGGATTTTCCGTATGCTATTGAGGAGCACAATGGGTCGCAGATTGGCTGGGGACACAGTTGGCTTCTTGGGCTTGGATAGTGCGATAAAGGTGCCTTGGCCTACAGCGTAGATGGGAAGGTGGTGCATACAAGTTGAATCGATTTTATGATAATGTCACTTGCATATTAGAATAGTTCATAGCTCATGCTATCAGGTTCAGCTGCACGTCCATTCTTCAGAGCTTTAAGTACCTTCTCAACTTCTGTTGTTTTAATTGGTGTTAGTAATGACCTGGGGTCTCATGAGAACGGGTGCAAGGGCTCATCATCATTGTCAGTGAACTGTTCCTGGAACCATTCTCGGATCGCCTCGGCTTTTCCCTGGTCAGTCCCGATAAAGTGTCCTTCAGAGTTGTTTGCAGTGAGCGGTGGTGTGTAGTCAGTAACTCTTTTTTGTGACAGTCATCCGTGGCAGTGATTTCATCTGCTTTGGAGTCTGCCTGTTGAATAGCAAGATCTTTTAAGTGTTCGCTAATGTGGCGCAGAATAATATTGCGCTCCCGACGTAGTTTGGTGTGGTCTTCACTTTGGCCACTTTGATAGATATGCGGCCGTAATGCTTTCTGGTCTGCTGACAGTTTTACTACTAGAGGGTCGTCAGTATACCTAGTTTGGTTGTTTTTAAGAACACCTATGGTGCGGATGGCGGATGATTCCATAGATTTCAGTATTTTGGTTAGGGTTTCCTTTGGATCGGAGCTGACATCGATGTTAGCTATCTGCTTCCCAAGGGCTTTTTTGTATGTAATTTGAGTGTCAGTGTCGCTGATGAGCTTGGGTAGGTTGTAGGTGACTCTTCCCTCTTGCCTGGTATGGTTTTTACATATTAGGTAGAGATCTTTCATCTGAAGGCATTTAATGACTAGCTTATGGTCAGAATCGAGGTCTGTGCCTCCATATGAAAGAGCATTCCGGAGTAAGGTTTTGCTTCTGTCTTGCATAGTATGAAGTCTATTTGGTTGAAGACAGCTGTTGTGGCCTTAGAACCTTTTGGGGCTGCACGATAAGTAATGTGTCCAGTCCATGTTGTCCGGTGATGGCATGGGTTGTGAAAGCCGTATTTGTGACAAATAAGCCATTGGAACTAAGGAATACCACCAGTGCATCTCCATTGCTGGTGCGTGTGCCCTCTCCATAGGATTCCATGCATAAGCCAAGTCCTGAACTTTTGTCCGCAATTCCGAGTTTACCCAGCTTGGAGTTGAAATCTCCACACGCGAACAGTTGCCATCTCGCTGGGATTGTAATGGTGGAGCTCAGTTCTGCATAGCAGAAATCTAATATTGCTGGATTCTCTTTGGCTTTTTCTGTAGTTGGGCCGTATGCGTTGACAATTCGACACTTAGTGGTGGTGTGTTTTCGCGTAGATAAGGCCAGGTCGATGAATGCATCGCGATCACTGACGTATCCAAAACTAATGACATGATCCAAGACCCTTGGTCCAATTACGAAGCCTAAGCCCCAGTATGTGGCCTGTTTTTGCTCCATGAGCACTAGCTTATGGCCTGTCTGTAGTTGCTGCTCTGAGTGTTTCGCTACTTTAGTCACTTGAATGCATGCAATATCGATGTTACAGTGCTCACAATCTGCACCTAAGTTTTGCCTCTTTGATGTTGTACTCAGACCACGTACATTCCACGTAGCTATGGTAAGCTCCTGGGAAGATTGCGTCGTCCGAGGATGTCGAGCACAGTTTCTTGTTTGAAGAAGGGTAGACATAATGTATGCAGATGTCATCCTTGATGACTTAGTTTCCAAACAAAGTTGGTACTTACTGAGGAGACCGGCGTGAAGGTGTCATCTTTCTCCCCCTGTATGCCCTTACTATTTAAAAAATATTCTGTTGAATATTTTGAAACTAATTTGACTGGGCGCCACAGGTAGCACCAGCACCCAGTCAAATTAGTTACAAAATATTCAACAGCTTATCTGTATAGTTTTCTGGAAATCTATTGTCATGGAGTTCAGTGATCGATCGATTCAAACACGAGCGAGGTGTGGGCGGAGCTTAAATAAAGATTGGCGGGGCATAGCTAAAACCGGAACGGTTCATTCTAACACAACTGTGCAGGTAAAATGTCGATTGGTTTGAAACTAATTTGACTGGAACATGTTTCTCTCTCACCTACATGGTCCCACTACGCATTTTCGCAATCGCAATGCTTTGTGTTACCTTGTTACTTGCGGATATTGTTGTTGTTGTTGTTGTTGTTGTTGTTGTTGTTGTTGTTGTTGTATTCGGATATTTCTCCTCTTGATAGGAGCACCATCTAGGCCGTCATCCTAGCCGCTCAATGCGGTCTATTCTGCGCTGTACAGTGTGCTATTTACATGTTCAGATATGGAACCACTGGCCGCTTGAGCTGTTGACCGAGACGTAGATACAGGACAATATTTTAACTTATTTAAAGTACTAGTTACACTATTAGAGCGTATTCACAACTAAGCTCCCGATACAGGACATGACGCTCAGATTGAGTTCTTTTACGTCCCCCATGGCACAGCCACCACACGAGGCGGGACCGATGGCTTCACGCCCCCTCAGAAGGACGTGCCATGTGAATTACGTATGAAATGGCGCAGGTTTTTACACCTTGATCGCATGCCTGAACGCGGGATCTAACCCGGCTCTATTTGGATTGGAATTCCAAGCACAACTGGTTTGCCATAGATGTTACACACCTTTCACATATCATCCTATCACAAGGTATTGTGGTATTATATGGTACCGTGTCTATTAAATCAAACCTACTACTTCAATCTTCATACTTAGACAAGCATTTGTGTGAAAGTGTCCTGCCTTGCTTTATGCCAGGCCGTTCCAATTACGGAAATCAAATACAAATGTACAAGGTCTAGTTCGCCTAAAGAACCCGCCAGCATGATCAATGGCACTTGATACGTCTCTATATGTCTCACATTGCGGTGGGTATTCGTTTCTCCAGCGGTCCATCTTTGTTCCTGAATGACCCCATTAACGCTCAATTAGATTCATGATCCGGCGTTAATTAATGTAGATCTTTTTATTCCGACGGCAGAGAGCCATTCTACCGCGTGAATGCTATTGGAAGATCGCATGACTGAGAGCGGACTCATATTGCAATGGCACGTGCAAGAAATAATACCGCTGTGTAAAACGAGTCTCGGAGTATTTACGTAATCACGCGACACGTGTTGGCGAGATTTTGCGAGAACTAGCTAAATGGCTACGTTATCCGCTGTGTGAAGAGTCAATATACACGCTGTTAATTTGCTGAGATTTGGAAAATTTTAATAACTGTTTCCATCACACCGAACCACACATTGAAAACAATCAGGAGAGACCTGCAAACAATTTACCTTTCCAGTTTATCCATCCATCATATGACGTCATAATTAACTAAGGGACATATGGCTGACGTCATAATCATGACGTCATGAATGATTCCATGTAGTCCGTCTTTAACGCTTAATAGTCCGACGCGTTGTGACGTTGTACGAATTGCATGTCTTTGATATTTAATAAACACGCTGTTGAATTTATTTTGAAACTAATTTGCCTGGCACTTAGTCGAATTAGTTTCAAAATATTCAACAGCTTACCTACATAGTTTTCTGGAAATTGATAGTCAGGGAGTTCAGAGATCGTTCGATCCCAACACGAGCGTGGTGTGGGCGGAGCTTAGATAGAAATGGGCGGGACATAGCTAAAACTGGAAAGGTTCATTAACTGTGAAATCGGATTCTAAGATGCAGAAAACCAAATGACAGTGTATATGTAGCGACGCAGTAACCAATTTGGACCATTTGTAAACGGTGCAGGACCGTTTGTAAAGGGCCCATACCCACATACCAATTTATTATTGGCGTGCCCGTATGTAAACGGCGCAGATCCATATACCAATTGCTTATCGGCGAGCCGGTTTGTAAACGGCGCAGACCCATATGATAATTTGTTATCGGCGCGCCTGTTTTTAAACGGCGCACAGCCCATGTGCCAATTGGTTATCGGTGCGCCAGTTTGTAAACGGTGCATGGCTCATATGTCAATGTCCAACTTGCACCGATAGGCAAACAAGCGCGCCGATAACAAATTGTAAAATGGGTCTGCGCCATTTACAAACGGGTGCGCCAATGACACGAACGTGTGGGTGAAGCTTAGCTAGAGATGGCAGAGGTACAGATGTAACGAGCCAATATAGATTTTGCGCCTTTGGCCAATGGTGAAGGGACCAATATCGAATTTGATATATGTGCACCCATTGGTCAACAGCGCAAGCCCAATAACGAATTTAATATCGACGCGCTAGTTGGCCAATGGCGCAGGGGACCAGTGTCGAATTTGATATCGGCACGCTCGTTAGACGAGTTCGATATTGGTCCCCTGCGCCGTTGGCCAACTGGCGCGTCGATATAAAATTCCATATTGGTCCATGCGCCGTTGGCTAATGGGAGCATCGATGTCAAATTTGATATTGGCGCGTTAAATAGATAAAACTAGATTCAGCCATTCCTCTGTCGTTCCATAAGTGTTTATCCATGCAGCACGTTCAATCATTTTGTAGACACATTTGGTATTAATTAAAGATTTGGCCAGAACACAAGCAAAACATATAAATATATTCCGAATTTTTACCTTATTGATCATCAAATTACTGGAATCGATTTTTAAGAACAAAATGGCATTGGTGCTTCACGTAATTAAGAAAAGACTTCAAATGGTTCAAGTTTTGAATTTTCAAATTTCTGCTAAAGGTGAGGATCATGTTTTTTTAAATAGAAAAGTTCAAAACAGACAACTCACAATTAGACAATGCAACATAATCGTTTTTAGGATTCAATCTGATAATGGAACCTATAAATTCAACATCGCAGTGTCATGACGTAAGCTCGTTTAGAATAAAGCTCGCGAGGTTACGTCACAGTGGTGTATTAAATACATGTATGAGTAGGATAATATTCTTTGCAAGCATGACAAAAAAGGTATTACTTTCAGTCAAATTGTTCGCATAATGGTCAGATATAAAGCAGATTAGTCATCCTTAATGCTCTTTAATAAACACAGTAGATCCTGAATTGCCACACACCTGGTCACCTATTCATATCTGTGAATTTCAGGGCGAAATGAGCTAGTTAAAGACACCAAGGCTGACTAATCCCTACTATCATGGCAGTCTAATCCTACACTTGTTTCCACCATGAAAACCATATCGGTTAGCGATTTGGCTAGAACAACCACACGCCATTTGATGCAACCTCCTCTTGCTCAGTTTGCACGGGAAGCTTTGTGGGAGTTGTCTCGAGCAATAAGTCCTCGTTACGAGGCTATGTCGTAAAATAAATGGAGCCAATCGTGGAAAATCAAGAGGAAAATCCCTCGTTTCCAGCCCGCCTTGATGAATTACGTTTTAAAGTGGCGCTGTAATTGTGTCCTGCTTCTTTCGCAGATCTCCAATATTTATCAAAAGCGCTTCGATTTCGATCTGCCTCTAGACGATGACTGCCGATCCGACCACGTGTGTCAGCTCACGATTCACGAGCCGTGCGCGCGCTGTATCTGCAGTGTAAACTTTAATTCGATTTTGACACATTAAATGAATGATGAATGAAAACGGTGTTTGTGCGCAATTGATTAATTTCTGAGCGAGCTATTGGTCTTTATGAATTGGCGGCACCGTCAGCGTGGGCACTGTTTGCGTCCTGCCACCCACCCCAATCCCCATATAAAGACTGCTTTGTCGTCTGCTCAATAGGCCTAACGGTGTCACAGCTCGTCGCTTCACGTGATGGCGGCTTATCGCGCCTGTGTCGTTTGGCAATGGTTATTAGTTTCTCACTTTAACTGTTTTATGCGAGTTTCCATATTGTAAGATCCCATATCGTAAAGTCGATCACTCGTGTTATGGTGATGGTGCATTTTGAAGATGATAATGCCTGTATCTCATCATTGTAGTAGGGTTTCATCTCCACGTCTCTTAGACAATGATAAACCAGAGTCATTATACATACTGCTACATGCAGGAGACTATGTCGTACATGCTGCTAATATTGAGAACGATTTTATGGTTTATAGGCAGCTTCAGCTTTCAATCAAATCGTTGCATGGCATTTCACATAGTCGTCCGTCCGTATTAGCTCTTTGTGACAACGTTTCTAAGAATTTAGAAAGGAATGAGTTAAATGTTTGGTTGATGGCACTGTGTGTGCCTGTATCAGGCTAAGAGATCGCAAGCTGGCACTGAGGTGCGGCCATTTGAGATCAGAGTCGCCTGCCAGCCATGGTAGTGCGCAGCGCATCAGCTGACGGCAACGACCAATAATGCTAATGGGACGGAATCTTCCAGGAACAAGACCTGGCTTTCAGAGTTATTGCCATTTCACTACCCATCTTTTATTATCCCAATTGAGATTTGAAAACAACGGTAAACGATAAGAGTGTCGCGCAGGATAGGCCTTCCCATCTATATACCCGATCTTAAAAGGTTTCATCGGTTCCTTCTTAATGGTTATACGCATTAACTCTCTCATTTCGGATCGAACGGCCCTTCAACCTATCGAACATTTGATCTTTAAACGGCAGACAGCTATCTCTGAATAAGTGTTATCACTCTAATGGAAGGATTTGCAGCAACAAAACTCTCGCGTTTTTCATTGATGAGTGATTTAACGCGTGGACATCTTGTGCCATTTCTTCATTAATGCATCCAACTGCGATGACAGACGCACGTGCGCACACACACGTGCACACGCGCGAGCGAAACTAGAAATCGATGTGAAATCGTCACGGCGATGATGAACGTTGTCTTTGTTGATATGGCTGATATGATACCAAATAGAGGAATCCAATCTGTCAGTCAAATATATGACGTCATAATCATTTCGATGGATATTCTGAGACTAATTTGACTGGCTATATAGGCAGCAACAACACTCAGTCAAATTAGTTTCAGAATGTTCAACAGGTTACCTGCAAAATTACCACAGAATTGGGATTCTGGGAATGCCGGATTTAACGTATATAAATCGATATCAACATGCTCACAGCATGGTTGGAACAGAGAGATCGGCGGAGTATAGCTAAAAGTGGATTCATCCATTTCTACTAAACCTGTTTCTCTCGCAAAATGTGAATATAGATATACATATTAAATATAAAAGGGGCTGCCGTACATTAACTGGCCAAGTCTCTTATATTATGAATATAAGTTCGAAGGGTGTGTCACCCTTTACCTCTCGATGGCATTGAGGAAATGTCGCATGTCTGTCTAACAAATCAAGCATACAGTACACATGGAGGCTGAGCACATAGGGGGAAGTAAAAGTTAGTCTCACAAGATGATTGCCCCTTAACGCTTGAAACAGGATTACCAATTAAGAAACGTGACAATCTTTGTAAAAATTATTATATTGAGTACGTTGAAACTAATTTGGCTATGAGATACTTTACCTATGTTAGCAACAGCTTCATGTCGCATTGGCATCAAAATATTCGATAAAATGTACTGGTATATGTGAAACCAATGTTATGGGAGATTATATCTGACTATGGCTGGCTGAAGTAATCTGATTTGAGGCATTCGTGATTCCATAATCACCTACATGGGACGATGTCAGTATGTATATTTTCTAAATCAAAACAACGAATGAAAGCTTTTAGATGATCGCCGATTTCTTCCCACGACATAGTCCAGTCATCCTATGACTTGTCATAGTGAAGCGATAAACAGTAGAAGAGTTATCAAGATGGCCACCGACGGCTGGCATCGTCGATTTGGATAAGTTTCTTCATCAGACCTAGTCCAGTCATCCTATGAGGTTTCGAAGTGATTCCATAAACCATAAACGGTAATGGAATTATCGTAATAAAACTTATATTCAAAATGGTCGGCGGCGGATGGCGGCCATATTGCATTTATCATCGTCGATTTCGATCGGTTTCCTCCTCATACCTAGTCCAGCCATCCTCTGCAGTTTGAAAGCGATCAAATCATCACCAGCATCCAGGAATTGAGTTGCCGTCCACAAATAAATTTCCAAGATGGCCGCCGGTGGCTGTCGGCCATATTGGATTGCAGATCATCGTCGATTGCGATAGATTTCTCCATCAGTCGTCCAGACCAAGTCGAATCAGTTTATTATATGAATCGTCAAAACGATCGGATAAAGGTAGCACGCCTCTAACCGTTCAACATTTTTATTCGATAACAATAATAATAATAATAATAATAATAATAATAATAATAATAATAATAATAATCTTTATTTATAGAAGGTAACATAGTCAGCTACAATAACTGGTCTCCCCTAGGGCCTTCTGTTGTTAGATATCCATTATACATAATATGCACATGTATATACAATATTAAAATTCATATTTACAAACACGTTAAACTTGATTATTAAAATTATTATTTACAATTTTCTATCTTTGGTGACACCTTCATTTTAAAAACTAGTTTTAATTGATCATGATAACTAGTATTCATTTGAAGGATAGTAATAGTTGCCAGCAGTAATGATTTTATGTGCTGAAGAGTATGTAAGTGCCATCCATGCTATTTTCCTGCTAATGTGTTCCATGTGTTTTGCCCATGACAAGTGCCTATCTATACATATTCCTAATAATTGCACATGATTTGTTAGCCATTTATTGCAAGTTGTATGTCCTGATTTTCCAGATCGCTTAGAATTTGCTTTGTTCCAATTGGCATATATTTTGTCTTGAGTATGTTTACTGACATGCGATTTGCATGGCACCAGTCACTGCCGGATTTCAAATCACATAATAGCTTATCTTCAATGTCTTTAACTTGTTTGGATGCTGTATAGAACTTCGTGTCATTTGCATACATCTCAATGTGCGATTGCTGGATATTGAGCATAACATCCTTTGCAAATAATATAAATAGCAATGACCCTAACACAGATCCCTGAGGCACATCTGATGTAATAGTGGCACAATTCGTCATTCGAATTCAACTTAATAAATTTCTTTCGCTCATGCAATTAAGTAAGATTTCACGTTTTAACACAAACAATATGGTTCCAGTTTCTTAATTAATAAGTCATGATGTCTAACGCCTTTTTCAGATCAATAAGGACAGTACCTACTATTTCATCATTATCTAGGGCTTTAAGCCAATCATCTGTTAATTTTATTGAAAGAGTTTACTAAGAATGTTGGGATCTAAAGCCAGATTGGTTTTCACAGAGGAGTTGGTGTTCCTGAAGATACTTGTAAAGATAACTGTGGACGTGTCGCTCAAGAATTTTAGATACTACAGGCATGCAAGATAGATATTAGTCTGTAATTATCAGCATTTGTAGCTGCTCAAGAGTAAAAGATTGGTACAACCTTAGCCACTGACCATGCATCCTGAAATTTACAAGTTGTAATACTTACATTTATAATTTTCTTAAGATGAGCAGCGATTGTTGGTGTTGCTATTTTTAACATTCTGATACTGATATCATCCATTCCCGTAGCTTTATTTGTACTCATTCGCATAAGTTGGTTTTCTACATATGCTTGATTAACAAGTGGGATGTTAAATTTGGTGTTTATAGGCAATCTGATTTCAACAAAACATTGTAATTTTGCGATGTCCGGTACAACATTTTTGTCCAACGTGAATACATCACAAATCGAGGTAAAATATGTATTGAGATAGTTGGCTATGTCTCTAGACTCAGTCAGATCTCCGCTGTATGTTGTTGTAACTGACTGGGACCTTGGCATTAGTATGGGATTTAGAACATTTAACATTTTCCAAATTCGATTTTTATCATTTTGGTACGTCTTGATGATGTGTGAATAGTGCTCACGCTGTGCCGTATTGATTAGAGTATTTACCTTGTTTCGCTATGTCCTATAATTTCCTGGGTCATTTACATTATTATAGTAATCGCGTACTTTTTTTGTAGCAGTTATGTTATGATTTTCCCATTCAGGCTGCTTCACATGTTTAGTTCTATGCTGCTGAATAGGTGTATTTTTATCAAAATTATTTTTTATTAATGTTTGCCAAGCATCAAGGAAGATTTGTATCTGAAATTACATTCATGAATTGCCAGTCAGACTGAATATCATTATAAATGTCTGAATGTTGAATTTCTTCATGCACCTGTGTTTTATTCTTGTGTGAGAGTTCTTTGATTTAAAGTTTAAACGTCTTGTCACAAGAACAGAAAATATCCACTCAGAGTTAGTGAGCTCACGGCTACTCTAGAAACGCTGTCCGGCCGATTAGTGTAAATGTGATCAATTACTGTAGCAGTTTTAGCTGTTAGCCGTATTACCTGATTAATGAGTTGGGTAAGATACAGATTTTCAATACAAGCAAACCATTTTCAAGGCGTATTAGTTGGCCAATTAACTGCAAGTGAAGAGACTGATATTAAGGTATCACAACTTCTCTGCTAATACATTGACTCAACTAGTCTATTTAAATGACCCCTCAGCTCAATCTAAAATAGTCTGATTACTATGCACCATCAGTACACTGGCACCACCTGGACTGCTTTTCAAAATTCCTCCATGCATTACCTTCTTCATCTGTTTCGCTTCTGTAAATTGGCTAGTTTGTGTGTTTACGGATTAATGGTCTCGGCGGTTGAAAATGGCTACTGCAGACGGTTTTGGAGGCGTCCATTTGCGAACGTGGAGGGGACCATTCTCTAACCGAGTCAGCCACTCCAGTGGTAATTATTTCTTTACAAATTGTCTTCTCTGGACCAGCTGGTGGATGTTTTCGGTGAGAGGACTGAGATCTCCATGACCAAATTTAATCACTAAACGGTTAATAGTAAGGACGACCCCTAGACGATCACTGACGACCCCTAGACAAGTGATATACTTCTGTCAACAGATATCACTTTCTATCAACAATCAAAGTATAAGCACCACAGGTGGCCATTGTGCCGTGCAATTGATAAATTCACTTTTGGCTTCACGCCCGCCCAATTCTAGCTATGTTCCGCACATGCTTTGTGCGTGTTGGGGCCGATCTGTATGTTTTAAGCCATGGATACCTGGAATCTCAATTTCATGACAGAGACAGCGACCAGTCAAGCTAGTTTCAAAATAGTCAACGTAATATCTATTAAATAGTGAAGACATACAATTCGTACAACGTAATGGACCATTCCCAGCTTTATGACGGAGTGTTTCTGTCAAGTATGATTGTGACGCCAGCCTATAGGCGACGTAGTTGATTGTGATGTTAATACTTGAGGGACGGATTCATCAATTTTGAAATAATACTAGCGACTGACCAATATGAGTACATGGGTTCCAATACTAGCCATGGCGACTGATCAATGATAAACTAACTCTTTCACCACGACATTCAAGATTTCGGGGTGAATATTCGTAGCGGAGTGCTTGGAGATGAGATTGTCAGGATTTTATACTTTTGGAGGCCTAAATTGTGGGCCTGGATAAAGTGAGGTGAGGTAGGTCTTGGCTTGTGATGGTTTTATGACGTATAAATTGATCTGATTTCTTAGTTGTGAAATTGAATTGGAGACACGAACGAGTCCCTAATTAAATTAAGTAACTGAAGAAATTATGATGGGTTGTGCGGGATGAAATCATCATGTGCTGAGCTTCGTTTCGTTTCATCGCATTAAGGTACGCACATTGGTCTTCTTGCTGTGTTCGGTCTGGATAGTTTTGTTTTCGGGCATCTTGCTGTGAATGTTCACCTTTAACAGATTCACTATTATGTATCAAAAGTAAAACTGTATAATATAATGCCACCAGGTATTTAAATACAGTATAGTAACATGTATGTATTCATTCTTGTTACACCATGATACGACATGTAATATAGTCGCCGTTACAAGACCTGTCTTATCGCGCTTCCTGTCAGAGGTTATATAATTTCTGTTTAAATCAAAGATAGCAGGGTATATACCCCCTCCACATATCGCCCCATGCCCGCACTTTTACATCTTCTATGTAATACGAAGGTCTATGCGCAAATGTCCAAGACACAGAAGTTTTACTCTTGCTTACGCAAAATACAAGGGATTGTTTCACAGAACGTAGCATTTTCCACAAATTCCAGAGATAACCCTTGGAGCCCTGCCAATTGGTCTTTGGATATCCTTCCAAACTCTTCACAGAATCATACGCCGCCAACATCCCACTGTTTTACAATAAATTTACGCGTTCATAGCTATTTTGTAGACAAAGCGGAGAACGACATACATACAAAGAAAACACAGAACTCGTGGATACCCCCTCCAGAACAACAGTCATTACCATCATTTCCTGGATAACGTACGCGACGCCATCGAATCCAATCCTGACGAACGCCAAATTCCTCTATTCGATCTGCAGGTAATCAAACTAACGTACCAATGAAAATACATTAGTGTGTATCTGACGGCACAGTGTAAATGCATAATACTAACAAAAGCGCATAAGAAATCAGTTTGAATTCTGTGCCTCATTGCGCAATAGGTGTTTGATTAACCATGTAATTTCTATATTTTGGTGCAGAAAATTAAGCCCAAATAATTGCTATCTTTTATTTCTGTTTCCCCGCATGCGGATCGTGAGAGTAATGCCATCTATAGTTATTTGTCATGGATTCGGACTATATATGGCAGAGCTATGGAATTTATTGTTGGGACTCGTATAGCGCAAACACTTGTGTACGAGAAAAGCATAACAGGTAGCAGGATGCATTTTAAATAAATAATTATTAAAAGACTTAAAGCAAAATATCTAATAACTAAAACATGAATTGACTTTCAAATGCACACGCATAATGGCCGGATTATGCCAGGAGCGGTGGACTTGGAACCAGTGAGTGAGCCTGTTATTTAGGGGTTTGAGGGTGGGGGAGGGGTGTGTGTGTGTGTGCGTGTGTGTGAATCTGAACCTTTACCACACTAATGCCAATATTCTATCTTTTACTCTGCCAATATCAAAGAAACTGGTGTACATTTTAAAACAATTTTGGTGGAACATGTTGCTGTCTACAACAGCACCATCTCGCACAGAATTGGTTAAAAAATAAACACCAATTCATCTGTTAATTTAATTTGAAAATTTTATACGGAGTATTAAGGGTCAACGGATAGTTGGCATCCAATCTGGACATAAATGTGGCTTTACCGAATGACGACAGCGGGTGATTACGTATCGAGATGTCTGCCTGAGCTGCGACATCTCGCCACAAATGTCACCCCTAGATCTGTCGATAGATAGCGGCGATAGTGAATGCTCACATTATTTGCTTGATTGCTCTCACTGATTACAAAAGCACGTCAAACATCGTCATTTGTCCAGTCAGATTTACTTCTACTGTAACATTATCAGTAGTAGCTAACAGCCTGGGTCTATCGTTGAAGCGAGCTGAAACTGAAGCTTCTCAGTCAAAGTTATCCTCAAACTCGTTTCGTTTACCCAGAGTTCCGTTTGGTGCGTGTTCGGCGGTGTGAAAGCCACGAACCCCCACACCGCGCCCCGGTCTTCTCTAATTAAGCAATTATTATCGGCGATGTTGTCGCTTTAATTATCCCAAAGCTGTCGATGCTCGGTGATAGCTTTCAGAAACAGTTGTCGTCAATTTCCAAACGAGCTCCCTTATGCTGTACATGGGGGTGGGCTTTTCACGTGGTAGCTATGCCAAATCCTACACCACAGCAAAGGCCCTCCGTTACACTACACATATGTCGCTGGTGAATGCTTACAGGTAATCCTCGTTTATAATTGTCTTGCTTAGCTTGCTTACATTAATGTATTCCATTACTATTATGAATCTGCATACGAATGGAAATTACAAGTCAAATTATAAACCTACCAACATCATTCTCTCCATTTATCTTCTGACAATAAATATTTACGGACAGGTGACCAATTAAATTCAGAAATTTCGTGCGTCCGTGTGTGCGCGCGTTCGTGTGTGTGTGTGCGTGTGTGTGTGTGTGTGTGTTTGCGTGCGTGCGTGCGTGCGTGGGTGGGTGGCATGCGTGTGTGCGTGCGGGCTGGCGGGCTGGCGGCAGGGCCGGCAGGCAGGAGGGCGGGCAGGCGGATCGGTATCTAAAAATTACTGATCTGATTTTTGACAAATTTTAACACAACCAAGGAACTTGCCATTATACCAGGATTCCACAGCTTTCGACGTGATCCCGGAATCCGTAAATAATCTGAAAAAACCCGATACAATCTTGAAAATACGAAAACTGGTTGCAGTGTGACAAAACGTGATGGCGAGGGTCCGCAATCTGTGATTGCTTTTGTTCTGTCAGTTTTACATGATGTTGACGTTTCATTAATTATGTGTTGTGTTAAGTCATTTCAACTTATCGTGAACCAGGGATGCATCAACATACGCGTGCCACTATCATCCCGCGGTTTAAGGGCATACGGACAAAGGCCTACATAATAATAGTATAAATTATATTTATATTTTTCTTACAGAGCTGCCTGTGAATCAGTAGTGTTAGCAAATACAACTATTTCAGTTTCATAGTAATATATTTGATTTGCTAGCTGCCCTATTATCGTTCTGCTGTTCGGGAGGACTTGAATGGGTGGAACCCAATCGTCCTATAGTGTGCCGTACTCGGTCTAGATCGAGGTCTCAATCGTGCTGCAGATCGACTCGCTAAGGATCGGTAATAGGTTGAACCGCTCTGCAAACCAGCAAAGACTTTTGAAGATGGTTAAATGTATCTGCAACAGCCTTGATAGACATTTTCCTCTTCTTTTGCTTTTGCTTTTTCTTCATCTTCCACATATGACTGTAACTAGTCAATATTGAATTTGCGCCATTGGCCGACAGCGCAGGGGCCGATACAGAATTTGACATCGGCACGCCCAGTGGCGCAAGGACCAATATCTAATTTTATGTCGGCGCGCCAGTCGGCCAACGTCATAGGGACCAATATGGAATTTGATGTCGGTGCGCCCGTTGACCTACGGCGCTGGGGACCAATATCAGATTACACAACTTTCTGATTCCCTGTTCGTTTGCCTAAAGGTGTTACTCAGGTGTTACACAATGTTGTATCGAAGCGGCGGTGTATGGAATTTACAGAAGGTTCCAGAGTTGCTAGTGAACGCAGATTTGGTTTCTTTTTCAATTGGTTTTATAAAAACAATCGACGACTGTGTGGAAACAAAAGCGGCGACATCGATTTCATGGTTATACGGAATTGTTTTATTAAAGTATTACAATTTAAGAATTATCGCGTTTTATTTATTTAGTTATTTATTGTGTTCGCCAGCCATTAATAAGGTTCGATTAGAAGCAGAAATTGGTGTAGTTTGATATTGTTTCACATCGGCCCAAATATAGCGATAGTCACTCGTGTTGGTCTGGCACATCTTGTTGCCGCATATATGCGCACGGTAGGTGTTCCCGAATGCCAATTAGATTTTCTTCCGTTGCCATGCATGTTCTTCCTTCTGCATGTCCCATGCTAGGGAGGGCTCCTATCTGTTGCTCAAATATCTGCTATCATAATCAATTACGTAACACGTTAGCTGACGTCACAACTATAATGGCGCAACTAACTCCGTCATGAACATCAAATAGTCCCTCAGCAGTGTACGAATTGTGTTGAATTAACAGCATAATTTAAGCTTTCCACTGAATGGGCATATGCAGTAACGGTGCCCAGTGAAATTAGTTTCAAAATATCCAACAGCGTGCCTGTATTGTTACCCTGAAATTAGGATTCTGGAAATTCAGGATTAAAAGTATATAAATTGATTCCAACACGCGCAAAGCCTGAGCGGATCCTAGGTAGAGATGGGCGGGGCAGAGCTAGAAATTGATTTCTCTTGTGACATTTCAGAGGGCTAAGCTTCACCATCACCCATTTCACACTATATATACAGTTTAACGATAGCTACTGTATGCAAATTAATTAAAGTGCCCTGAATAATACATTTTCAAGACGGCCTTACAGACAAGCTGCCGATTGTTCTGAAATTACTTTGATTAGGCAGCAAAGTTTCGAGTTATATTAATTTCAAAATAGGCGTGGCAATAGATTTTGCTGAATGGTACATGCTGTGTTCAATCTGTACAGCTGAACATCAGAGATGTACTGTGTTATACAGAATGGGAGACTACAGTGATCACCTATCTCAGCATTGTTTCATCCACGTGCTATTGGACGTCCGTTTGTGCGTCTATACTATGTGTGAGGTTTATGTGAATGGGCTCTTGAAATCAATTCCAACGCGTGTATAAAGTGGGCGGAGTTTGGATAGAAATGGGCGGGGCATAGCTAGAAAAGGATCATTTTATTGTAGCCGTTTTGCAATAGCTGTTCGCTGATCATCTGTCAAGTGGTGCATTGGCACGTGAAGGCATTTCCGCATCATGACACATTGATAGGATGAGTACAGGGTTGAAATACTTCATTAGAGTTTGAGGTTTTTGCTACCTAAAGCTGTCCATTAAGCAATTATTAATGAAATTGACCAATGTAAAAAACGACGGGCATAGTTTTGCGAAATCGACCATTTCACATCTCAGCCAAATGCTTCACTAAAACAAAATCATACAAAGTGAAACTGATATAACCCGCCCATACTTTGAGCAACATCTTGCAAACCAGAACATTTGGATAACAAGTTCTGGTTCCTGATTGTCCCGTATCGGTGTGTATTTAATATTTGTATACGCGTGCCAGATTTATTGTTCATCGCTTGTCTATGATATATATATATGAGGGTGTGATTAAGGCACGATTTGACAAGACACGTGCTCGTCCACGCCCTAGGCACCTAGAAATTCACTGCGTATGTGCAGATTTTTTCACGCTTACTTACCAAGAAAAAGATATGAATGGTGAGGCAGATAAAGAACCATTGCACGACAATAAAATTCATATTTCACAAATATACAGGTAAGCCTACACATTTCTTGCTCTCACCTGTCCTCATTTCGTCTCAAATCTACCTTCAGGGCCTAGATAAGTAGTCAGGTAAGAGAAAAATTGAATGAAATTTATGCAAAATGACAGCGGAAAATAGCTAATATTTAAAAAGAAAACCGATTTCAAATTAAAGCTATTTGGATAGCTTTATTGCTTCGAGTAGACACAAAGGGAATTTAGCAAGCTAATAATGTTGATTTTTGATAATAATAATAATAATAATAATAATAATAATAATAATAATAATAATAATAATAATAATAAGTATTTTAAAATTAAACAAAAATAAAATAGTTACTGTAGTTGACGTTGTCAAGTACATTGTTATTGGCGTTATCGTTGTAATTATTCTTCCCTTTCGTTGACATTGTCATCAGCGTCTCTTTTTTCGTTTTAAGTGTTTACATCTCTATGTTTATTTCCCAGAGAGAAAAGGAAATGATGGAAGTGAAACATTTACTTTCATTTGATCAAAAAATAACATTTATACGAATAACGAAGAGGGGGTCTACACAAACTACTTGCCACAAAATACTTGCCACCGTACACATGGTTCTTGTGAGATTTACTTAACTGGATTTTGTTGCTCTCTTCCAATCAAATTATTAACAAAACTATGAATATTTAATGTTGAGCGCGTATGTGCTCTACTGCCACACGCATTTATTTACACGCGCTCGGGAACTTATATTTAAATATCTATAGTTTATACTAAGTCTTTGTCTAACCGTCATAATGAGGTTATTGGTGAATAAATTGTTTCGCCCACAAACATGGGTATAATTTTGTAGACGTCATAGACCTATTAAGTAACACAACTTCCTAAAATTACATAGCGATAGCATAATTCAATTCGCGAAAAAACGATTTTTAAGACAAACATTTTGTCGTAAAAAGATATCTCTGGTTAACGGCAACGAGAGGCGGCCAGTCCCCGCCTCCAATAATACGCGCAACGCCCCTTGGAAAATGGTTCGTTTTCCACCGTAGGCGATGCATTCCCGCTCTCGTTATCTATCAGAAAATCAATGAAATATTTCTGCGCTTGTCAGCAATAGAAACTGGATTATTTGCGTCTGTTGCGGTTAATATATTTCATGATTGAGATAGCTATGTATGTCTACACGTGTCTGTCTGCCTCTCTGTATGTCCGTCCGTCTTGCCGTCCGTCCCTCCGTCCCTCCACCCGCCCGCCAGCCTGCCCGCTCACCGCCCACTCGCCTCCACCCGCCTGCGCCCGCCCGCCCACCCATCCACCTGCATGTTATTTCTGAGCTTTATTGTAAAACCCGAGAGAATGAAAAGTGAACCCGCACCTGATACAGAATATAATAGATTAGAACGGTTTTTGTGAATTTGTGTACTGAAACATTTCCTGTCATAGGAACCAATGGAATTGTCCATAGAATAATTACTCTCATGCCAGAATACAGTCAGTATCGCTGTAGCGATCCAATGACCAATTTGACCCATTTGTGAACGGCGCAGGACCGTTTGTAAACGCCGCTGATCCATAGACAAATTTGTTACTGGCGCGTCCGTTTGTAAACGGCGCAGGCGCAATTGCAAATTGGCTATCGACGCGCCAATTTGTAAACGCCGCAGGCCCATCTGACAATTGGTTATCAGCGCACCGTTTATAAACAGCGCTCTTCCCTTATGCCAATATCATACTTACGCCAATAGGCAATACATACATCCATTCATTTATTAATTCCGTCTTGTTGATCACTTTAGAGATCTATTCAATTGTTCAGACACATATGTTGGTATGTATGCGTGCGTTCATTCATTCATACATGTGTTTCTTATTTATTTATATATTTGTCCATCCACCCGTCTGTTCATTCATGCACCCGTTTTTTCAGTCGATTAGTCTATAATTCTGCATGCATCAGAAAAGGAACAAGCGCATATATGCGTGTGATTAATCCATTGTTTTGTGATTAATTCAGAATGTCTGTACATAAGGATCAAAGTGATGGGAAGTTTAATAATGGAAAGTATCACATGAGGTGACTAGTAGAAGGGCGACGTTATGGATGTCGATTTGATTGGCTGAGAGCTGGTCACGTGACATGTGGCGTCATATTATTAGCATAAGGTATCGCCAACTTGACTCTCCAGATTTATCGATTTTTGAGATGGGTCACCACCCATGCCCATATATAGTCATGTGGGCGTAGCCTAATATGCAAATGAGATGACATCACAGGTCACATGACCAGCTCTCGTCCATATCTTCCATATTTTCGGGAATGCATATGTGCTGGCACATGCCAATGATTGACAGATGCAATGAGTTCTGTCTGAGGTGACATGACACCAGTTGGCCAACCTTATCGATGTCCATATCTGTCGCCCTGTTCAGATCACATGACAATTCTAGGCCAATCAGATCGATATCCATATCATTGCCTTGGTTCGATCTGATGCTGACAGCTCGCTCGTTGTCAGGCTTAATAACCCGTAAAAGGGCTGTGGCCTAAGATCTGGGGTCGTGGTCTAGAAACGTACATATCCTCACACTACCACGAACGTCCATACCATCGCCTTGTGGTAGTTCACTTCTATTGATGCCAACTGGCTCGTTGCCGGACCTAGTTACCTATAATATGAGCATGGCTTAAGGCCCTGGGCATGGCATAATGACGTCCATATCGTCGCCCTTGTAAGGACGTCCTTAACGTCGCCATTGCTAGGTCAGATCTATTGACGCCAGCTGGCTCGTTGCCAGATCAAATGACGTCCATATCGTCATCCTAGTCAGATCATAGTTGATTTTATACCACATTGTCAAGCTATAGATGCCATCTCTGTGATTGAGAGCATATACTGAGGCAAACACACTATTTTTTTCTGATCAGTTAAAAAGTTAATCATGACCGCCATCATAAGCTGTAGAAATTTACCAACATTTGGCTACTAAAGCCTGAATATCGTTCTTTGATGGGATAAAACGTTTAAAATTCTATGCATAGTCTATGAATGGCCTATTAGATCATCTGTATAGATATCATAAGATGAGGTTAGTTATCCTTTAACATGTCCAAATGGACTCAGACTCTGAGTTTAACTTATCTTATAACGCAGTTCTTAGCATGAGAAACAAGCGGCCTATAGCAAAAAAACCTCAAAACACTATCTCACCATACACTAATAATAAAAATAATAATAATAATAATAATAATAATACTAAGCGCTCATTCACCTAGATTTACATTGGGATAATCCTGGCGATTGTTGTAGTGTTTGCTGAAATATGTTGGGATTCGTTCAGTCAAAAAAGCTTTCAAAAATCCGTTGAATAACCCTCTATAAATAGTAAAAACATTCAATTTACCCACATGTCTAATCTATTCCCGTTAGTTTAAACGATCTCATACACGTTACACCCCACCCACCCCTCTAATAACCAGTAACCCTATGCCAATCAGGTCTGAGCTAAACTTCCAGGTATATATAGCTCAGACCTGATTGGCATAGGGTTACTGGTTATTAGAGGGGTGGGTGGGGTGTAACGTGTATGAGATCGTTTAAACTAACGGGAATAGATTAGACATTTGGGTAAATTGAATGTTTTTACTATTTATAGAGGGTTATTCAACGGATTTTTGAAAGCTTTTTGGACTGAACGAATCCCGACATATTTCAGCAAACACTACAACAATCGCCAGGATTATCCCAATGTAAATCTAGGTGAATGAGCTCTTAGTATTATTATTATTATTATTATTATTATTATTATTATTATTATTATTATTATTATTATTAGTGTATGGTGAGATAGTGTTTTGAGGTTTTTTTGCTATAGGCCGCTTGTTGCTCATGCTAAGAACTGCGTTATAAGATAAGTTAAACTCAGAGTCTGAGTCCATTTGGACATGTTAAAGGATAACTAACCTGGAAGCTTATATACCTTACACATGTCTGGACGTACACAATCTTAACTTAATTACGTTCTAGAGCCGTAGCTCTGCGTAAAAGTGTCATCTTTGTTGAAAACATGCCAGGCCTCATGCAGTCGAAAAGTATTCAAAAAATGCTCATCACAACCCTCTATAAATGCTAAAACGTTCAATTCACGTGCATTGCTAATCTGTTCCCATAGCTTTAACCTCTCGTATACCCGCCACAACCGACTGAATTCGATTTAAACGCAATCTTAATAATAATAATAATAATAATATTAATAACTCATAACTCCATGACGATGTCTGAGAGATGTTCTACCAGGTGAGGTTCGTGTGTCCTCCTGTCCTCGATCTGTTTGTTCGACCCTCGTACCCGAGACCATGCCATCATCTACATCTCGCTCTCTCTCTCTCTCTCTCTCTCTCTCTCTCTCGCTCTCTCTCTCTCTCTCTCTCTCTCTCTCTCTCTCTCTTTCGAAAAAGACTTTTGAAAACGTATTAACTCAAATTGTAAAAAGCCCACCGAGCAATATCCCTTCACGCGACTCAATTTCAAAACCTTCGCCAGAATATTTTATTAAATAGCAAAGAGTGCAATTCACCCAATCCGACGCTCTAAATCGTGCGTGCGTGCGTGTGCACCACAGCACCGAATATTAAAATCATAGATTAAAACATTTCCGGACAGTCATATACAACAAGTATAATCTGTTGTCCATTAAGAAATATTTTATGTTAACAGGAAGTTGTTGATTCCATAGCATTTCTGACATCGTGAAGTGGTTTCGACAGTGTTTGGAATTGGCAAAATAGGCATGTAGTTTGAGGACAATTTTGGTCTGCACGTGTACTGCCTTAACCAGTACATAGTGGCATAGCGACCATGGAGAAATGGGGCCAAAATAAACACAGATTTTAACCATGGAGGGCATTGCCACACCAACAACGGTACCAACACACATACCACCACCTATACCAACACCCATACAATAGTGGTACCAACACACACACACGCACGCACGCACGCACGCACGCACGCACGCACGCACGCACGCACGCACGCACGCACGCACGCACGCGCACACACACACACACACACACACCAACAACAACAACAATGCGTGAAACCTGTATCACCAAACGGACCAACACACATAGCGACATATGTACCAACACTAATGCATAACAGCTACCAACACTCATACCAACATTCAAAGTGACACCCGTACCAACACCCATATCAAAATCTGCACGAAGATATGTACCAGCACCTGTATGAACACCCAAACCAACACTCATACTAACACCTGCACCAACACCCGTGCAACATCCCTACCATCACTGTTATCAGCACATGTACCAACATGCATACCAACACACATGCTAAGACTCTTACCATCACATTTAACACCACCCTTTCTACCAACCATGCCAAGACACATAAAAACGCCCATTAAAACAGCCGTACCAAAGCCGATACTAACACCCATCACACAACCCATCCCAACGCTTGTACCAACACGGGTACCAACGCCAACGACAATGCTAGCGTCACTGCAAAACAATACATACACCCATACTTTATGATAATGTTATGCAGACACCCATACCAACAACCATAGCAGTACCCATACCAGCATCCATACCAACAACATCTGTACCAACAGCCATTACAACACCAATACCAACACGCATTCTAACATATGTAGCAACACCCACACAAACACACATAACAACACACACATACAAACACCATAAGAACACGCAACAACACCCATACCAATACCCATACAAACACCTGTACTGATACTCATAGCAACATGGTTCAAAGCATGTATCGACACGCATATCAACAAAGATACTAACTCTTATATCAACACACATACCAGCACCCATACGGCAGCCATTCAAACAGCAATACCAATTTCAATAACACGTATTATTGAATTAAAAATACCAATACCCATAGAACACTTATACCAAGACCCATAACAATATCTGTCCCAACCCCTGTAGCAATGCCAATGCCAATGTCAATGCTAACGCCGCTGCCAAAAACATTACCTTATCGCATAGTTTTGACAACACTTTATCAACACACGTACACACATCTGTACGATGACCAATACAAACACCCTTACCAACACTCATACCAACACCAATACCTATATCACCACTCATAGTAATGCACATGCGAACACCCATACACACAGGCATACCAACACTCATACAATACACGTACCAACACCATCCCCAACAACAGTCCCACACCTGTACCCACACCTGTCCCAATACCTGTCCCACGCCTATACACACAACAGTCCCAACACAGTCTCACACCTGTACCCACACCGGTTCCAGCACCAGTCCCAACACCAGTCCCACACATGTACCCACACCAGTTCCAACACAAGTCCCACACCTCCACTCACACCAGTACCAACACGCATTCCACACCTGTACCCACACAGTCCCAACACCAGTCTCACACGTGTACCCGCACCGGTCCAAACACCAATCCCACACCTGTATCCACACCAGTCCCAACACCAGTCTCTCACCTGTACTCGCACCAGTCCGAACACCAATTCCACATCTGTACCCACACCAGTCCGAACACCAGTCCCACACATGTACCCACACCAGTCCCAACACCAGTCTCACACATGTACCCACACCAATCCCAACACCAGTCCCACACCTATACCCACACCAGTCCCAATACCAGCCCCACACCTGTCCCACACCTATACACACAACAGTCCCAACACAGTCTCACACCTGTACCCACACCAGTTCCAGCACCAGTCCCAACACCAGTCCCACACATGTACCCACACCAGTTCCAACACAAGTCCCACACCTCCACTCACACCAGTACCAACACCCATTCCACACCTGTACCCACACAGTCCCAACACCAGTCTCACACGTGTACCCGCACCGGTCAAAACACCAATCCCACACCTGTATCCACACCAGACCCAACACCAGTCTCTCACCTGTACTCGCACCAGTCCGAACACCAATTCCACATCTGTACCCACACCAGTCAGAACACCAGTCCCACACATGTACCCACAACAGTCCCAACACCAGTCTCACACATGTACCCACACCCGTCCCAACACCAGTCCCACACCTATACCCACACCAGTCCCAATACCAGCCCCACACCTGTACCCACACTAGTCCCAACAGCAGTCCCACACATGTACCCACACCAGTCCCAAATCTGTACCGACACCAGTTGCAACACCAGTCCCAAAACCAGGCACAGACCTGTATGCAGACCAGGCCCATCACTAGTCCCACACCTGTACCCACATCAGTGCCACACGAGTCCCAACACCTGTACCAACACCAGTCCCACACATGTACCCACACCAGTCCCAACACGAGTCCCACACACGTAACCACACCAGTCCCACACCTGTACCCCCACCAGTCCCACACCTATATCCACACCAGTACCACACCTGTACACACACCAATCCCACACCTGTATCCACACCAATCCCACAGCTGCACCTACACTAGTCCCAACACAAGTCCCACACCTGTATCCACACCAGTTCCAACACCAGTCCCACACCAGTAACAATACCTGTAGCAACACCAGTCCAACACATGTACCTACACCAGTCCCACACCTGTACCCACACCAGTCCCAAGACCAGTCACACACCCGAACCCACACCAGTCCCAACACCAGTCCCACACCAGTAACAACACCTGTACCAGCACCAGTCCCACACATCATGTACCCACACCAGTCCCAGGACTCGTCACACACCCGTACCCACACCAGTACCAACACCAGTCCCACACCTGCACCTGCACCAGTCCCACATCTGTACCCACACCAGTCCCACACCAATACCTCACATGTATCCAACCCAGTCCCACACCTGTACCCACATCGCTCCCACGCCGGTACCCACACCACTTCCACACCTGTACCCACACCAGTCCCACACTTGTACCCACAGGAGTCCCACACCGGGATCCATACAAGTTCCACACCTGTACCAACACCATCCCAACACCTGTACCCACACCAGTCCCAACATCTGTACCCAACCAGTCCCGCACCAGTACCCACACCTGTACCCACACCAGTCCCAAACCCGTACCCACACCAGCCACACACCAGTCCCAACACCTGTACCCAAACCAGTCCCAATACCAGTACCAACACCAGTCCCAACACCAGTCCTAACACCAGTCCAAACACCAGTCCCAACACCAGTCGCACACCTGTGCCCACACAGTCCCACACCAGTACCCACACCAGTCCCACACCTGTACCCACATCAATACCTCACCTGCACCCACACCAGTCCCACACCTGTACCCACATCGCGCCCACACCGATACCCACACCAGTTCCACACCTGTACCCACGCCAGTCCCACACTTGTACCCACATGAGTCCCAGACCTGGACCCACACCAGTCCCACACCTGTACATACACCATCCCAATACCTGTACCCACACCAGTCCCAACGCATGTACCCACACCAGTCAACACCTGTACTCACACCTGTACTCACACAGTCCCAACACCAGTCTCACACGTGTACCCGCACCGGTCAAAACACCAATCCCACACCTGTATCCACACCAGACCCAACACCAGTCTCTCACCTGTACTCGCACCAGTCCGAACACCAATTCCACATCTGTACCCACACCAGTCAGAACACCAGTCTCACACATGTACCCACACCCGTCCCAACACCAGTCCCACACCTATACCCACACCAGTCCCAATACCAGCCCCACACCTGTACCCACACTAGTCCCAACAGCAGTCCCACACATGTACCCACACCAGTCCCAAATCTGTACCGACACCAGTTGCAACACCAGTCCCAAAACCAGGCACAGACCTGTATGCAGACCAGGCCCATCACTAGTCCCACACCTGTACCCACATCAGTGCCACACGAGTCCCAACACCTGTACCAACACCAGTCCCACACATGTACCCACACCAGTCCCAACACGAGTCCCACACACGTAACCACACCAGTCCCACACCTGTACCCCCACCAGTCCCACACCTATATCCACACCAGTACCACACCTGTACCCACATCAGTCCCACACCTGTACACACACCAATCCCACACCTGTATCCACACCAATCCCACAGCTGCACCTACACTAGTCCCAACACAAGTCCCACACCTGTACCCACACCAGTCCCAACACCAGTCCCACACCAGTAACAATACCTGTAGCAACACCAGTCCATCACATGTACCTACACCAGTCCCACACCTGTACCCACACCAGTCCCAAGACCAGTCACACACCCGAACCCACACCAGTCCCAACACCAGTCCCACACCAGTAACAACACCTGTACCAGCACCAGTCCCACACATCATGTACCCACACCAGTCCCAGGACTCGTCACACACCCGTACCCACACCTGTACCAACACCAGTCCCACACCTGCACCTGCACCAGTCCCACATCTGTACCCACACCAGTCCCACACCAATACCTCACATGTATCCAACCCAGTCCCACACCTGTACCCACATCGCTCCCACGCCGGTACCCACACCACTTCCACACCTGTACCCACACCAGTCCCACACTTGTACCCACACGAGTCCCACACCGGGATCCATACAAGTTCCACACCTGTACCAACACCATCCCAACACCTGTACCCACACCAGTCCCAACATCTGTACCCAACCAGTCCCGCACCCGTACCCACACCTGTACCCACACCAGTCCCAAACCAGTACCCACACCAGCCACACACCAGTCCCAACACCTGTACCCAAACCAGTCCCAATACCAGTACCAACACCAGTCCCAACACCAGTCCTAACACCAGTCCAAACACCAGTCCCAACACCAGTCGCACACCTGTGCCCACACAGTCCCACACCAGTACCCACACCAGTCCCACACCTGTACCCACATCAATATCTCACCTGCACCCACACCAGTCCCACACCTGTACCCACATCGCGCCCACACCGATACCCACACCAGTTCCACACCTGTACCCACGCCAGTCCCACACTTGTACCCACATCAGTCCCAGACCTGGACCCACACCAGTCCCACACCTGTACATACACCATCCCAATACCTGTACCCACACCAGTCCCAACGCATGTACCCACACCAGTCAACACCTGTACTCACACCTGTACTCACACAGTCCCACACCTGTACCGACACCAATCCCAATACCAGTCCCAACACCAGTCCCAACACCAGTCCTGACACCACCCCCAACAGTCCCATGCCTGTACCCACACAAGTCCCAAACCTGTACCCACACCAGTCATACACCTGTCCCAACACCTGTACCCACACAAGTCCCAATGCCAGTCCCAACACCAGTCCTAACACCAGTCCCAACACCAGTCCCACACCTGTAACCACACTAGTCATACACTTGTCCCAACACCTGTACCCACACCAGTCCCAATACCAGTCCCAACACCAGTCGCAGCACCAGTCCTAACACCAGTCCCAACACCAGTCCCACGCCTCTAACCAAACTGGTTCCATACCAGTCCCAACACCTGTACCCACAACAGTTCCAACACCAGTCACAACACCAGTCCCAACACCAGTTTCATCACCAGTTCCAACACGAGTCACACACCTGTACCCGCACCAATCCCACACCAGCCGCAACACATGTACCCAACACCAGTCCCAATACCGGCCCCAACACCGGTCCCAACACCAGTCCCACACCGGTACCCACACCAGTCCTACACCAGTTCCAACACCTGTACCCACACCAGTCCCAATGCCGATCCCAACACCGGCCCCAACACCAGTCCCAACACCAGTCTCAACACCAGTCTCAACACTGATCCCAACACAAGTCCAAACACCAGTCCCAACACCTGTACCAACATATGTACAACACCAGTCCCAACACCAGTCCCACACCTATACCCACACCAGTCCCAACACATGTACCAACGCGAACGCCAATGCTAACGACATGGCAAAAAATACCCACACTTATAGTTTATGACTACACTATGCAAGCACGCATACTAACAC
>CM067374.1:58663607-58668607 GCA_034401795.1 Chaetoderma sp. LZ-2023a | reverse complement strand
CTACTAGAATGGCCGACTCGATTATAGAATCAGTTCTTACAAAGACAAATTTTCTAAAGTTTTCTCTTGGCCTGCAAATGAGCATTCCTCAAGATCACTGCAGACGTGACCAAAATGTATACGTTAGTAAAGTTATCAGCCTACTATTTTATTATGTCTGTATGAGTGTCTGTGCAGGAACGTCTCCCCACATACGGTCATAATTTGACCGTATTTATTTTTTATATTTAATACAAAGTTATTAATTTATTTATTCATTCATTGCTAACTCTGGATAATCTGTACATAAAATATGTGACTACGCAATAATCGGCAATTATCGATATATTAATAATACATGTTTTATCTTCAGCATGAAAAAATAGATCTTTCGAAGTTCCTATAAAGATTTTATTTAAGAAAGAACCGCTATTGTCGTGTGCTGTTTATGCATATATCTATGAACCATTCAGTAGTCATCTATCTACCGGATACCCGTGTGGTTCGCGTCTTTGTAAAAATGCGTACCACTTCGGGATGAGATGGGGGTGGGAGGAGTTAAACACACTCGAACAAACCCAAGTGAAAGTATTCCCATTTAGCGTAGAATTGCTTTACGGTGTAATAGAGATATGTTTGCCTTACCATCCTTCAGGTTAGGGTCATGTGTGTAGCGTAAACACAGACCAACCAACAAAAGCAGGGGGCGGGCTGTGTTTAGCGAAGCGTCCTCAGCTGGTTTCGCGTGCTGTTGACTTTCAAGTCTCCATCGAGCGGATGACAGGGAAAGCGGCCGCCCGTCACTGGATCTAATGTCGCGCACTTGTCCAATCGAATTGCTCGAGCAATGACGCTTCCTAATTTAATGGGTGTCTCTGTCAATCAGAGACTATCGGCCAATCAGGACTCGTGTTATCCAGCCATCAATCAATGGAGTCGCTCTGGAACGAACCGTCCCGATACACATGCATTACGCATAAAGTACGGACGATTTTGCAAGTCAGATCAGTTGAATGTTGTTGTCTTATGCGCTTACTACTACTACTATTATTACTACTACAACGCGAAGAAAGAAGATATAATAGCTCAATGTATGTGTACACAAAGAGATTAATTCACTAGATTAATGTTGGTAAACAGTGAAGTGAATTAAGTTTGGCTCGTGAGTTGGTTGACTTTGTAATAAGAAGATGGCCGCCACCAGTGCAAGTTTATACCTTGCACCGACGACACAGTCAACATTACAAAACAATGATACGGACTTATTGTTACATCATCACAACAGTATGCAGATGCAGATGTCACAGACGGGTCAGTATGGTTTTCAGAGAGAATTACCGGACATTAAATACATGCCACCACAACAACAAAATGGACATCATCCGATTGGACATCCGAATAACCCATGGATGGCCTTACAACACACAGAAGCAAACCACTGGTCAACCGCCAGTATGCTGGACCATCAACGCCTTCAGGGACTGCAAGATATGAAGATGCCGCAGACGGGTGATACGCATCCTGCCACGTTGCACCACCGCCCGGTAAGCATGCACCAAAACCACATTGGCAGTACAACCGGGTGGTACTCGGGGGTGAGCTCGCCACATTCACATCTCAATATGAACGGTAATGTGACATCATCCGTGAGTAGTCAGCTTCAGAATCTACAGTACACAAACTATGGGATGGGTATGGGTGGTATGCTCTCTCCATCCCAACATGCGCTGCAGCAATCCCTCCAGGGCGATGATCCAGACATGGACTCACAAGATCCCTCAGACGAAGACACGCCCACATCTGATGATCTTGAACAATTTGCTAAACAGTTTAAGCAGAGAAGAATTAAGTTGGGCTTTACCCAGGCTGATGTAGGACTTGCCCTCGGAACATTGTACGGTAATGTGTTTAGTCAAACAACAATATGCAGATTCGAAGCTTTACAGCTTAGTTTTAAGAATATGTGCAAGTTAAAACCGTTATTGCAGAAATGGTTGGAAGAAGCTGATTCTAATACTGGGTCTCCTACCAGTCTGGATAAGATCGCTGCTCAGGGCCGGAAGCGCAAAAAGAGGACGAGTATCGAAGTGACGGTAAAAGGTGCCCTTGAGAGTCATTTCATAAAGCAGCCGAAACCCGCAGCACCGGAGATAACACATCTAGCAGACCAGCTCCAACTTGAGAAAGAAGTGGTCAGGGTGTGGTTCTGCAACCGAAGACAAAAGGAGAAACGAATGACGCCACCTGTAGCGATAGGTCCTAATGGTGAGATAATCATGTCTCCTAGTGACGACTGTAGTTCTGGTCAGGGAAGTCCGATGAGAGGAAGTCCCCAGTCTGTTGGCAGTCCGCCTCCTACGCAGCACAATAACGGCGGGTGTTCGCCTCCTCTACCTACAGTCCAAACTCAGCATGCTCAACACGATTACCTTCCACAACCGACGCCCATCCACGGCCAGCCACTCGCGTCTCAGCTCAATAACAACAACACAACGACTATTACAAGCAACGGTATGTTACAGACATTACATACGTTACAACCTCAATCTCAACCACAGCAGCAACATCAGCTTCACCACCACCTTCATCATCAAACGCATCCACATCTGTATACTCTCACTAACGGTATTTTGTCACATCACATAGACCCTTACTCAGAACATTCTCCACCACAGCCGTGACAGTCGGTCTACCAACCATTCAGGACTTCTAATCACGCATAGGTGTGCATGTGTGCATATAAGTACTTCGCGCGTGTGAATATGTGACTGCGCCTACAGACTTGAACACTTCTTTTGTCGACAAGACCCCCTCAGGGGAATAATTTTTCGTCAAAATGTAGCTGAACTCTTCCCGACATGTCGTCTATTGCCAACAGACTGTGAAATGTTAAGATTATTGTTACAGACATCAGTTCTATTATCGTTTTCATTAATATTATTATTCTACAGAGCGCAAAATTAATATATTTATTTGTAATATAAACACTAAATTAAAAACGGCACTTTTAGTTTGCCATATGAAAGACAGAGAAAAACGTTCGGGTGCTGAGTCGTGTCCTGAGGAAGCCGAAATACGATACTAGTCGCATATGTGTTTTCTATTAAAAATGAAAAACTGTTATGTCTCAGCATTTATCAGAATGAAGCAGTAAGTCAGAGAAATACTGCAATACCTCATTGAGATTATTCCTGGAAGTCTTCAAGAACAATTGACTGTTGATATTCATATTGTGAGTAATCTGTAAATATGATATTTGGGCAAAACCACAATGAACCCACTCTACCTGCTTTAAAATGAATCCTATTATTGCTTCAATCGGCTATTTTTCTGTTCATATTTGTTTGCTCTAATGGTGTCCATTTTGTAAGCGATCCTGCTGAACGTTGTTGATGTCAATGGCGATGGCAACGTTCAACAAAATCACTTCCTAAACTGACATCAGTTGCTTCCTTTTCGTATTGGTTAGAGGGTTAACGCGCGATTAAATTTATTATGTATTGAAAATAGGCTATTTCTGACACTAGATATATGGGGGTTATTTCTTCAAAAGGAATCAACACAGAAATTGGGCTATATGTTTCAACGTACAGTACACCTCGGAAAAAAGTTAACGTGTTTCCAAAAACAATAGCTGAAATATGCCAGTTAGTAGAATTTGGAAAACGGTGTTAGAAAATGTTCTCTTGAATATGTTGGCCTTAATTTGATTGGAAGCCATTGCTTCCAATTGATTTAAGTCCAAATTATTCAGCAGTATATTTTATTTTGCTTGGGAAACATGTTAATTATTTCTGACCTGTGTTGAGCATAAATTCATTCGTGTGTGCGTGTGTATGACCCGATGCGTTCTTTTTTAAACGCGCATCGACGCCATTGCCAAGAACAGGCGTGATTATTCCGTATGGCTAATTTCACGCAATTATCGGTGCGTCTGAAGGACACAAAGACACACCGCTGTGGACGGGGAAAGATAGCGTGTTAGAACTGCGAAATTACGAATTCCATAGAGAGGACGAAGATGGTTTGGGAATCTGCGAGTGACAGTCGTCTCATCTGCTCCCATCCCGTTTACCATTATTCGAATTCCCAGGAATGGTGCCTTCTTGTAGAAAGGTCCGACTCTACCAGCTCTGGTAAGAACTGTAATTTCATGCATCAGCCAGTCTCCTAAACATCTCTGTCTTTCCACACCACACGAGAATTGTTCAATTCGTAGCTCGATTATTATGAAGAGCTGTACCAGATTAAGACACTTGTCAGATAAATTGACGCTAATCACTAAATAGCTTAACCCTCGTATTCAGATGCCCGCTACAAATACGTTGCGGTTTCCACGAATTAGGATAAATAGACTGCGCTACTTTTTGCGTATTTGGAAGATAATTTGATGGAAATTTGTTGCTACCTATGGCAGTGATGATCTTCATACAAATTATGTTGAAATTAATCAGTAACACTTAACATCGAACAAATTATTTATTCTTAACATATTGATGATAGAGATTAAGTATGGTAGAGATGTAATATGTGTTCGAATTAATGCAAGAAATGTCTCTAAAACGTCTGTCTCAATTGATTAATTATATTAATTCATAATAATATTAACATGACTATAACCAGATGGTATTCTATCTGGTTGTCACTCAAACGAGTAACCGTCTGCCTGTCGGTCTGTAAGCTAGCAGCCTACACACATATACGACTGACTGTGTAGGTAGTTAAGAACATATTAGGTCCCGTTAAATTAGTGACATATCATTAAGTAATTAATTAATAAATTAATTAGAATATATTTATTTAATTAATACTACGATCTCGCTGCTGATCATGGAAAAGCTTTACATCCACATCATATCAACGCTGGCAGATGTCAATGCCATTAGTAATATACAGAATTAACCTTCTGAACCCACGAGGACAGAACACCAACATCCGATACGATTTAATAAATATACCGTTGAGTGCATTGAAATTAATTTGACTGGAAGCTGTTGCTGCCTCTGGCAGCAACAGCTTCC
>CM067374.1:58408607-58658607 GCA_034401795.1 Chaetoderma sp. LZ-2023a | reverse complement strand
CGTACACAGTGGGTGGAGCGTAGTGAGAAATAGGCGGAACATAACTAGAAATTAATCTCTCCATTGTCATACGCATACATGTATATACATGCAAATTGTGGTCAATCTTGAAACATGTTTTTTGGAAGTCGTTGCTGTCTGAGCTCGAAGCATCTACAACAACAGCGTTCTCATAATTAACACCAATCTAGCTTGAATCCTTGACCGAGTGCTTACGCGTCATATTCTACGTGTATCCACCTGTAACAGGGGCAAGTCAACCTGTTACAATTGCTATATTTATATCATCAATTACATCGTTTCAACTTTACCTGTTTGAATGAGCTGTTGGCCCGGGGGAAATGGCTTTCAGACGCATGGCGGTAACACATCGCATCAGGCCGATAATGATTTGAAAATAAAAGCAAAAACCCAGATTGAAATCCGGCGCATTTGCTGATGTGCCTTGCGAACTGTCACTGAAATACAGGTGTCCATGAACAATACTGAACAGCTTAGTTGTGTGGCTGCAACAAATGCAATTTCAAGACGATGTCTGTCTGCCTGTCGTTCGTTCGTTCGTTCGTTCGTTCGTTCGTTCGTTCATTCGTTCATTCGTTCATTCGTTCATTCGTTCGTTCGTTCAGTCGATCTGGATGGATTGATGGATGGATGGGTGGACAAAAGGAGGGAGAGATGGAGGGAGGCACGAGGATTGGTGTTTATCTTAGGCCGTGTTCTCACTGGCGAGTTACTCGGGAATAACGCCATACGCTTCAGTATTGCGTTACGCTTGTTAAGTCTCTAGTGAGAACACGACTTTAGCCAGTATGTTGCTAAAAGCAGTTGACTATATCGATGACTAGACCGGGTATATTGATACGACACATGAGCCGTCCAGAGATGAGACACACTACGAGCTTTCAAGACAACTGCATTCACATTGAAGACCACACATATATCTTTCCATCACCACATTCGAAGTCTCACCGAATTAATAGCGAGGAGCGTCGGTGGTGTAGGGAGAGAGGTGTGGTGTGTTAGCAATGCACTATGTGACGATTTGTGATGAGGTTGTGCCATGTGTCTGGGAGGTTATGTGGGGAGAGGTCGTAAGGTTTATTTTATCAAAATGACATTAGCTTCAGTATTCGTTGAACATGATGTGGTTGAGTGCACATATCGTTGTCCAGGATGTGCTTACGCTGACAGCTATGGCAGATGGTCTCGTGTGACAAGTTAATCCTCTCGCGGCTAGACTACAGCTCGCCCATGTAAAACACACGCTGCTTAAAATAGGCCTAACATCATCCGACAGTTGTACATATAGATCTAACACGTCAATATAGAATATGCGCCGTTGACCAACTGCGAGGGGCCCAACACCGAATTCAATATATGCCCACTCGTTAGCCGACGACGCGAGGACCAATATCGAATTCGATGTTGGTGCACCGGTCGTTCAGCGATACGTGTCCACTATCGAACTGGATTGGTTAACACACATTGGTCAAAGGCGTAAAGGACAAATACTTAATTAGATATTAGCGTTCCCGTGGTCAACGACACAGGAAACCAATATGGATTCGAATTTGATACGCCCATTGGTTAACGGCACAGGGGCCAATATCGAATTCTATATCAGCGCACGAATTGGCCAACGGCGCAGAGGGTCAATATCAAGTGTTACCTTTGCGCTGATATGAAGCAATCTGAAATTTAAAAAATTTCTGATTCTCAACTAGTAAACCTATAGGTATTTACTCAGGTGTCATATGAAGTTGTGTCGACTTCATATTTGCTATTCCAACATCCATGCAGCCAATACAACTGAAGGCCTACATGTAACGCCTCGGCGATCCAGATCAGATTTCCTTGCTATGCTTTTATGATTAATAAGGCTCAGTACAATGGATCTTTCCATTTTCAAACTATGCCCCGCCCATTTCTAGCTAAGCTCGGCCTCCACCCACAGCTCGCTCGTGTTGGAATCGATCGAACTCTGAACTCCCTGACTATCAATTACTAGAAAACTACACAGATAATCTGTTGAATATTTTGAAACTAATTTGACTGGGTGCTGTTGCTGCCTTTAAATATTAGAGACATACAATTCGTACAACGTGGCGGACTATTAAGCGTTAAAGACGGGTCATATAGAATCATTTACGTCATCCTATACGTCGCTTAGCTCATTATGACGTCATATGCCGGAAGATGATGATGGATACTCTGGAAACCAGAAATTTATGTAATTTAATATTGTTTAATATCGGCGCAAAAATATCAATCGATATTAGTCCACTGCATTTGACGAACGGGCGCACCGATATCGAATTTAATATTGGCTTATGCCTTTGATCAACGAGCGCACATATATCGAATTCGATATTGGTCCCGCGTCGTTGGTTAACGGATGGTATTCGATATTGGCACGTCAAAGGTCTATTACAAGTACTTGTTGTTGAGTTGATGTTATTGTCAGTCGTCATCGTCATCACGTTGTAGTGGTAGTAGTAGTAGTGGTAGTAATAGTAGTAGTAATAGTAGTAGTAGTAGCAGTAGTAGTAGTAGTAGTAGTAGTAGTAGTAGTAGTAGTGGTAGTAGTAGTAGTAGTAATAGTAGTAGTAGTGGTAGTAGTAGTAGTAGTAGTAGTAGTAGTAGTAGTAGTAGTAGTAGTAGTAGTAGTAGTAGTAGTAGTAGTAGTACTACTACTACTACTACTACTACTACTACTACTACTACTACTACTACTACTACTACTACTACTACTACTACTACACTGGGACAAGGTAGTAGTATCACTATAGGCCTACACTGGGGAAAGGTGTGATCAACATGACCGATTTTATTCCAAAACAAAAATTATTAATTAGTCAGAGCGTATTTTGTGAAAATTAATTATTGTTTTATTTAAATCATGGCCTGTAGTTTGGCTGATTCACAGGGCATTAGAATGCAGTGGATAATTAAATCACTTAATCTTCTCAACAAGATCTGTGTAATGTGCCTACTTAATGATCCGAATCATTGCATTTATGCTGCATATCACGTGCATAGGAGAAGGAAACAGGAAGTGACAAAAGACAGGCATGGTTCATTAACGCTCATTTTCATATATATCGTTGCTATAAAATTTTGCTGTACAGAACAACAACTTTCAACATATTCCTTCCAACATGGACAACGACCAACTTTATATTAAAACTAAGCTAGAGAGGTCCCCTATAAAATGTACCTGGTTTGTCTAGCTCGCTAAATGAAATTATGAAATTCAGCAGACTAGCATACGCACACGCGCACGCACGTAATGAAATTCAGAAGACTACCAGACAGGCCTCGCACGCACGCACGCATATTCACACAATAAAAATGCCTTCTAGTGTTTCTTTCGGGGACGCGCTCTTCCGCCGAAGTAAACATAACGCCCGAACTCTATAGTGTTGCAATGTTTCAGCAAAACGCACGATCTTGACATATTTATGGCGCAGATAGGTATTATCATGTATCTACACCTCAGGTGTATCTTAATTTCCCTGAAGGCACCAGCTATGCTCTATCGTTACACTATATAACTCTGGCTATGGGAATTTATTTTTGCACATTTCACAGTGTTTGTTTGAGTAATTTCGTCGTTCAAGTGAAAAATCTGTTTTCTGCATGTGCGGTAGGCCTAGGCTACATACACTATGCATCTATAGATCTACACAGAGCAAAATTTACTGGTTATAATAAATCTTAACAATCTAATTGAAAGTCGTTGCTGCCTTATGGTGCCAAATTGTCAATTAAACTAAATATTCAAAATGTTTATTACCTTGGGCTTGCTGAGTTCGCACGCTTGAGCCGCTTCATTCTAAGCGCAGGAAATGAGTACGGGTATAGAATTGTGCAACGTATTGAAATTCTTACGTTTCGGTTGTTATGATTTAAATTTTTAATAGTCTGATTCATTAAAATTTAATGTTCGTTCGTTTTTTATTAATTAATGTAATCTCAGCGTAGCGATGCACTACATCATTCCTGAATAATGACGCCGCATAGCTACTATTGATACAGTACGGTGCGGAAATAATTTAACCTTTCAATGACTGAATTTGATCAAAAAAATTTAAATATTTGTTTATTGCATGTACATTTGCTATTTTTTGAAAATTTACCACTGTAATGACTGGCTCGATCATCGAGCCAGTCATTCCAGTGGTAAATTTTCAAATATAGTCTACGCGTGACCTGCAAATGGACATTCCTCAAGACCACTGCAGGGGCCGGTTTTGGCCGGTTTTGGCCGGGTTTGGCCGGCTTCGGCATGAAAGGATTAACATGCTTCCCAAACCAAATAAAACGTACCGTTGAATATTCTTGACCTAATTTGATTGGAAGTCATTGCTGCAATGGTTTTCAATCAAATTAAATCCAATGTATTCAGCAGAACATATCTTAATATTCTGACATTTACTAACTAACATGTTTCTGATTTTTGTTTTGGAAACCTTGTAACGTATTTGTGAGCTGTACTGTACATTATGATATTTTGTCAAGATGGACTTGACACTTGGCCACTGGTGTAACGCTATTGCTCACTTATATATTGTCGTCAGCGTTTGTCATCGAGACAACGTTGGTTTGCAATAGAATGATGCTGTTTAGTCAACAGTAGGACCTATAGTAATGGACATTGGACTACCTACGATTTGAATAATGGCACGTCACATCGTCATCAACGCATGGAGCCATGGGATGATGGTTATCAGCAGGGAACAACGGATGTGACGTAATGAGTCACGTTGATCAAGCGGTACGCCAATAGGAGCCTAGATGAACAATTTTACTCGCTGCTTGCTGGATTAAACGTGTGCCACAATCGAATTGGATTTTGGTTCAGCTCAAGTTTAAAATAGGTCAAAAAGGAGAACGGAACATATCGTGCCACGTGAAATATTGGCATACACATAATTCATAGAACGTTAACATTAAAACGTGAACCTATGTCCCTGAATGTTTGAGTCCGTACACGCGCATGGTGTAGTGATATTTTTCTAAAGTGTTATCTACATTGCTCCTGAGGGCACTGGGATCTAAGTGCTTTTGTCCCAAATCCTGATTAGATAAACTGCTGAATATATTTTAATTAATCCGAATTGATGCTGCCGCTCAGCCATTCTAGTCCCAATACACTCAACAGCGCGTGATAGATATATGGGCTTTCTTATTCAACATGCACGCACGCGGTGGACCTTTTAAAATTTCCAAGACGAAGCCGGTCAAACTGCAGCAGTCTTGAAGAATATAATAAAATATTTTGATTTTCTTGACGAAATTTAGTCATTAAGCTTCTGATGCCGAAGACGACCAAAACCGGTCTCTACAGTAGTCTTGAGGAATGTCAATTTACAGGCCAAGAGAAGACTATTTTTGAAAATTTATCACTGGAATGACTGGCTCGATAATCGAGCCAGTCATTCCAGTGATAAATTTTCAAAAATCGTCTTCTCTTGAACTGTAAATGGACATTTAGTTAGCAAATATTTATACTTTCTGGACCAAATTTGGACATTAAAGTGTTAAAGTGTTCTGTTACGCTTTCATTATCTTTACTAATCTCGCAATTATATTTACATAATTTGAGCAAAATGTGTTTATTGCATTTGGATGATGTTCCTTTTATTTTATTCATCAATGTTGTTTACCATATACTAATTTGGAATGTATATTTTTACCGTTCTATGTTAAAATTGTGTCAATGAAATAGAAAGTGATGCTCATCTTCCATAGTATTGCCTCCATAGCATAGTGTCGCATCTCTATCCATTCCTTCCATCCTTAAGGGTCAATGTCTAGGTGGTGATTTAAAGTTCGACGTGGCATAGTATGCTTGCTTTCTTATATGGCGTGATGTTAAATATTGTTCGTTATTATTGCATAAGAGGCTAAACTAGTTGATGTCAGTATTTCATTGATCCAGTTGTTTTCGAATTGAGCCAACGCCCCGAGTCCATGAACATATAGCAATATACAGAAGCCAAAATACAGGAAGTACGTCTTTGATCAATTAATTAGCTCAAGACGTCAATATAACAGCTTCTATGAGTCAAAAGCTTACAGCTATACGTTTCATATGAATATACACATCTGCATTAAGATAGTACAATTATATGCCTTTGGGAAAAGTAACGGGGCTATAGGATTTCGTACAGTCCGAAAAACTATGCTTCACACCTGCTGAACACCTAACATGCTTCACGCGATAAAATCTCGCAGTTTATCTATTTATGGACACGCTTCATCGTTAAATCCAGGAGCAATGATGGCCATGCAGTGGGACGCTATGGAAACGGATTTAGTCAAGTTTCTCCGAGCCGTCTGTGCCTATAGAGTTTGGGTGTCAGAGCGTTCATAATAGAATGTTAAAAATGGCTTCGACTATGGGAGCAGTTGTGAGGAACGTTTGTCAGTGTTCGGCCTGCGCGTAACCCATTTCAGGTTCCAGTCCTGAAATCTGGTTTAAAATGACACAAACGAGACACCCTAACTGTCCTGAGAACAATTTCACTGATAACATACCATATTTAGCCAAACGGTTATCAATCATTCAACATGCCTTTGACAATATAATGCCAGAATGTAGTAGAACATATCAGCCAGAAATACATAGCAGGAAACTGGTTCAGGATCTATTCTTCTCGAATGGGAATTTTTCTTCATTTTAAGACGTATTATATCTGCCATAAATCATTCATTATTGTGTGCTGACAAGGCCGCTGGAATTGAGCCGCGTCAACCCGTCAGCACGATTCTAGCTCGCCTTTTGCCGTCCAAATGTATGACCGATTATAGCACTAGTCGGCCATGAATGAATGTATGTGCGCTTGAATAGTCGGCCAAGTAGAATGAATGCTTTTTCACGTCTTCGCTCCATTCAACTCGGAGTTCAACTCAATATACGCCATAAGGCATTGCCCTTGTAACTGAACGAGTGGTAAAAAGCTAAAAGTTTTAAGCCTCATAATTCACCAACAACCCATCACCCGTTCATTCGCTATCGCACCTGTGGGCTTTGTATATAAATGTATTTTTATAATATCCAGTCAAACTTGTCTATAGCGGACCCACGATCGGCCATCAAAATGTGGTCACAAAGACAGGTTAACAGTTAACACTTTGAATACGAAAGTTTAAAACAAAAATCATTCACGATTTAATAAATAATCTGTTCACCATTTAGAGACAAATTTTACTGCGAGTTGGTTCTGTCTATAACAGAAACAGGTTCTTGTGAAATTTGTTTCAGACAACTTACCTGCATAGTTAGTTATCTTGAAACTGATATTTGGGAAATTCAGCGTTCAAAGGGTTAATGCAAGTAATTTGGTATGAGGCGTGGCTCGCTGAGAAACATACCGTTGGTTTCTAAGGCGTGTGGTTCCATTACCACCATCTGTAAGTACGACCATCATTTGACTTCAAAATCTAGTGACCAATATAGACAGGTTTTAGTTCAAAGTTATGATCATACCCAAACGAACGACCCACTTAGGAAGTCGGCAGTCATGTTTGCAGGAGTCAAACAAATGAGAAGGGGCTGATGTGGTGTGGGGTATGATGTGGTGTAGTATTTGTTTGAGTGTGTACTAAGAGTTGAAATCCAAAGTTTATATCTCATACCTAATACAGGTACTTACAAGTGAAATAGGTCAATATTGAGGTGTACTAACATGTATGCATCTAGATATCTCAGTGCAGCGTCGTGGTTCATCGCCCCATACGTCGCCCAACAAGCCACACCGCGGCATACCCATGCAGTAGCTGACACAGGAACAAAGAATCAAACGCAACAAGTTCATTATGCATCGTAAGACTTGCATTAACCCACCACCTGACTACAGTGGACATTGATGGTAGGGTCACCTGTTCGTGACAGATCTAATGGTTCCCTTGACTATGTGTTCTGCGACACATGACAAAATTAAAAAAAAAATTTGATGGCCATCATAAATACTTAACTATGGAATGGGACAACACATTTAATGAAAATTCTACCTAATCCCTGGAGCATTTCATTACTTTGTCTAGATAGATGGCAATCGCCAAATCTACTTTTAGCTGCACCCGCCCATTTCTAGCCAAGCTCCGCCCACGCTTTTCCCGTGTTTAGATCGACAGAAACCGGAATTCCAAGAAATTTAATATCAAGGTAACTCTATAGGTAAACTATTGGATATTTTAAAACTAATTTGCCAAGTCAAATTAGTTACACAATTTTCAACACAATATAGATTAAATGGTAAATCCACCAGAGACATACAATTCATACATTTGGCGGGTTATTCCAGCATCATGACGGAGTATTTCAGTCACTTGTGATTGTGACGTCATCCAACATGTAGCGTAACTGATCATGGCGTCATAAACATGATTGACAAATCAGACTCATCAATATGCTAAACTAACGACTATATACATTAGATACGAGTTCTCTCGTGTATGTTGTAGCGGTGACTAAGCTATCATAACATTACGCTAGTGTTATAATACTAACATATATATAATATGGAGCAACAGTCTGTAACAGGATTGCTATCAAATGAGCACCATGCATTCGCTTGTATCCTGGGAGATGAGCGAGCAACAGCGCAGAGATCAACAGCCAATGCAATTTAAAGTGTCGCAAATGTTTTAATACACAGAATGGCATTGTCATCAATCTAAGACAAGGATGGCCTATAGTTACATAGCCATGCCAAGACATTGCTAAATCACTGAAGATGGCTTTATAGTGAAGTCATATATATGGGGTACTAATATATCAATACAAAATTCGGAATTGTGTCACAGTATGACTTCACAATTCCGAATTTTGTATTGATATATTAGTACCCCATATATATATATATATATATATATGGGGTACTAATATATCAATACAAAATTCGGAATTGTGTCACAGTATGACTTCACTATAAAGCCATCTTCAGTGATTTAGCAATGTCTTGGCATGGCTATGTAACTATAGGCCATCCTTGTCTTAGATTGATGACAATGCCATTCTGTGTATTAAAACATTTGCGACACTTTAAATTGCATTGGCTGTTGATCTCTGCGCTGTTGCTCGCTCATCTCCCAGGATACAAGCGAATGCATGGTGCTCATTTGATAGCAATCCTGTTACAGACTGTTGCTCCATATTACAACAGCTTCAATGAAAATACTGTTCAAAATAAGCTTCAGCAACCGTTCCATATGTTGTTCGAAAGACTGAGTTTATATGGAGTTGTGCCTCTACTGAGTGGTGATGGCCCGTCCCAATAACCATCCTGACTCGTCGGCCAACGGGATGGAGCCGCTATCCAACGGCCCAGAATCCCTTTGCGTGCGTACGTGCGTGCGTATACCTCTGTGCACGTGTGCGTTGTTCATTTTCCTCAATTCCATTTGTCTATACGTTGTTAGGAGGAACAGTGTGTGTATAGAGATGGTTGAACAAATTGAAGGCAGTGTCAAACATCAGAGCAGATCGATTCTCAACTAGACAGTGTCAGCTTGCTAATTTCATTATGGAGTCAAAATATGGATCCAGTACAGTAAAATATAAACAATGACGAATATAATAAATATCTTGTATTGAAAGTCGTTGTTGCCTAAAGTTGCAACATCTTTCCATCAAATTAATTTCAAAACATCTAACCCACACAAAGCCTAATTATACTTATCACAAGGTCCCATTGTGTATTTAGGATGACATGCACTGAGAAGCATTGAAGTCATCGCGTGCATGAGATCAATGTGTATAGAGAAGCATCATGACCAATGGCGTACCATGCAGCGGATGAATATATTTTTAGATATGCCTCGCCCATCTCTAGCTAAGCTTCACCCCTCTTTGCCTTTGTTGCGATCGATCGAACCATGAACGTCATGAACTTCAATTTCCAGAAAACATATACAGGTAAGCTGTTGAATATTTTGAAACTAATTTGGCTGGGTGCTGTTGTTGCCTATGACTGTAAGAAAAGAGACCAAGATAGCAAACAAGTGTCGAAAATCTGCATGCACATTTTGCGAATAATGTCATCACGTATGCAGAAACCATACCTGACGTTTGCTATACTCTCCGAGAAGGCCATCCTTCAATCCAATACAGAGATACCTGTACATACTGCATACCTCGCCACGGCCACGCATTCGTTCTCTCACTATCCCAACCCACCATCTTACGCCTATCACATATTTTATCGCATTCTCCCTCTAACTAGCTTCATCGCCGCGCTCTCTTAAAATGACTTAGCACTCAGGCCGCACCACGCCCCCTTTTCAACAATCTCCATTTCTTTACATGGAATTTACATGGAATTTTGATCAACTAGATTTTCTAAAAAGATATTTTCACGGTAATAAGAGCAACTAATTAAGCTATACCTTGCAACTATCCGTACTATCTGCATCGGTGGAACATAATGCCAACCAACCCTACATGCACACGTCCCTCCTCGTGGCCAGTGCATCATTAACCCCGGATAGTGCCACGCGTGAGAGAGAGAGATAGATAGATAGAGAGAGAGAGAGAGAGAGAGAGATAGAGAGAGGGAGGGAGGGAGAGGTGGGCGATATTCCATACATTTTCTATGGGCGAAAATCTAGTTTTACAAGTTTAAAGGGACACATTTTTCTGACACAGTTTCCAATTTAACAATCAGGCTCGCTAACATGGCTAACGCTAACAGGCGTTCCTCAGATCTATTTCTGGCTAACATGGCTAACATGCTGTCTAGCACAGTAGCCAAGTTAGCTAATCATTGCCCAAGGGTGCTAACATGCTCCCCTTTTCTCATCTATTGTATGTAGTTAACATGGCTAACGTGCTAACATGCACTTCTCACAACCATTGCTGGCTAATATGGCTAACGTGCTAACATGCACTTCTCTCTCAACCATTGCTGGCTTATATAGCTACCATGTTAATATATACTTCTATCAACCATTGCTGGGTAACATGGCTAACGTTCTAACATGCACTTCTATCAGCCATTGCTGGCTAATATGGCTAACGTGCTAGCATACACTTCTCTCAACCATAGCTGGCTAATATGGCTAACATGTTAACATGCACTTCTATCAACCATTGCTGGATAATTTGGCTAACGTGCTAACATACACTTCTATCAACTATTGCTGGGAAATTGAAGCCGCACGTTGCCAGTGCGTCAATAAAATAAAAATACATATGCTACCAGAGCCGTGATGGAGTCAGAGTACAATAGGCGTAAAAAGCCTAGGATTGAATCGTGGCGGGTGCATCCACAGATAGTCCAATATGAATCGTCATGGTGTCAGTATATCAGACATGTGAAAGCTGGTCGGCTAAACCTAGACTTTTAGTCTTGGTGCGGTGGTCCAGTGGAAAGTTGTTTGTTTGCTGATGCGATGCGGAGTTGCAGTATAGCGGTTCGATCCTCGACCGGGGAGATGGTGATCAACAAATTAAACTAATGGGTGCATGACAATCGGTTGGTTAGCATGTCGAAATTGAAGCCGCACGTTGCCAGCGCGTCAGTAAAATAAAAATACATGGCTAACGTTCTAACGTGCTAACATGCTCATCTTTCAACAATTGCTGGGTAATATGGTCAACGTGCTAACATTCTCTTCTCTCAACCATTGTTGGGTAATATGGCTAACATGCTAACATTCTCTTCTCTCAACCATTGCTGGGTAATATGGCTAATGTGCTAACATACTCCTCTCTCAACCATTGCTGGCTAATATGGCTAACGTGTTAACATGCACTTACATGCTCATCTCTCAACAATTGCTGGGTAATATGGCTAATGTGCTAATGTACTCCTCTCTCACCCATTGCTGGCTAATATCGCTAACGTGCTAACATGCACTTACATGCGCTTCTCTCAGCCATTGCTGGCTAATGTGCCTAACGTGCTAACACACACTTCTCTCAACCATTGCTGGCTAATATGGTTAACATGCTAACATACACTTCTCTCAACCATTGCTGGCTAATATGACTAACACGCTAAAATGCTCATCTCTCAACCAATAATGGCTTATATGGCTAACGTGCTAACATACTCTTCTTTCAACGATTGCTGGCTAATATGGCTAACATGCTAACATTCTCTTCTCTCAACCATTGCTGGCTAATATGGCTAACGTGCTAATCTGCTCTTCTTTCACCCATTGCTGACTAATATGGCTAACGTGCTCTCATTCTCCATGTCTGTCAGGTTGGTGGATAAAATGGCTATCTTGCCAACATGCTATGCCCCTGTTAGCAGAGTAGCCATGTTAGCGAACAATTCTGCAATGGAGGAATCCAGCTTTAGCTATGCTCCGCCCATCTCTAACTAAGTTCCACCCACGCATCGCTCGTGTTGGGATCGATCGAGCCGTGCACTCCCTGATTATCAGTTTCCAGGAAATTATACAGCTAAGCTGTTGACTATTTTGAAACTAATTTGACTAGGCAAATAGCGCACAGTCAAATTAGTTTCAAATATTCAACATAATGTTTATTAAATACTAAAGCCATACAATTCGTACAACAATGCTTAGTCCGTCATCAATTAAGCGTTCGTGACGAACTTATCTACGCCATTCCGCGCGTCGTAGATTTACGACGTCATCCTACACGTCACGTAATTGATTATGATATCATATGATGGATGGATAAACTGGAAAGGTGCATTGTACTAAGATCCTCTTCTTTTCACATCTAGGGGACATGTTAACACAATTACACAATTCACATTTCCAGTCTATCCCTCGATCATATGACGTCATATGATGTCTTAATCAACTAAGTAACGTGTATGATGACGTCATCATCATGACGACATGAATGACTCGGTATAGCCGGTCTTAAACGCTTAATAGTCCAACACGTTGTACGAATTGTATGTCTTTGCTATTTGATATAGATGCTATTGAATATTCAGCTGAAACTAATTTGACTGGGCGCTGTTGCTGCGATAGGCTTACCTGTATAATTTTCTGCAAATTGATAGTCAGGGAGCTTAGTGATCAATCGATCCCAACACGAGCAAGGTGTTGGTGGAGCTTATAACTAGAGATGGGATGGGCACAGCTAAAACTGGAAAGGTCCATCGATGGCGAACGTGGTTACAGTGCTAACATGGCCATAGCACGTTTGCGCGGTAGCCATTTTTCACCAACTGTGCAAGAGAAGGAGAGGGGTAGCATTTTAGAACATTAGTCATATTAGCCAGCAGTAGATGAGAGGAGATCATATTAGCACACTGAACATCTTAGCCAGCAATAGATGAGAGGAGAGGATTCGGCACGTTGGTCACGTTAGCACATTAGCCACACAAAAGTTGGCTAATGTGTCATTTATGCAGTTGCGAGGATTAATGACAAGGACCTAGGTTTGTATATGGACTAGACGTGTATGTCTAGAACATAAGAGTATGAGCAATAGTGTATCAGGCTGGCATAACTGTTTCTGTCATCCCAACAAACCTCGAATTAAGAATTATACATATATAGTTACTGAGTTTAACTGAAATATGTAACGTCACATAATTGAAACATAAATTACAAAGTAACATAGTTATTCGTGTTCTTGCATATCTCGTAAAGTGATCATTGATTGGAACATGACGTGGAGTACTATGCATGATCACGCTAGTATAGACAGACCTACACATAGTCACATTTCTGTCAATCGTAGATTATCTTCTTTTGCGATAGAATGTCACTATAGCACACCGTGAAATTCACCAATGTTGAGTCAAGTTCTTTTAGCGATACTGTTATTATATAACGTTAGATATAAGTGGATTCGTAGCAGCGTAGTATAATTCAAACAAATACGGATGGTTTAGAAAGAAACGCGAGTCTCTCCTGAATTCCAAGCATTGCAATATCAAATAAACATATCAGCTAACCAGTTCAATATTTTGAAACAAAGCTGAGTGGAAACAGTTACTGCCATGGCATACATATATTCCAGTCAAATTAATTCTTTTATATTCAGTATACGAATCTATTACAGCACAAAGAACATTGTAATATTTAGAGTATCACTTTGAAAGGACCGAGTCATATCCTATTCGATTAGTGTTATTTATCAGACATTGTCATACTCTCTCCGGCGGTATCAACCTTTCTAGATCGAAATACAACTACCCTTAATATGTCAAAACATAATGTGAATTTTATGTCGTTATCTACGTTGAGTGGGAGTTGAGAAGGGTGGTGGTGGTGGTGGTGATGATGGGGGTGGTGGTTGCGGTGGTGTTGGTGATTCATTTAAAATCGGCTACATTCACACCTGTGTAAACGCTATGCGCCGTGAAATAAAAGCAGAAGTGACATTGTATCTTTTTATTCCGATCACACACGCTTACCTTTCTTTGTGCGGCCAGGCTGTTGTGGGATGAGATCTGACAGAACCTGAGCAATACCTTCTGAATGAAACCGAGGATTCATAAATGTACCGTACTCCTGTACATTTATGTTGGTTGTCAGCTATTTTGCCTTTAATGATCAATAAATAAATAAATACAATTTCGTAAAAGGATATGGACTGACGCATATGTGAATTTTTTATAATATGTTTCTCCAAGCTGTTGTTGTCCAGGCAATGTTGTTCGCGGGATATAAATTGATTTACAGGCAAAATATATAAATATACATTGATATACAGGCACACTTTAATTTAGAACCATCTACCGCTCAAGCTGGTCGAAATTATTTCTGCAGTCATCTTGAGAAATGACCATTTGCAGACCGAGAGAAGACTATTTTAAAAGTGTATCCATAGAATGACGAGCCCGATAACCGAGCCCGTAATTCCATTGATAAATTGTCAAGAATAATATTCTATTGGTCTGCAACTGTATAATATCTTTGAGAAAATCTTGAACGAATCGGAGGATTCTAGGGTTAACGAGAGGGTCTAAAACTATCTGTTTAACATTGCAATGACGTGTAGGTTATAAAGGGGAGCGAACATCCAATGCTGGAAGAAGCATTTTAATAAAATACGCCATCAACTTGGCCATAGTTCACGATACCTGTCCAGTTTGACGTTCACTCACATGCCCATCAAGACGTCGTTATGTGAATACTTCTCGTGGCGGTTGTGAGAAAGAAGTCATTTACACTACGTTTATGTGCCAAGCGGGATACCAGAACATTAAATATCAAGTACGTCGTATTTCATCTACAAATACTAAAATTCGTTCAATAGAAATTTAAGATATTTGACACGAAATTAAATTTGAATGGCATCTGTGCGTGTATGTGTGTAATATGTGTATGTGTGTACGTACGTACGTACGTACGAGCCTGGTTTCGTGTCGTGGTGTGCATTCTTGTGTGCGCTATTAAGAGAGTGCGTGCGTGTGTACGCGTGCATGTTTGCCTGTGTGGATAGGCATGTATAATTTGTATGCGCCCATGCACGTGGATGTGCGATACGGGCATTGCCACTGATGCATAAAATTAATGAAATGAAAGGTATGGCAAGTTGCATGCATAGACATTCCAGAGAAAACTATCACTTTCCTTTCGGTTAATACTTCCCAATTCACCTTTCCAGATTATCCATCCATCAACTGACCTCGTATGACGTCATAATCAGCTCAGCGCGTGTATGATGACGTTACAATCATTACGTCACAAAGGGTTCCATATAGATCGTCATAAAATCTCAAACAGTCAGACACGTTGTATGAATCGTATGTCTTTGTAATTCTTTGCTATTTAATAAACACGCTGTTGACTATTTTGAAACTAATTTGACTGGGCGGTGTTGCTGCCTTAGGCAGCTTATATTCAACATTCAACAGCTTACCTGTGTATTTTTTTGGAAATTGATAGTCAGTGTGTTCAGAGATCGGTCGATCTCAACACGATCGAGGTGTGGGTGAAGCTTAGCTAGAGATGGGCGGAGCATAGCTAAAACCGGAAAGGTCCATCGCTTATAGCGAAAACCGCGTCATTCTGTACTGTTTGTAGACGCTGAAAGCAAATTCTGCAAATGGACACCGGTCACTAAGCTGATGCTGGAAGAAAACATGCTGGTGCAATAACACTTATGTCTATGACATTTTTGGCAAGTTGCTATCGGAATCGCTTTCAACGTATGCGATCCTAATAAAACTGTAATAAAAGATAGAAGTCAAACAGATTGGCGCATGGGTTAGTTTCAAGATATATTGTAGAACCAACATAGACCGATATATTTGTAGAACCAACACACAGCGAGACTACTTCTAAGGCAGTGTAACCCACGAATCAAGCAATAGATGGGATTGTACTTTTGCATTTTGGGACTGGATGCCGTCTCCTTAACGGATATAATAGGCTAGCCGTAAAAAAGAAATGCAGCGTTGTCAAAGTGCGAGTGGTTGGTTGCTGCAAGGATCTATATATAATAGCACGTCCCTGATAACGAATGCCAATGGACCGGTACCTTTACCGGTATGCTTTAGTACCGACCCATTAATATGCGTTATCAGGGGAGTAATTAGCGTTCCAACTCACCTCTCAACGTGTTACACGATCTATAGGTGTGACCATCGCGAGGTCACCATATTTCTTGCATAAGTGATGTTTCCGCGTCTGTTAATGTAACATAGTACATACAGAACAGTAGTCGTTTACACGTAAAAGGTCCAACGAGATAGTCCTGTTTGGTGGTAGGGGGTGCGGCGGAGGTGGGGTGGATTAACTCATCGTTTTCTAGTGGATCGGCCATTCATGCCTCTCACTCGCCATCCGCGTTCTTCCTAGCCCAGTGTTCACGGTATGGATTGGTTTGTTGTCGTCCACTGGCAAAATAATAGCCAAAGTTCTCTTGTTAACAACAGAGGGCAATGTTTATTGATAGTAATACCATCGCTGGAAGATTCCACCTGTTCACCACGGAAGGGAACAGCAAACAATAGTAAGAATAATAATTAGCTCTTCGTAAGAGCGCATACACGCTGTGGATCGAGATGATAAATCTACACGCCGCATAGTAATTCACCTTTCCAGAGTACCCACTCATAATATGACGTCATAATTAACTGCGTGATGTGTACAACGACATCAAAATGAATGACGTCATGAATGACGTCGATAAGTACGTCACGAACGCATATTTGAAGACGGTCTATGCGTTGTTGTACAAATTGTTTGCTTTTACTATTTAATAAATATTCTGTTGAATATTTTGAAACTAATTTGACTGGGCGCTGTTGCTTTGAACCAACCACAGCGAAATCCTTCGCAAGACGTGCTGTCGACTTTCCCTTGGAACAAACCACGACTAGACAGGCATGCGCTTTCAAAACCTCTGAAAATGCATTTAGGTCGGTACGCTAGCGCAATACAGCACGGCCTTGTGGACCTAGGGGAACCTGCAGGTTTTCATTCAGGAGGCGGTTGGTAATTAATCAGGTGATGAATTTGAGGATTCGATTTGAGAATCTTGACCTGGATGCCCTTACCAAATATATGTACAAGAGCTGGAACCAGAATTCACAACAAATCCGCATATGCGACATTACTAGAGATCTGTTAGTGAATGCCTGTTGCCGTCAGCGAATCCCCTGCTGCTCAAAACGTACTGGTCCGCATCCAGCAAAGATACAGAATGAAAACTACGTAATTCAGGTAGGAACGGACGTTCGCCATGAAAGGACCTGCTCAATTCCAATAGCAGAGTGCGTCAAAGCTCCTAATCTACTGCAGATTCAGGAAATAAGTTTCCTGTTTCATCTAGGAGGAATGGAACAAATACGGTTATGGCTCATTTATGGGATAAGAACATCGCAGGCCTATATGTATCACATGGTGGTATGTGCATATATACGGGGTTGATGCGATAAGGCTGACACCCTCACAGGCTTAGGTGCACACATATTTTCTCGATATATTATGATAGTTCTACCACGGATGTGCTTATACTTCGTCTTGAGCGTGCCGTGAAGTCAGAAGGAATCGTTGTCGCCATCGGCGTCGTCGTAGTCGCCGCCGTCGCCGTCGCCGTCGCCGTTCTACATGATCATAATTGACTATTAGTCTGATAACTAACGACGGCACATCGATCTGTCTAAGCTCTCGACCATATTGGCAAAGAAACAACATTGGTTCACTCAAGCACTTGAATGGTCTTCACCTCAGGCCTCTTATGAAAGAGTAATGTGAATCATTTCCAAAGGGTAGAGGATACTCCAAGTCAGACGTCACCCATGTGATGACACAGTGATATCAACCTGTTACCTCGTTCTCTCAGTCGAAATCATGTGACACAAACGATGCACGGTACAATGCAATTCGAAAGAGTCAGCTGTCAAACTAAAGGAAACGTCACATGTGCTTCTATTCCTGCATTCACGAAGTGGGTCCAGTTTGTGGAACGGACTTGGAAACTGGACGACCTATCTGATGGATCTGCCGAGGCGAGGTCCACATACTATGGATGAAAGAATACTTTGATCCAGACAGCTACGTAGGAACATTCCAATGATTGACGAATTGCTAAAGCGATCTCTGCCGTCGACAATGAGCGAGCGAACGCATGGAGCGAGGACTGATGATAGTGCTGGTGACGGCATGTAAGTCCAGAATTGGACACGAAATTACACTGGCTCAAGTGTCAATAGAATATCAGGCATGCATAGACATGATTTTTATATAGTTTTTAGCATAAACTATTTTAATTGCATAGTCTTTCAGCAAGAGCACTGCGGTGATTCCCACTTGTATGTATTATGAACGTTGGTCGGTCGGTCCGTCCGTCTGTCCGTGGGTCAGTCGGTCGGTCGGTCGGTCGGTCGGTCGGTCGGTCGGTCGGTCGGTCGGTCGGTCGGTCGGTCGGTCGGTCGGTCGGTCGATCGTTCGGTCTGTTGGTCTGTTGGTCTGTAAATCTGACGCTTGGCCAGCCAGCCAGTCTGCCTGGTGGTCTGTGAAATGGTTAACATTTCTGACAAGCTGTCCCACTTGTTCTATTAACGTTGAGCAACTGGTGGTATAAATCAGTGTGTGATTGATCCCAACACGGGCAAATCTAGTGTGGAGCTTAGCTAGGGATAGCCAGGCCATAGCTAAAACTGGATTCCGTTATATTCCCACAGTATACTGAAGAAGAATAAGAGCAGAAGAAGCAGAAGAAGAAGAAGAAGAAGAAGAGAAGAAGAAGAAGAAGAAGAAGAAGAATACATTCTTTATTTATTTTATCAAGCATCGCGCGCATACGCGTGCATCATCCTGAAATACATTATGTATAACAATTCTTCAAAATTCAATAAAGTTATTACCGTTCTTGAATTGTGCTGTCATTGCTTAAAAGACTAACAAGGTTATTATAAATGTTCATCAAAGTATCTTATTCTGCCGGAGCCACTCCTGATAAGCATCAGGCCACATTAACTCCCGCGTGATACTTAGTGCTACTGCCGGGGTGGGGGGCCGCACCAAACGTTGCTAGCATTGATCATTCCGAAGAAGCCCAATGGAACATTTGACATTGTTTTATACCTGGCACCGTCCCCTTAAATAAAATGCAGTTTGTGCCACTTGCGATGGATGATGCTGCAGGTGTGGGCAAACCGCACCTAAAATCGTGGCATTAGTCATGCACCATTTGCAAAAACCCAACGTAAATTTGACACTGTTTTTGTCCTTCCAAAATTCAACTCTGTATCCCCTTATAGGGGTGATTTTAGTAATTGCTGGTGGTTGGCGTCAGGCTATTTTCCAATTATCCAGTAGCTGTCTTCCTTAAACAACGATACAGCGAATTCAGCATTGAAAGCAGCACTGTATTACATTGCCTTAGGTTACACAAACACCAATATGTGTAGCACATGGACGAACGCCATGCGTCGTTTACAACACTAATATACGTGTCACAATAACAAATGATCATTACATCATTAGCATCGGAACCATGGAAGCAACATCCATATTTGTCAAGCAGTCAGGTCCAATGGCACTCAGCACTTTGCGCTGGTGTCTGGAATCATATGCCACCTAATGCAAGATATACCATAGACGGAATCACTCAATTTACCTTTATGGACGAACCTGTTTTAGCCCAGCCCATCCCATTAGAAGCTAAGCTCCGCCCACGCTGTGTCGGTGTTGGGACCGAGTGAACCCTGATGCCGTGTCAATTTGCAGAAAAATATACAGGTAAGCTGCTGAATATTTTCAACTAATTTGACTTGGTGTCGCTGCTGCCTATGGCGCCCAGTCAAATTAGTTTCGAAATGTTCAACAGAATGTTTATTAAATAGTAAAGACATACAATTCGTACAACTTGACGGACTAATATGCGTTTATGACAGACTGAGATATGCCTTTCATGAAGTATTTGTTTGGGACGTCAGCCTACCTCTGACGTAATTGATTATGACGTCATATACTTTACTGACAGACTGGATCCGGCTTTTATATTCAGAATTAATATATAGCAAGTCGACAGAAATATCTTTTGTCCAAATTGTGATAAGTACATTATTGAATAGAATCTTTAAGATTGCATCCATTATACAGAGATCCGTATCTAGCTATGCCCCGCCCATTTCTATCTATATCCCGCACACGTTACGCGTATTTGAATCGATTTGACACTTTGAAAACCGAACTCCAAGAATCTAAGTTTCCAGTAACTATACAGGTAAGCTGTTGAGAGTTTGACACAAATTTGACACGATACCGTTGCTATGCCCATGGTTGCAGCAGTTTCCAGTCAAATTAGTAAAAAAAAAAATTCAAAATAATATTAATTCAATTTAAATTTCATGAAAGACAACCAATTCGTGGACGTTAGTAACGGATTTCTGCATCTTCGTGATTTCATTACGTCATTTTGATTAGGACGTTTGGCATCTTGGATTATGACATCATATATGCTTGTGTGAGAGATCGGAGAATTTGTTAATCTTATAATAGATGTGTACTACTTACAACGACCTCAAATGACGCTGAAAGTACAATTAGTTACTCGTTTCTCAATAACGGCATTCTTCATTGACCTCAAGGTTTCTTAAGCTCGACTTTCTGGAGAGGCATTGCTCTATATGTCGATTATATTTAACCCTTTTCATGACTAAGCCGGCTAAAACATGGCTCTGCAATAGGCTAGTCTTGGAGGAATGCCCGTTTGTAGGCCAAGAGAAGAGTTTTGATAACTGGGCTTGTTTTTCCAGTGGTAAATTTCCAAAGAATGGTCTTCACTTGGCCTGCAAATGCACGTTCAATAAGCGAATCCTGTGATTTTCTCAACCAAATTTGGTCATCATAGGATTACCTACTCTAGCTTCGAGCTCTTCTATTATTCAGCGTGTATCAGAACATTGCTAAGGTTGCAATAAAAATGTGTCTTTTAAAATTAGAGATATGGGCGGGGTTGTTGCTTGACATATGGCTGTGGTCTGGCCAATGGACATTTCCATTTTTGGCTATGCCCCGCCCATCACTATCTAAGCTCCACCCACACCTCGCCGTGGTGGACTTGATCGATCCCCAAATTTCCTAGCTATCAATTTCCTGAAAACTATACAGGGAAGCTGTTGAATATTTTGTAACTAATTTGACTGGGTGCTGTTGCTGCCTATCAACAGAATATTTATTAAATAGTAAAAGCAAACAATTTGTACAACAAAGCATAGACCTTCTTCAAATATGACGTCATTCATTATGATGTCATTGTACACATCACGCAGTTCATTATTACGTCATATGATGGGTGGGTACTCTGGAAAGGTGAATTATCCACAGATTCCCTATATTGAATTAAAGTACCAGTGATGAAAATGTCTAGTGAAAAATATGGAAAACACGAAAAATACAGAATTTAAGGTATAGCCAGTCAGAAATATGTGTGTATTTTGAGAAATTCATAATTAATTGAGGAATCCAGTTTATCGATCAATCATATGCCGTCGTAATCAACAACGTCGCATGTAGGATTACGTCATAATTAATAAGGTCATGAATAACGCGATTTAGTACATCATAAACGCTTAATAGTCCGTCAAGTTGTATGTCTTTACTAAACATTCTGTTGGATATTTTGAAACTAATTTGATATAGGCAGCAACAAATCTCAGTAAGATTAGTTTCAAAATATTCAACAACTTATCTCTATAGTAATTGGAAATTGAGATTCAGAGAGTGCATGGATCGATTGATCCCAACACGGGAAAATCGAGTGTGAGGCTTAGCTAGGGATAGCCAGGCCATAGCTAAAACTGGATTCCGTTATATTCCCACAGTATACTGAAGAAGAAGAAGAAGAAGAAGAAGAAGAGAAGAAGAAGAAGAAGAAGAAGAAGAAGAAGAAGAAGAATACACTCTTTATTTATTTTATCAAGCGTCACGCGCATTCGTGTGCATCATCCTGAAATACATTATGTATAACAATCTTTCAAAATTCAATAAAGTTATTACCATTCTTGAATTGTGCTGTCATTGCTTAAGAGACTAACAAGGGTATTATAAATGTTCATCAAAGTATTGTTACAAGTAAGGGTGCAATAACCTATTAGATTGGGATGACTGCAATGAATATGACTACAAGTGCAATGGAAAATCAAAGTAGAAGACGTCGATATCACAATTTTCGTGTCTGCCATGGCACAAATGAGTACTTTAAGAAGACTAGGGCCTTATATTAGCTGAGTTTATAGTCGATATAGGAGGATCTAACCATCGGTTGTGTCTTTGACCCTATTCCCCTGACTTTAGAGGGCACTATTTGTTTTGTAATGAAATAACAATAATTTGGTGGCATGACCATGCTGTTTATACGATGTTTAATACGATGTGATGTGGTAAGGAGATCTCTGTTGTGTGGTCAGCATATTGATATTTGACCGGCTTCTTTTCTTATTTTTGTTTGTACGCTTCTTAATCATTTTTCACTTGAAATACCAGCTTCCTAAATCCAAGGCAACTGTACTGGAAAGCTGTTGAATATTTTGAAACTAATTCGATTGGAATCTATTGCTCCAGCTATGGCGGTCAAATTAGTTTTAAAATATTTAACTGAATATCTGTTACATCATAAGGAATTTGTCATTTCTGGTATAGGAAGGGTTAACCCGTTCATGACGAAGCCGGAAAACCCGTCCTCTGCAGCGATCTTGAGGAATGTCCATTTGCAGGCCAAGAGAAGACTATTTTTGAAAATTTACCACTGGAATGACTGGCTCGCTAACAGGAAATTCAATAAGGTAATTTTTTGATTTTCTTGAACAAATTTGTTCATAAAATAATAAAATAATATCAGTGTATGCTCAGTCGACTTGCTATCATCTCCATGTATAGGACGAATTCTATGTATGCCATATGATAAATCCATGTGCATTCGGCATCTGCATCATTATCTTAGCATACTGCAGTTCTAATATCCAAGTTGATGCTCAAAGACGTCTTTCAGATTAACAGTTACGGGTTATATGACTACACACACACATTTGGAGAATTCGAAAGTGTATCAAAGCGTGATGAGTTAAGACAAAACCTCCGTGGTTTCAAGAATGAAACAGAGCATTCATAATGACAGTTGTCTGGACGCACCTTGAGAAAATGAAGGTAAGACAAATAGTAAACAAGCTTAAAGCGCACAATACTTAGTGCTATACAGTCAGGTTAAAAACGGTGATCATCTTTGGACTTTATCCAACCGGGACAGCACATGTGTAGATAGAAAATTAATACTGCCAATCGACTTACTATTGAATATTAGATTTAAATGTTGATATTGTCCTAGTTAGGCCTAGTTATTTCTGAATTAAAATCTTGAAATATTAGTTTATTTTTCGCAATAAGGTGGCAGACGTTTGTAAAACGATGGACTATAAACGGTCACTTTCATAGACAAAAGTAGTTCCCGCAACATCGATTTGATACAAATATTCATACGTCGAGTTCCTACAACATCAAAATATGGCACTTGGGGTTAACTGTCCAGAATACACGCTCATGTCGTATGCTGTGATATACAGGACTGACTTTACTTGGCCGACACACTTGAAAGTGAATATCGTTTTTCAGCTAGGTGACAAGCCGCTCTATAAACCCCATTCTCTACTCATAGTCAGAGTTGTGCAGAGGAGTAAAAACTTATGTATTACATTTGCCGATCTCCACTCCCGATGTTTGCAGATCGCACACTTATTTCCATGCTCCAGTAGGGCACAGTTTTGTTACTGGATGGGCGAATGGTTAGGTTTTAGTTGAAGGCACATTTCAACGCTGCTTGCTTTTATTATGGTTTTATATGACTCTCTGTTTACCAAGTAAAGAATACGATATTTATCGGACTGATTTAAGACTATGTCTTTATGGGGACGAGGTATCCATGCCTATGTAGACGAGGGAACAGGGTATAACCAAAAATGTATACTCAGAGTCTACATATTGCCTTGTGAACAGAATTTATGTAAAATGTAAATATAGAGAGTATATTTGATGTCAGCTAAACACTTTTACCTAGTGAATTAGGAAGTAAACTTATTCCTTTCCACCTGTTAGATACATGGTGACGATGGTGTTCATTTTGTAAAGGGGTTGCTCTAAGCTGTTGCTATCTAATGCAGCAAAAGCTTTCAGCAACAACCTTACAAGAAGGACGACGCTTATTGCACACACCGGAATTAGTACAATCTGAATATACCGCAGCAGCAGTGGTCAAAATGTTTGCTAAGCGAACATCTCGCTAAAAGCTGGAAAAGTATCGCTAAAAGTGCGTTTAATAAAAGAAAATGGGCGATGAGAAGAACAATTTATACAAAAACCGCGGAAGATATTTATTTAGCAATCTTGATCTCGATATTTTAACCATAGTTTCGCATTGAATTATGAAACGCGTTGTATTTGCCACAGAATCTGTCGTAGTATTTCACAGATTTTAATTTACTCATTCATTGTAATACATACTCCGTTATATTTTACTGTATTGGATACGAGTAGAGATATAAATACGCATGTAGCTAACTCAAAAGCAATACGCCGAGGTGGAGTGATTATGTGAAATTGTCATATTAGGTAAATTTAAAGGGTAATTTCCAGCTGCTTGTGTAATTATACCGTTGTTTTTTTGATACATTCATTATTTATCCAACTAATCATTAATTGTCATCAATTCGAGAATATTGAAGCGATGGCCATATGATGATGATGCTGCTGATGCTGATGATTATGTTGGTGGTGGTGGTGATGATGGTGATCGTGATCGTGATCGTGATCGTGATGATGATGATGATGATGATGATGATGATGATGATGATGAGGATGGAGCTGGTGTTGGTGGCTGGTTGGTGTTGGTGGTGTGGTAGTGATGATGATGATGATGATGATGATGATGATGATGATGGTGGCGGCGTTGGTGGTGGTGGTGGCGGTGGCGGCAGTGGCGGCTGAGTCATCAACGTTGTCGGCGTCGGTGGCGGCGGCGGCATCCGGGGTGGTGGTGGCAGCAATAGTGTTGGTGGTGATAGCGACGACAACGACGACGACGACGACGACGACGACGACGACAACGACGATTGTTTGCGCAACCATATAGTTGTGCAACGATTGTTTGCGCAACCATGTAGTCGTGCAATGATAAGAATTTAAGACCTGAGTCAGGAGCGTGACGAGATGGTTGGTGAACGGTTTTACATTTTTGATTCACAATTTATTTGTTATCGTCCCAGTCGCTGTCAGCACCTCGCCATTGTCATTTTACTCCTTATCTTTGAACCATTGTTGCTGACGACGACCTTGTCTCTAAGCTACTTTCCCCGCATTGATCGTTTTTTCCTGCCTAATCCTGGATACGCTCTGAACAAGCCTGCATGTTATTACGCTGCACATCAATGCTGTTTCTCCATCATTCCATGGCGACATTCGCCCTACTATCGCCACGATCATACACGCACACGCATGCCGACTCATTCTCAAGTCTCTGGTCAGCCGAGTCGTAATTCGATTACGGCGTTCATGAGTTTGCAGAAACTGGCTAATTTCGCTCGGCACTTTATCATGACAAGCTGCGGCGACAGCGAGAAGCGGTGGCAATTTGCGCCTCACATGACCCAAGCAAGCATCACCTTAATCCCTGATCCGAGATGTAGTTACGGGGACTAGCTAGCGATGCTGCCTTAAAAAAGCGTTTCCTCAAGCACGCGCGCACACGGACGCACACATGCACGCACATACGCCAGCATGCACGCGGACGAGCACGCGCACGCACGCCATGTAACCATACATACTTAATCTAGGCACTATAGCTTTAATATTGCATTTCAGTCAATAGTACAATGTATTTATCCCATTCATCCCTGTAATGTCTAGATGCCCGTCACCACCTTGAGTCCATCCAAGTTAACTTGCCCGTTTAGCTGTGCTCCAGCTAAACTACTAGCCTTATGGCAAACAGACATCATCATACACAACGTTATTGCTGCATTTATATCGATACTGGAATTCATCTATGGATTTTCTGCCTATGTTTTCCGCTCATGCGCTATTCATTTTCAGTTTACGTTTTGTGTTAGTTTGACTTACTCCATACAGGATAACTTTTCTTTTTAGCTCTGCTACAGCTGCTAAACTATCAAGCTTATGGTAACCAGACTTCATATATACGCTATATTAGTGCTTTATATCATTTTATAGAAAATACGCTTGAGTTCTGTCAACATCCTTCATATGTACATAAATATAAAACAGGCGAGCCGCATGGTTACAGAGCACCCACGTTTCTGGTTTACTTTCACTTTCTTTACTTTGTACCGTTCTCTCCCTTACTCACTATCTATTATTACTGGCGAAAACTACAATGGCTATAATGGCTAATATATCGATAGGATCGGTTACTCTGCCTGCCCCTGTCTGCCTGCCTTTCCTGGGCACTGGCTTCCTTATATCACAGGGATTGAGCATAATTATATGGCGGCCATTAGGTAAAAGCTTAAGGTCACTGTGACCTTGGTATAAAACTCTATTTTAAGGCCAACCGTTTGGTTTATATCAACACGTCATCTTATATCGCTGCATAGTTTCACTCTATTCGGACTAAACTTGGACACGTGCTTCCTTATATCAAGGGGGTTACGCAGAATGATATTGCGGCCATGATGTCAGAGTTCAAGGTCACTGTGACCTTGACATACAACTCTATTTTTTAAATGCAATCCGTCTGGTTTAGATCAACATATCGTCTTATATCTCGGCATAGTTTCACCCGATTGGGACTAAATTTGGACACACGTTTCCTTATATCAACACACACACACGCACGCACGCACGCACGCACGCACGCACGCACGCACGCACGCACGCACGCACGCATACACGAACGCACGCACTACTACATGCCAGCTCACACAGAGACATACTAGAACTATTTAATGAAAAGACCAATCAACATTTTTTCTTCAACTTACGACATAAATGGGCATCCAGCATTTGGCAAGTAACAATTAATTGTTTAGTGCGTTCCCTCAATTTTACTAGGTAGATTATATAATAGAGCGACTTTGAGGCTGAAATAGCTTGATGACAAAAATTAGCATTCTGAATGTTATGATAATCGTAGCGGGTGATATCTGTTAACCCTTTAACCCTTACATTCTTTGCAAGAAAATTTATATTTTCTCATAGAAAAGGTCTATTTGCAGACCAAGAGAAGATTAGTTAAGGGTTAAGGGTATCCACGTGAAATAACCACATATAAACATTTCCCTGTTGCTCTGTATCAACACGTAAAGAGGAAAACATGTTTTGTAATTTCCTTACACCTGCATTAACGTTAATAGTTTAATCTGAATGTATTCGGAGCTCGAAAATTACTTTTATTGAAGGTTTATTTAGCACATTTGTTGAAATAAAGGTTTTTCGGAACTGTAGCAGAGACCTAAGATAGGCTACAGTAGTAATTCAGATTTCCAATATCAAATTAAATGACCCTTATTAACAAGAACACTAGAATAACTTCCCTTGTGTTAATGCCTTTATACAGTTAGCTTTTCATGGGATCTATTTCCTAGATTAAATGAACTTACATCTATACGTTTCAGTACACCCATACCCAGCAGCATACTGGTCGCTATGTATACATATTAACCCGTTTTTTAAGAATATGTTTTATTGTACTAATAATACAACGGGATTGGGCACAAGTTCTATCAACTTAGCTAGGCCCTCTCCCTACAGAATCATTAACACGGTAAAATGCTTAAAAACTTTTGAAAACGTATATACAGTAAAGAAAACAAGAGGAATATGAATGGAGAGGAAAAAATAGCATGAGTTTTGTGTGTGGGGGGGGGGGAGATATTTATGACATATCAGTTATTTTCAAATATAGGTCTATACAGGTGTATAACAATGTTAGGCCACCGAGTACAACGCGGTTTTTCACTGAAATCCGCACCGTACAATAGTGGTGTGGAGTGGAGTCCAATACGGATTTTCCAACACAAAGCAGGCGATGACAATAACAACAAAAAATCCACATTGCACCCTGAAACCCCAATTCGCCCACACATGACACACATACATTGAAATAAATAGAAAATGAACGATCGAATAATGCAATGCTACATGTTCGTTGCATCTCCCATTTACTAAATGTACGGCGCGATTGACACGAGTAAGCAGTTCATTTATGACGTGATGGCGCATTTAGTAATGCCAGGGGTTGCTGTAACGATGTGATGTAACAATGATTATGCAAATGACGTAGTGTGTAATAATGGCTACGATATTAAACTTCTAACTAATAAAAAGAACCTTATAAAACAAAGATGTCAGTAGTAAGAAGAACAATGTGAGATTGCAGACACCTGCATGCACGGACTATCCATTGCCACTCGCAATAGTTACATTACCATTTAGTAATCAAAGTATATATGTATATTTGGTACGGAGGCAGATACACGTCTACGTTAAAAGCGGTTGGTTTGTTTTATATAATTACGTACATTTCTTAACAAGATATCGTTCATTTGTGGAGATAAATTTTCAAGCTTTTGACATTCTGGACAGTTTCTTTGTTCGAGTAGTTGGTATCGAAATAAATCATTGTTAAGATGGTTACAATTATTTCTGGGCTTGCAAAGTAAGATATTTTCGCGCCTTCTGCCTGAGTAATAGTATGTGGAAATTTGTTCTGAAACATTTTGGTCAGATTTTGTAATGTTGCTTTTGAAAATCGAAACTGATGGCGCTGACTTTATTGTTGTGTCCAGATTGTTCCACAATTGGATAATACTAGGTAGAAAAGAATTTTTAAACACTTCAATGCGATACCCGTTAACGGGTTGATGATAGGATGCATTCTCAAGATTTGTCTGGTGGCATGGGTGGGGTGGTGGGTGTATTAAACAGGGTGTTGTGTGCGTGCGTGCGTGCGTGCGTGCGTGCGTGCGTACGTGCGTGCGTGCGTGTGTGTGAGGGTGGGGTGTGGGCGGTGTTGTGGGGTTTGGGTGGGTGGGTGGGCGGGCGGGCGGACGGGACCGTTTCTTGCTATCCCGCCAATTTATAGCTAAGCTCTGCCCATTTTGGAAGCATGTTGGAATCAATTTTAAACTTTACGCAGAATCTATTTTTCAAGGTAACTATATATGTAAGCTGTTGAATAATTTGAAACAAATTTTACTGTGTATGGCGACAAAATCTGCCAGTCAAACTAGTTAGTTCCCAAATATTCAACAACACGTTGATTAAATAGCACATTCACCAAAGACATACAATTCCAACACTTTCAGGACGGGCCTTTTGACGTTCCTGTCGGAGCTACGTCATTTTGATTGTTATCACCTGACCTATTTGATTAGGACGTTAGATACTTGAGCGGCAGATCGGATCCTTCCCTTCTGACACACGCACACACGCACCCACGCGCGCACACACGCACGCAAGCTCCCCTCCATCCACCCACACACACCCACACACGCACATGACATGCTCGGCAAGGAAACGATAGTGTTCAGTAACACGAAGCCTTATTGCCCTCGTATTTCCTAACACATAAATTGTTCAGCTAATTTATTTTCGATGACCCAGAAAGTACAGCTTGGGTCATTAGCATGCAACTAACGAGATAAAAAATAGGATTTGCGCGATAAATTGAAACAATTGGCTACTTTATGAAATATTAATAGGATGGCGGTTTGGTGCTGGGTTCATTACCAATGCAAATGTCTGGATGGCGCGCCCGGTGGAAGGCACTTTCCATATAAAATCCTTCACAAATGATGACAAGGCTTACAACACCACAGCAGTTTTCTGACAACGTGTGGACTTTTCACAGAACCAGTATTATTCATTCTACAAGGGCGAAACTAGCGACATTTGCTCATTGAAGATTCTATATTTTTCCAGTGTCTAATTCGGATTGTGATTTGTTTTAAGACACCCTGCGTTTTAGCATGATGGGAATTCACGATGACAGCAACACATCAAGATAGCCGAGGGAACCACACATGTGTCGCTACTTACAGGTAACCTTAGCCACAGGAACGTATTTAATTTTAATGATAACAATAATCATGTACACCAAAGTAAATGATATCAGTGCCCATAAATACAATTATTTTAAAAGTATGTATTAAATAACTTATATTAAAAAATATAACAGCAACAGCGCCCAGTCAAATTAGTTTCAAAAAATTCAACAGCATGTTTATTAAATGGTAAAGACATACAATTCGTATAACGTGTCGGAATACGAAGCGCTAAAGTCGGACTAAATCGAGTCATTCATTCCATAGCTAAATATGACGTCATCCTATACGTTACTTAGTTGATTATGACGTCATATGACGTCAGACGATGGATGGATAAACTGGAAAAGGTCCATTTGCGAAATTCGCATTACTCCGCATCCAGCGGTAGAGGCCTATTCATTCGGCAGTGAATGTTGCTAAGCTGTCATAAATGATTGATATCAACATATATGTGATCGACAGCCTGATTACATCACTGTTAGCCCATGTTATCATTACAGAGTTACTCCGGCGCAACGCTCATGTATCCATTACATTTGTCAGCCTGAACACAGTATTCATTCGTCGGGCTTGTTAAATCGGTGGATTAACTGATTCGAAATAGTTGCACCAACATAAATCTTTAACGTTATAGCAATGCATTTCTTATCTAAGCGCTCCTAAACGAGAATCTCACAGGATGACCATCCGCAGCGTCACCTGTTCGCTAATTGATGAATCCATTCTGTCGATCGGCTCAAGTATGTGATGTTATAAACATTTACGTCATATGTAGGTTGGCGCCAAAATCGACAACATAATGAAAGACGTAGCTAAGTCCGCCAGTTGGACAAATTATGTCCTAATTACTATTTAATAAACGTTCTGTGGGATATTTTGAAACTAATTTCACTGGGCGCTGTTGCGGCCATAGGCAGCAACAGCACCCAGTCAAATTAGTTTCAAAATATTCACCAGCTTACCAGTGTAATCTTCTGCCAATTGAGATTCAGGGAGTGCGGGGTAAAGCGTGGGGTGGGGGTGGTGGTGTTGGGGTGTGGGTGGGGGTGGGGTGGGGGAGTTGATAGAGATGGGTGGGGCAAGCTAATTGCGGATTCATCCACTGTTTCGATGTATAGATTTGAACACATCCTGTGGCTAATGAATCCTTTTTTGAAAGCTGGTACAGATATCGCTGCGATTAAGGCAGTGGTCACACCTCTACTCAGAAACAGGTAACACGTAAAACTGAAAGGTGTAAATAGATGCTTCAAATTATCTGTTCATACGAGCACATTTGTAATTTGAATAAAACCATTCTCCAAGGCAGCCTGTTTTATAAAGGATCTATGGCCAACAAGGGGCGCTAGTCGTATGTAATTCTCGTTCGGGAGCTCCCTTATCGATATAGATACGAAATGCGTCGCGGCCACACTAATGATCTACGTAGCAGCAACTTCTTAACATAAATTAATCTGTCGATTCTTTTGAGTCCGATGGATGTGTCGAATTAGTGTGTTTAGATCTACGAAATTAATCGATACATATACATCGTCGTTACTCTTAATTAATTCTCCAAATCTGAACACGGCCTTAGTCTCATGCGCACTTTGGTTGGATGATAAACTTATATATTTGAAAGCAACAACACGCTGGGATCAAATTCATATTCCGCATGAGGACCCATTGGCATCGGAAATGGGATTCAGTACTCGCATTAATTTGCAAACCTGATGCAACGCTTTAAATATGCGGTCATGCCACACATTCACCGTCGACTCCACTACACTGGCCGAGATTGTTCTAGTTATCCGGCCGTTGTTGTCACTCCGATGGTAACAGCACTATACTTAAAACATATCTGGCGATAATATAGGCCCGAGGGCCATGACATGTCCATGTTATTCTAACAACACGAACAGATGTTACCTGGATTGTGAAAAGTGGTCAGCATTTCTATTCAATCACAGTTTTCTGAACATGATTAATTGGGGTTTCTGTACTTTCCTGCTCTTCATAATTATTGTTTCAATTCTCGATTGAGGACGCCAGTGCAGGAACAATTACAGATTAATCAGTTCACTAACGACTAAAATTTGTCAGGTGACTTCTGAAGTGTTACCGACCTCAAGAATCTATTTTTGCCCCTGCGTTCTTTACCGTCTAACCAGTACGCCATTTTTACGTCACATATTAGATCATACGATATGACAGTGCACGTGACGGCCGTACAGGCAACTGATCACTGTTCAAGTGATGAACACACATATTATCTAACTACAGATTCACATTCAGATTCAGGTTCTTTATTCACACTCAAAACATTTATGGCGGTAGTGAATATTTATCGACATAAATAGTAGTAGCCTAGTTGTAGCAACAGAAGTGGTAGCTGTAGCAGTAGTAGAAGTAGTAGTAGTAGCAGTAGTAGTAGTAGTAGTAGTAGTAGTAGTAGTAGTAGTAGTAGTAGTAGTAGTAGTAGTAGCAGCAGTAGCAGTAGCAGTTGCAGTAGCAGTAGCAGCAGCAGCAGCAGCAGCAGCAGTAGCAGCAGCACCAACAGTAGTAGTCCTATATGTGTGCGTGCGCGCGTGCGTGCGCGCGTGCGTGCGCGCGTGCGTGCGTGCGTGCGTGCGTGCGTGTTTGTGCGCGCGTGCGTGTGTGCGTGTGTGCGTGCGTGCATGCGTGCGTGCGTGCCTGCATGCGTGCGTGCGTGCGTGCTGGTGTATTCGACTTGATGGTGGTATATTTATCTCTCAAAGCCCGCGTGCGTACTCGCCTTTACAGTGATATCAAATTAGGTGTACGTACGCCAATTTAATCAGCGTTGAAAATGTTTCGTAATCTCCGTAATTAAGTCACAAATCTTTACTAGAGGGTTCTTCTTATGTGTTGAGAAGAGATGGAGACATTTGAAGAAATTTGATCCTTTGTGATAACAGTTTGGCAAGATGTTTTCTCGCTTATTTTGAAAGAAGTCGCAAATGCATAAGTAGTGAAACTCCTCTCAGATGTCATTCTTATTACAAATGTTGCAAACTCGTTCTGCTGTGTTTGTTCCATCCCACCATCCCTATTCTATTGGTAGACAATGTTTGTTTGTTCGGAATCTATAATTTACCCGCGAGTTTAGTATGTCTCCCAGAAATCAGTTTTAGTCAGTATGTTATCATGCGTTTTTGTATTACTACTTGTATCAGTATTTCTCCTAACTCACCATGTATCATGTATTTTGGTGTACTGCACTTAACATTTAGGAGATATCCTGGGAAATCTAGACTTGTTTTTTCCTAATAAATTACAGTTTTCTATTCCAATTGGAAGAATTGGCTCGATTATTTGATGGGATAGTTTGATATGACAATCTAATGGTAAGTCAAGTTGTCTAGCTCGGCGATGCGATGCAAATGAAGCTTTTTGGCTATTTCAGCTGTATTTCTTTTCGCTAAGACAAGGCGTCTGCTATAGGAGAAGTGTATTCCCAGATATTTATCAATTGTTAATAATTTCAACTTCTTTAGTTTTCAGATAAATCTTTTTTCCAATATCGTTCCATGCTTCCAAACACAACTACCTTTGTTTTATTTACATTAATTTTAAGTTACCATTGCTCGCAATATTGGTAAAAAAGATTTAGTGTTTCTTGTATGTCGTCGCTTGCGTTTGATGAATATGTCTGTTTCGTCAGCATACAGTATCAACAACAAGTTAACGAGAGTGGATAATTCGTCCTCATCATTACTTAGCTCAATTCGGTTACAATTTCGATTTTGTAAAAAGTTTTCTAGATTGTTTAAATATATTGCGAAGAGAATTGGTGAGAGATTTTCTCCTTGGCGACCTCCTGGTGTACATATAAAGGTGTGTGATAGAGTGTTATTTAACATAACAGTTGATTTTATATTATTATACATACTTTTAATTATTTTAAAAATTTTACTGGATATATTGTGTTGGTCAAGTTTTATCTAAAGACCATTGCGCCAAGTGTGAAAATGTGGTCAATAGTGGAACATTTCCTTCAAATCCAAATTGATTTTCAGATAATTTGTTACTATTTTACGGGAATTCATTTATTCTGTTACTTAGTATGGACCGTGAAAAGCTTTCCTAGGCAGCTACGTAGAGTAATTGGTTTATAACGTTTGGGTTGATTCTTGTAACCCTTCCGTTTGTAAATAGGTATAATTAATGACACCTTCTGTCCATGCGTCGGGGATTGTGGCAGAATCTATTACTTTATTAAATATAAATCAACAGAACATATCATGATTAATATATACATATATATATATATATATATATATATATATATATATATATATATATATATATATATATATATATATATATATATATATATATATATATATATATATATATATATATATATATATATATATATATATATATATATATATATATATATATATATATATATATATATATATATATATATATATATATATATATATATATATATATATATATATAAATATATATATATATATATATAAATATATATATATATATATATATATATATATATATATATATATATATATATATATATATATCCAAATCTCATAAACGCATGTATATATATATATGTATGTATGTATATATATATATATATATATATATATATATATATCCAAATCTCATAAACGCATGTATATATATATATGTATGTATGTATATATATATATATATATATATATATACATACATCTCCAAATCTCATAAACGCCTGAAAACCAACAAGGCAGCGGGGCCTGGTGGAATACTAAATGAGTATATAAAATCAACATGATTAATCATGATATGGTCTGTTGATTTTATATACTCATTTAGTATTCCACCAGGCCCCGCTGCCTTGTTGGTTTTCAGGCGTTTAAGAGATTTGAATATTTCATGGCTTGTAATTGGCGAGTTGAGTGGACTATAGTCGTCGTTCGGTGTTTAAGTCTGCTTCCGGTTCTGCTTGGTTTATTAATTTGAAAAAGTTGTACATTTTGTCCATACCTATAGTTGAAGATTCTTGTGGGCTATTCGTTTTAATAAGTTTCCAATAATCTTTAGGTTTCCTGATACACATTGATCGATACAATACAATCGAGGGAGATGCTGACTCACGCCTTTGCACCCTGTTTTGACAACAGCTTAGTGACCCCCGTTATCTAGATAGCTGATCCGTTGACAGCCCACTCAGTGTAACCATAAGTAGTAGTAATAATATAAAGACGTATGCCGAGCCCGTTAATGCTACCTTCTTGCATTTTAGAGATATGGTAAAAATATGTATTTTGCTATGTACTTCGTGACAAAATGACTTACATACGCTAGTGCAGGAATTTTTTTTTACAGATTAACCAGTCGCGATGCTTTGACCTGAAACGCTTGGAACTTCTAGCCAACTACAATATGAATGATTGCTCTCGGTTTGGTGAGGCTTTCTACTTGCGGTACAGATTTATGGCTAAAAATGTATATTCTGGGATGCATTTAGTGACCCGTGACCTAGATATTTGACCGCTTGACCTCAATCTTATTTTACAGACGGACAGACAGCCATACAGACAGACAGACAGACAGTCATACAGCCATGCATGCAGGCAGGGAGACAGGCAGCCAGGTAGGCAGACAGCCAGGCGGATAGAGGAACTAACCGCAATACCCACACCGGCATTCAATGGCGTGGCAGCCACGTAGTAGTAGTAGCAGTAGTAGTAGTAGTAGTAGTAGTAGTAGTAGTAGTAGTAGTAGTAGTAGTAGTAGTAGTAGTAGTAGTAGTAGTAGTAGTAGTAGTAGTAGTAGTAGTAGTAGTAACTTGGTCTCGATAGGACAGATTTAGGTAAAATTAAAAAAAATTAAATTCCTGTGTCAGTGCGGTTTTTTCAGTGTAAAGACAGACATACATACATACATACACACATATAGACAGGCATGTAGACATGCAAGCAGGCAGGCAGGTAGGCAGACAGACAGATAGACACACAGATATACAAACAGCACAAACCGCAATACTTACACCGGCATTTGAGTGTGTGTAATAACTCTTATATTAACTTGTATAGTTTGCCGATTTTTTTGCAAACGAAACAATTGATTCTCTTTGCCACAACTCATGGGGCAGGGTACATCACCAGACTGCTTGAGAAACGCATACCAGTAATGAATACCTTATTTCAAGATTGAAATATTTGAAATATTTTATTTACACCCCAGACCATATTTGGAAAAATCTACATCCATATTTTAAAATCAATGCCATCTACTGTCACCCGACGCCGGTGCAGAGTGGAGCAGTACCAGCTGGCCCAAAAAACCGGCACAAATGAATGCATAACATTCATACAAATGTATGCCTTACGGGGAAGTAAAACATGTTTTACCAGAGCACATGAGTTGTGTGTCTTCCAGGGCATGACCTCGACGCCACCTTTACCTGCCCACGACTCATAATTTATATGGCCTCGCAATCAGCATACGAATCTGCACAACTACATGCAGGTATATTGGTAGTGCGTAGACATCGGTTTTCAATTCCCATGCCTGATGGTTTGATGTCTTCCGCTTTCGGAGGATGTATTTTGATTCTGTCATTTAGGTATTGCGTTGACCAAAGGTAGCGAGTCAAATTCAGTTCAGTTCAGTAGAGGCGATCCATCAACCGCATTAGGCGCACCCAAGTTTCCGCGGTAAATGTGTCTACTCCATTTACCTAGTAGAGCTCAGAAACAACTAGTGTTGTTTCCAAAACAAAATAAAATGTACTGTTGAATATTTTGGACGTACTTTGATTGGAAGCCATTGCTGCCAGGTAGCAATGGCTTCCACTAAAATTATGTCCACAATATTTAACAGAACATTTTAAGCATAACTAGCATGTTTTTAGTCTTTGCTTTGGACACATATTAAGCTATTTCTGAGTTAGACGGTAGATAATCCGACAATGGTGTGCTTGACTGCCGAATAGTCTACAATAGCTAACTATTATAAACGGTCAGTTCAGTTGTTTCATAGTAGTGGATAATAGCTAGATACTGGTAATCGCTTGTACATCAACGTGTATGCGCGAGTTACTAAGTTACCTGTATATAATTTTTTGAACTCTGACTCATCAGAATCTCAATTTCAAGATAAACATACAGATACGCTGCTGAGTAATCTGAAATTAATTTGATGTCGTCTTGTTGTTTTCATGGGCAACAACCGTTCCCTGTCTAATTAGTTTTAAAATGCCCAATAGAATAATTATTAAAGTGTACACTATTTGGCAGTTCTGGGCCTTTCAGGTTCAAATGCCAATAGAACCACACTTTCTGAACCAATCTTATTACCAGACTAACCGACTAGAAGTCCGTAGCGTGGCTATAAACGAGTCACCGTCCTACTATCCTAACGTAAATTCAACCGGGCATCTCTTGCCCTCGAGTCATCTCGATTCTGGCTAATTTCTTCCCAAGTGGCTTAATAACAAAATATAATGCCTCTTATGGTCGTTAAGATTTCCCCTAGGGCGTGTAACCGGTTATTGATCGCGGGATTAAAGTGTAACATGGCTGATCAACCAGGAAGAACACAATAGCGCACCAGTACACAGCTCACACCACATACACGTACTGTGTCCACGCATAGAGAACATGGCTTAGTCCATCTTCATGAATGAAGATTAGAAAAAGGGTAGAAGATATTCTGTTTAATATCTTGGAAATAATCGTACTGGAAGTCTGGAACTCCTTGCTGCATATTCCATTAAATTTGGCAATAGGTTCGTTGTGTAGCGACAGTGCAACTCATAAATAAGTTAGAATGTTTCGAAAACATAAACAGAAACATCTTAGTCAGAACAATTTTGAAAACGATGTAAGAACCGTTATGTTGACTAGTCTGAACGGTGTGTGAGTGCTGAACTGAGTGCTTAAGGCAGCACTATCTATTGCTGCTGTCTTCCGATCCAATTAAGTTCAAAATATTCAACTGTACGTTTTATTTTGTTTTGGAAACATTTTAAGCTATTTCTGAACTGCACGTATGCGATGGAATCCCAACTCTACGATTACTACTACTACTACTACTACTACTACTACTACTACTACTACTACTACTACTACTACTACTACTACTACTACTACTACTACTACTACTACTACTACTACTACTACTACTACTACTACTACTACTACTACTACTACTACTACTACTACTACTACTACTACTACTACTACTACTACTACTACTACTACTACTACTACTACTACTACTACTACTACTACTACTACTACTACTACTACTACTACTACTACTACTACTACTACTACTACTACTACTACTACTACTACTACCACTACTACTACTACTACTACTACTACTACTACTACTACTACTACTACTACTACTACTACTACTACTGCTACTACTACTACTACTACTACTACTACTACTACTACTGCTACTACTGCGCGGCTGTCAGGCCGTCGAATGTCGGTGTGGGTATTGCGGTTGGTTCCTCTATCTGCCTGCCTGCCTGCCTGCCTGCCTGCCTGCCTGCCTGCCTGCCTGCCTGCCTGCCTGCCTGCCTGCCTGCCTGCCTGCCTGCCTGCTTGCGCCTGCCTGCCTGCCGGCCCGTCTGCCTGCCTGCCTGCCTGAGACCAGGAAGTCAGAACTGTCACATTTGGTATTAATGCAATGGAATTGTTTTGGGAATCAGGAGACTACATGATGGCTGACTGATTTTATTTCTGAGCTGTACTGTCATAGTCCGAAAATGATGTGATGTGTTTCATTGAGAAATAGTCGACTATAGCTAACGATGGACCTTTCCAGTTTTATCTATACCCCGCCCATCCCTAGTCAATCTTCGCCCACGCCTCGCTCGTGGCGGGATCGATCGATCCCTGAACTTCTTGACTATCAATTTCCATAAATATATACACGAAAACCTGTTGAATATTTTGAAACTAATTGGACTGGATGCTGTTGCTGCGTATGGCAGCAACAACGCCCAGTAAAATTACTTTCAAAATATTCAACAGCATGGTTATTAATTAGCAAAGACGTACAATTCGTACAGTGTGTCCGACTTTTAAGCGTTAAAGACAGACTATATCGAATCACTCATGACGTCATGATTATGACGTCATCCTACACGTCACGTAGTTGACTATGACGTCATATGAAGGATGGATAAATTTGGAACGGATCATTACCCTTATAACGCAGGTTCCGGCCTTTATTATTCATAAATAAATTTATTTATACGAGCAAATGGTGATTTAGTCGCAAACAATGGAACTTGCAGCAACAATGACACCACAAACAGATGTGTCCTTCTGATATGACAGCTCATATATTAAATTTATGTGATTTAAAATAGGAGACTTGGATCCGGCTCATATAAATTAGAACTTGTGCGTGCTGGCAACCGTGTATGCCGTTATTAATCAACACTCACTACTTGAGTGGGTGCCTGTCAACGGAAGCTACCGCTATAAACAATGTTCTTAAAATACCTGGACGACATCGTCAACAACGCAAAACCTTCCAAATCGAATATAAGAAATAGACGTAGCCTATTCGATTTATCACTCATGTAATTGACGTCATAATCAAATACGTCACAAGTTAGTTAACGTCACAATCAAAATAACGCTTTTCCGTCAGGAAAATGGAAAAATCAGCCACTAATGTGCTCTAATTGTCTTTGAGGAATTTACAAGTTACAAGGATTCTAACTAATTTGCGTCGAAACTGTTGCTTCCATAGACAACAAAGGCATCCAGCCAAATTAAGTTCAGTATATTCAACAGCTTACCTTTATACTTATCTTGAACTTTAGATTCTGGGAATTCAGGTATCGAAGTTTTAGATTTAATCCAATACGCGTAGCAGGTGTGCGAGTTTAGCTTAAATTGCGTGGGAAATAGATAGAGATAGATCGTTCTATAGTAAATCAATGATATAAGCATGCAGAAGGAATATGACTTTTTGAAGTGACTAGTGTTCTTAACCTGGTGTAGTATGGAGTTTATCTATATCATTGTTATTAAAGAATCATTGGAGAGTGACTGGGAATTCGCTGTTGGCAAAATAATCTAACATCTTTGATTCACCTTACCGTGAAAATGTATAATGCAAGAGATATGTTACATTGGCGAGTGCGTCCATCTACAAAATGTTACATATATAGGGACTATTTTTATCATCCTATCAGGAATCGCTCCTGTCCGCGATGCGAATTTATTATCTAATACTGTTCTCAAGTAAATTACTAATTCGCCTTTGCAGAGTATCCATTGATGATTTGACGTCATATGACGTCATACTCAGCTAAGGGGAGTGTAGGATGACGTAATAACCATTACGTGATAAAGGATTCTATTAGGCCCGTCTTTAACCGTCTTTTTAGTCCCACACGTTGTACGAATTGTGTGTCTCTACTATTTAATAAACATGCTGTTGAATATTTTGGAACTAATTTGACAGGGCGCTGTGGCTATAGGCAGCAACAACATCCAGTCAAATTAGTTTTAAAATATTCAACAGCTTACCTGTATAGTTTTCTGGAAGTTGATAGCCAGGAAGTTCAGAGATCGATTGATCCCAACACGAGCGAGGTGTGGGTGGCGCTTAGCTAGGGATAGGCGGGGAATAGCTAAAACTGGAACGGTCCATTCCGATATCGCACGGACATATTTGTTAATTATTATAATTTTTTTAAATTTTTGAGTGCAGATTAGTTGATTCACGGTTTTCTTTGATAATCTGGGCTGATTTAGGTTATAGTCATTGTCACTTTTCTCGAGCGAATACCTGTACGACAAGCTCTCTAGAGAGAACAAGGCGGAAATTAATCCAAGTCCAATTAACATGGGTGAGCGCTGTTGACTGCCATGCCTATTGAGTGAGGTACACTAACGTACGTGCAGTATTGGAATTAGTAATTTACTTGAGAACAGTATATAATGAACTCCCATCACGAACAGAAGAGATTTCACGGAGAGGGATAAAAATAGGCCCTATACACTGTGTGTGAAATCATGTAGAATACATTTCAGAGATAAAGTATACTGTATAGTCAATGATCAACGCATCACCTGAAGACGGGGTGAGTGAAGCGGCTCAGGTACAACGCATATACGTTATTTGATTAATTTTACATTTATCCCCTTGCAGCTAGGTAGACGCACCCAAAACAATCTCTACCAGTTAACATCATTACACCATTTGTAAAATGAAGGGATCCACGACTATTTTATATCCGAAATAAACGCGATTCTGATTCTGTATCTAATTGTGTTCCCAAAGTGGTACACCATTCGTGTGCATTTGTCCATACGTCTTAATACCATTTTCTTTTCTGAGTTTAACCATGGATGTGATCTGAAGTATGCGATTGTATGTCCACGTTGCAATTCTAATGCTTCAAGTTCTTTCGTTATTGGTTTGTTAAGCATTCAGGTTTCTGGATCGAAAGAATAGTGTTAACCTTACATCACCTTTCAGCGTCCGTAATCGTGTTGTCAACGTTAGTCTTCATCCTAGCACATTGTTCAGAGTTTAAAACGCATCGCTCCCAGTTTCATTGGAGCAATCCAGGTTTTAGCTATGCCCCGCTCATCTCTAGCTAAGGTCCACCCGCGCTTAGCCTGTGTTTGGATCAATCGATCCATGGACCTCAATTTTTATGTATTTAATTTGAAACGTTTGCAATGTATAAATGATTCCCTATTGATCTGATTCTATGACTCGTGAATAAACTTATAATCCCGGTTTGATGGCATGATGATGTGATGACGTGTATGGAATCAATTACCGGGTTTGGTTGTTGAGTATATTAGTAACTTAATCTTATGTGTACGGTACATGCATTCCATCAATTTGGACATGGGAACACGAAATCCAGTGGCTCAATTTCAAGATGATCGTACTGGGTGTTATTAGAAAATATTTTAATTTTGTAATTTCGTTCAAAGGGTTACTTGACGTGCGGTGCTGCTAATACAGCAATAATACACAGTGTCCTATGTGATAATTCTGTCAAATCTAAGCACGCACACACGCACGCACGCACGCACGCACACACACGCAGATACGCGGACACGCATCCACGTATGCACGGACGCATACACTCACCCACGCGCGCACTCACACATACACAGATGCCCAGAGCAAGCCATAGAGGAAGGCATATCCGAGTTATCATCAACCACACCCAAACATTGTAATATTCCTATATAATTGATGAGGTGACATAGTGGCTGATCTGACGAAATCATATCAGAAAGAACAACGCGTTCCCTTGCTAAATCTTTACATTTTTATTCACTGCACGATGCGGCTTGGACGGCAGTAATCAAATTGGCCCGAGTATTACTGAGAAATCGTGACTTGAATATCGCGGCAAATTAGCCCAAGCAAGCAATGCTGTATGTGTCACTCAATTTAGCGAGACATTCTGAAAGCTTGAATGTCTGTCGTCAGTTAACCTACAGAAATAATTAAATTTATTAAAGACATTTTTTTAGAACAAAATGGTTCAGCTTCATTAATGGGTACGATGTACAAGTGTGCGGGCATACGTATATATGTGCATGCGTGTATGTGTGCGTGAATACATACGTACGTACGTGAATGCAGGCGTACGCGCCCAAATGTGCACGTTTTCGTGCTTGTGTCAGTGGCGTGGTGAGGTGAGGTAAGGGGGGGGGGGCCGTCGTTGCCTCGGGCACCAGATTTAGGGGTGGGGAGTGGGTCGGGTTGGCGCTAAATTCATTACTGCAACTGGTCTTTGAATAATAATAATAATAATAATAATAATAATAATAATAATAATAATAATAACTAGAAGACATTTACTGAAGTAACTATAACCCTGCGCGCTCTGTAGAAAAGTGAAGCATGGTAATTTTCGCTATAATGTGGGAATCTCTAAAATACAAAGATAACCTCAGAATGTAGCATTTGAGATTTTTGCACAGAATATCTTTTACAATCTTTTACAAAAATAGAAATGTCTCGAGAATGGTTTGTCCAATTTTCGTTCTGTAAAAAGATCTCTATGGGGGAGATGTACTTGCTAACCGTTAGACTGCATGGGTTACTTTTTGATATTCAGAGAATTCAGCCAGATATTCGCGATTTACGGATTTGCGGAAAAGGTATTTGGGAGGGCTAGAGATTTTATTATGGTGATCCACTCGGGCTATGATCACTTAGAGCTGTGCCAAATTTCGCTTCTTCAGCTGTCTGAGAAACATGACTTATCAATAGCAAGAAAATGCTTGTATAGGATTATAGCTTATGAACATGTTTATTGGTCAATAAAACTAGTGGATAGATCACAGAAAATTTGAGCTTTTGTGTTTGTCACTATATTTTGCTGCGCATTCAGTATCTGTTATCAATTAGTGGTGCGTCACAGCAGCGGTATAGATATCACAAAAATCAACAATGAGAAATCAGATAAAAGTCACATCAGCAACTATTGGCAAATATTTCAAAATTACGGCTTATATGATAAATAAAATCTCAAACTCGGTCACTTTTCATATCACTATAATGGACCGAGTTGAAAATTATCAATTTGCACGAGCTTTACTAAGAGAATATTTTAGTAAAAAAATTGTAAGTGATTTAATTATTCATGTTTGCAAATTGTATCAGCTATGCGTTCGCCATTTTGTTTTGCGGTGGCCATTTTCATTGCCCCGCAGCTCCGTCCTGATAAAAAGATCTAAATACGTTCCCATTCACCTTTTGATGTCTCATGTGTAAGACATCTAGCGAGCACCCCATTATCAAATTTCGTCAAATAAAATAGAGAGAAATGACGAACTGAGGATGCAAGAATGAAATGAATATGTTTATAATTACGTTCTATCCCATCCATGATAAATATCCATTCAAAATTGGATATAAATTTGTAGTTATTCTGTCAGAAAAGCCCTTCCAACTTGCAGGAACGCCAGGACGTTTTGAAAATGCCAATAACACTGACGTCATTGATCTATGTGTAGATCAACTTGCTTCAATTCTTGCTTGATATATGGTAGTGATCTGATAAAAAGTGTGGACGTAGTCACAGTTCCAAGATCCATCCTGAAATTTCCCATACATTTCTTATTGGTGCCCTTCCATCTGGGAAATGTGGCCCAGAGCTGATAGAAACATGAAAGGGTGCCATAGGGCATCTTCTACTATGTCCATTGACCCTCTCTGATGAAAGGCAGTTAATTTCTGCCAAACACCAAAACTGGTAATTTTTATGCAAGATCATCCAACATATTTGGGAACCCAAGGGTAACATCCTGACCAAATATGGTTGTGATCTGATGAAACATCTGTGGGCGCAGTCGCAATTTCAAAGTTCCATCCTGAAATGTCCCATGCATCCCCTATGGGACCTTTTTTACCACGGAAAGTGGGATAGCTCGAAAACCGCTTGATGGATCGAAGAGAAATTTGAAACTAACCAATGTTATTATAAGAGTTAGAAGTGTGCCAAACTTCAGCTGGGGTAAAGAAAAATAGTCAGTAAACATTGTGTCGCAATCCTCAATCACATGGCTAACTCGCAGACCAAATTTGCTTGAATTCCGTCAACTTTGACTTTCTTAGTTTCACTCCCAAAACGCACTCATCTGAAGGTCGATTCTCTCCCGCACCCCCAAATGCAGGAGATGCCATCTGCGAACATCTAGGTTTCAAGTTTTTCCTGAGGGAGGCCCCCGATACCCCATCCCACCGACCACCGACACGGCCTACCACTACAGCTCCCACACATATATGGAGCTGCAGTATTATCCTTTGCCCCCACCCCACCCGGGTGCCAAATACCCTAACTATGCCAATGGCGTGTGCGCGTGTTTCGAAAATGGGATACGAATCAACTGGCCTGAAATGCTTAATATGGTCTATAACACTCTGTCTCACGGTAGTAGGGTATGTACCACTAGGTCATCCAGGTTAACTTGTCTGCCAAATAGGGTTCAATTGATTTTAACTGTGTATCTAATTCATGTAACGATATACGCCTGCATCAATTCCCCCCCACACCTTGTTCTTAGTCCCTGTTCGCGCCTCGTCGCATGCAGGTTTGATCTCTTGTAGCTCAGTTCTTGGCCATGTCGATTTCAGCCTTCCTCGCATTCTCTTCTCGGCTGGGATACATGATTTTAGTGCAACCTTGGGTATCTATCCTCTCTGGGCCTTTTCTCAGTACGTATATTCTAGCCATATACGTATACGCGTTCAGCTTGTTAGCGAAATAGTAACAGCCTGCAATTTAATAGCGGTTCTGGTCGCCGTTATTGGACAGTTATTTGACAATAATATCATGCACGTTTTTAGATGGTATGCAATATGGAAGTGCTAAGTCTGTTAATGGCCGTTTTCATGATTCGCTGTCAGTCATAGGTGCAGGCCTACATAATAACTCACATCACAACGTTGCAAGAGAGTCTGATTTTCGTCTTCGTGCTCTATTCCTTGGACAGAGGTGCCGAAGCTGCCAGAATGCTCACCGGATTTTGTAGAATCTTGACCTGATGTCCTTCAGATAGCTTTATTGATAATGTTGCCATTCAGTGGTGGGGTATATAACACTGCATTTATTGGTCAAGATATCCGTTATCATCCCACTTTTCAGAGATTCAATTTTATGCTAAGGGCTATATAGATATTTGGACACCCTGCACATATAAGTGCTTGTTTTTCAGAACGGCCAATCTTTAGCAATAATCTATACCCATAAACCCGCTGATACATGTTGCATACACACCACCCCACACCCCCTCCCCGTTGAATCATCATCCCTTACTGTAGCACTATAGAAGCGCTGCTGCAAAGTATGCGAAGTCTTCACCAGACTTACAGTCTGCGTTGAAGGGGATTGGTGGGGCTTGGCGAGGGTAGTATTCGTGTTTACTACCACTGTTGTCTGTTACATTGGAGGTCAGGTAAATTTGACATATCTTGTTAACCGTAACATTGATGTTATTGCTTACATTTTCCTAATCAATGCATATGAATTTGAGTGCTATTTAACTTGAACAATGTTACGGTTCAAGGGATCCTCAATTTGCCACTTTGCATGAAGATAACTAAAGGAAATGCAGAGAGAACTTGACAAAACAAAGAATATAGATCTCCATGGATATCTATAACCGCATTAGAAAAAGGACAAATGCAATATATTAAGCAGACAATTCAAAATTTCCTTGAATATTTATCAGAAAACTAATCTCCCCCTGTTGCGAATGGAACCGAACATGGCATCGGAATTCACCTTTCCAAAGTATCCATCTATCATCTGACGTCATATGCCGTCATAATCAGTTGAGCGGCGTGTAGGATGACGTCATAATCATTACGTCATAAATGATTCTGTATGACCCGTCTTTAACTCTTAATGGTCCGATACGTTGTACGAGTTGTATGGCTCTACTATTTAATAAACATGCTGTTGAATATTTTAAATCTAATTTGACTGGACGCTGTTGCTGCCTGTAGAGTCTTTTTGGAAATGGATAGTCAGGGACTTCAGAGACCGACCGATCCCAACACGAGAGAGTATGGGTGGAGCTTAGATTGAGATGGGCGGGGCATAGTTTAAAGTGGAAAGGTCCATTAAGTACAGTTTAGAGAATACACTCCTCACTGTCTCAGTTGATTAGAACAATTTAGTAGTTCGCATAATTCTTGTAGTACCACAAAAATGTATCACGGTATGCTTATAATTTTGTGACTGCGATACTAAATGTTAGTAATGATGAAAGATATTTTATTGGCTCTGAATATTTAACACATCGCCATCACAGGGATACTCAGAGTCATCGTATGGCGCCTTCCAAAATACATTTGATTAGTTATATTACTGCGTGCACTGATAGCCTCATCAAACACAGTGATAGGCTTTCCAGCTTTGATAAACTGCCATCCATCTCCAGACATTGGTGGAATGCGTCCCTATGTTAATCTGTTATTTGCTATCATGCTACTATTTTGCACAATATGATTGAATATACCAGGAATTTGAAGACATGTTATTACATAGGATAGCTCTTTCTAGGAGAAGGTCCCATCCTATCACATTTATTACAGGGCCTAAGCTGTAGCAGAGCGTAAGAATAATCATGTAACCATGTGAGACTTGACAAGTGTGTCAAACATCTCTTCACGAAAATGATGAACATGTTTTAGGATCTAACACTGTAATGTTCTGAAAACCATTTCTTCTATGACACTGCTTGCCTGGCCAAATAGTTGCATATATGTAGTTGAAGATAACAAGTTTGCAACCCGTTGCTTCTTTGGCGTCCAATCAACAAAAATCGTAGATGCTTATTCATTTATACGATTTATCCTTATATGTAACCAAGATAATCCGGCGTGTAATTGCATTGTACTCATGGAAATACATTAAAAAGAGGGACAAAATGTAAGTTAGGATATTTGTTGTACATCTCTTGGCTGTGCTCAATTTCACCGGTGCAGTTCAATATCTATGTGCATATTGGAACATATTACTTCTTGTTTGGTAGTATGAGTGAGGCACATAAACAAAAATTAGAATCAGTTTCTTTTTAGGGAATGCCAAGAGTATTGCAAGGCCCAAATAACCAACGAACCTTTCCACTTTATCCATCCATTATAAGACGCCATAATCAGCTAATCCGCATATAGGATGACGTCATAATCAATTACAGCACGGATGACTCGATTTACTCCGTCTTAATCACTTAATAGTCCGACACGTTGTACGAATTGTATGCCTTTACTATTTAATAAACATGCTGTTGAATATTTTGAAAATAATTTGACTGTATAGTAGTTAGCCATCTGTAGCTGCCAGTTTCGACTGAATAATATAGCTCCCACAGTCTTGATCTTTTTTGGTGTTCTAGATTCTAGGATGTCTGATCGAATGCTGATACACAAATTCCCAAAGCCATGAGAAATTTTCAATTTCCAAATGCAAACCACGTTTCTTGGTGTAAGAGTTAACCCCTTTATGGTGAAGCTGACCAAAACCGGCCTCTGCAGTGGCCTTGAGGAATGGCCATTTGCAGGCCATGAGAAACCTATTTTTGAAAATTTACCACATGAATGTCTGGCTAGCGAGCCACAGAGCCAGTGATTCCAGTAGTGAAATTTCAAAAATGGCCTTTTCTTGGCCTGCAAATGGACATATAATAAGCAAATACACGACATTTTCTGACAAAGATTAGGCATTAAACGGTAAAAAAAGTCATTCATTTGGACAAGACAGATGTACACCATCGTGTTTTTAATAAATTTCATCTCCAGAATACTTTAATTCCTTCGTCACTTTCCATAAAAGAGACAGTAGCAGACAGATATAAATACATTCTGGAAAACTCAATTTTATTACCGTCTCCCCGCAAGAGGGAGAGCATATTGCGATTGGGTCTGTCTGTACGTGCGTGCGCGCCCGTGCGTGCGCACGTGTGTCTGTCTGTGTGTGTGCGTCGGTCTGTCTGTCTGGTCGTCCGCACATGCTCAAGAACTGCTGATCAGATTTAGCTCAAAGGTTAACGCAAAGAACGAACTTGCTCCGCAAGAGGATTTCCAAAGGCTGGCTGTGATACCGATGACAGAACGCGGATCGGGATTGGATCAGATTCTGGATCTATAAATATCTTGGAAACTACTGGCTCGATTTTGTTCAAATTTTAACACAAAAAGTGGGTGACCATACACTAGGATTCAACACCATTGGGTATGATCCGAAGAAACAGTAAAAATCAAGAAAAAATCCGAAACAATCCAGAAAATTCGAAAACCCTTTATAATGTGAGAAAAATGGTAAGGGTATGCAATCTGTGATTGCTCTTGTTTTGCTAATTCAATAGAATTCATGTATTGCTTACTGCCCACTAAAACGTTGTATAGAAATTCTGGACCTTGCGCACTTATTTGTTGTCATTCATTATTTTTCTAGAAATTCCATCGCCATGCACCCAATTCATTCGCATGGTCAAATATTTAAACAAATATATTTAATTTATATATATAATTTATAGATCAATCAGCTAATGTATATTTAAATTCCATTTAGAATAAAAAATTTGTAATGCAACCAAACCAGAAAATGCAGCTATCCAGGCCGTCTACTGTATACATTAAGAACACAAATCTGAAAAGTGCTCGCGTTTCCATAACTTATGCCTACTTTGGCAAAAGATAATGCCAGTCAGCTATGCCACTTTTGGTCAAATTATGCATATTCAACCGATTCAGCTATCGTGGAAGATGCCATACTGGTGGTTGATTTACAACTCATTTATGGCCTTCATATAACATTAAATGATTTTGATAAAATGAAACTTAATCTTGCAGATACTAATGAACTACTCCAAAACTAGGAAGAGCTGATAGTTCTACATAGCCTTCCGAAGTGTACTACTGTAACTATTACATATTTCTGACATAAAATAGCATAGATATCTGACACATGTCCGCAAATTATGTTTTAATGTCATTGGCCATGGTGTTGAAAGGCTTACAGAGAAACAACAACAATTCATTCTACGATGTTATTATGGCATATCTAAATGCACGCACCATGATTAATTGGAAAGCTAACTGTCAATAATTTCAATGAAGCGAACGTGACGCCAAAGCATAATGCGTTCTTTTGTGTCACACGAGCAACACATGGTGGCATTAAAAACAGTTCTGTCCATATGTGCCATAGAGGATATTATAGCATATAGGTTAAGGTGAGAGAGCAAAATCTATATGAGTCATATGCGTACACACGTGGCCGTGAACCTCCGAACACACACATACACACACACACACACACACACACACACACACACACACACACACACACACACACACACACACACACACACACACACACACGTAACAACTGGTACACACGCACGCACACTCGTGCACACACGAATGCGCGCTCACACGCACGTGCGCAGGCACGGCCGCTTTGTAAGAACGCACGCACATACGATCACGTGGTAAGAACGCATGCACGCTATCCTCTGAGACACCATTCCCTCTTCAATCCATATTGCACTATATCCTTTATTATTTATAGGTAGAAAGGGAGATAACACAGGTTATTTCGCAGGAAATTGGTATCATTTGAAATAGTTACGAAATCAGCCATACCAGTAGCGAGCTTTGCACATAATTTGGTCGAAAATTATGATTTCTTTTGCGAAAATAGAGAAAACATCTTATATGATGTTGCTACTATTGGTTTGTAAGTGGTTTGTAAGTGTTTGTAAGTGTTTCTTCTTTGTTGGCATGTATAGAGGATACTAATTTTGATTTGATATCAACAAACGTTATTGGCTGTAACGAGACTAACGGTAAACATGATGCTCTATCGGTAAACATGAAGTGAGAGCGTTGTCAATTGCTTTTAAGCCCGACATACATCGATACGAAGCCATGCTTGTACTTTACTAATACACGGAAGGACAAATAAAGCGCCTGGCCTTTTCCGCAGGTTGATGTGTTTCTCGTTCTCCTATTTGCTACCGTTGACGCTGCACTACCCATGTGGTTACCTGCTAAAATATATAAGACATTGTACAGAGATGTCATTAAATTATTTTATTGAAGGACAACAGGACAATATTCCTTAACATCCGTTTGCATGAAATGGGTACTCTTCCTCGTCTTATGCATCTTTTCAATGGTGGTGAAACTGGAAAAATTACATTGTGACACCAGTTTTCGTGACACATAGTTACGTCGCCTATCATCGACTGTGAAGGTAATTCTGAGATTACTATCGGGCATATTCCTTAGAACTCAACTGCTGATAAAGCCATCAGTTTAAATCCACAAAACCGTCGTTAATTTAATATCTGCTTGCACGTCTGTTTTTCTGCTGTTAAAGCTGAACGTCCATCTTAAATGCTGTGATAGGGATGATGGTGGATATCTTTAAAAGTTGCCTGTTTAACTCTGTCCAGTGTGACCAGTCGCACGTTGAAGGCGTTATATCACAGTACACGAATCGGGCATCTCATGTTCCTAAACCCAGCAATAAGCCATTTGAGAAAGTAAAGGAAAACCAACACAGGTCCGCTGCAAAATGTGTGTCATTCTGTACCAGTGAACTCCGCATTATAGCCCGGATGGCTGCACTCTCCATGCGTTACTATGATTATTTGGGGGGGGGGGAGAAGGACACCTTCGCAGTGGAATGGACTGATAAAGAGGAGTCTAAGAGCACTACTGAACAGGTCAGTGCTATAGCTGAAACTCAAATAACGGTCCAATTTAAACCGCATGGATCAGATGCCGAGGTAAGAGAGTATGAAAAGGGCCTAACGATAACTGTGTATTTCAGTACTTTAACCATAATGGCGCAGGGAAATGCAATATCTGAGTTCATCAATGAGGCGTTTCCGCAACTATTGGCGGTAGTAAACTATATTATGGAGAATCTATCTACCACTACGTCTACTAACTGCGCATTGCCACATGATTTGAGTTCTAGTACGGCCCCACTTGTCTGTACTCAATCTAGTTCATGGGATCTGCTTTCACCCAACAGCGCCAATCCGGAGAACATCACCCACAATATGGGGCCCGTGGTTACACCAGCTACCATTACCCTTAATGATCTCAATGGAACAGCTAGCAATACCATAGGGACTCAGACAGCCAAAGTAGTGGATGATATGAGGCCACTCGAACAAATTGCGAACTTCCTTCTACTGTTAAGAGATGTTAAGCTGGCTGTAGCTAATATAGAAGAGAATGTTATGGAAAAGATTCTCCAAGTGAAAGATGAAAACACTGAACTAAAACTCCAATTAATGGAGAATGATGTTAAGAATCTTCGGGATAAGAATACATATGTAGACAGCGAGAACAAAGACCTTAAGCGGGAATTACAGGCCCTAAAAGCAATGAAAGGTGATGGCAGGCAGTGTAAGCAACACGAAAAAGAAATATCCAGCCGTGGAGACTGCAATTGTAAATTAACTGCTAAAATCAATGAATCACAGGCTGAAATCTTAAGTAATGAATTGCAACAGAAAACAATTTCTGCTGAACATAAAGTTACACTTAACAGAATGGGGGAGAATAAGTGCAGCCTTTTGCGAGAGCTAGAAGCAGCCGAAATGCGGATTCAGAGTAAAATTGACAGCGTTGATTTACTGGAAAAGAAGTATGAGAAAATAGCCTCCAAACTGGATAAAGCGACCGATGAAATACTCAGCTGGAAGGTCCATGATCAAAGGGAGAAAGTGTGTGAGAAGATTCATGCTGTGTGTGTGTGTGTGTGTGTGTGTATGTGCGTGCGTGCGTGCGTGCGTGCGTGCGTGCGTGCGTGCGTGCGTGCGTGCGTGCGTGTGTGTGTGTAATTCAGGAACTCAACCTGTTACACCCAGATTCGCACCTACTCGGAGCAAAGACATTTTATTAGTAGGACCCTCTTTGCTTAAACATGTCAAGCCAGAAAAACTACTCAGGGATTTTAGAGTAATGCTACAAATAAAATATCACGTTGAAGAAGCAGCTAAATTTATCAACGATTATTCAGACCCTCAACCCGCATGTGTTGTATTCCAAGAAATGAGTAACGACATAAAGAAGGATGAAAAGATCACATCCAGTGTGTTGAAGAATTGGTGCGGCTTATAGACAGCACTAGGATGAAATTTCCAGACACAAAGATCATTGTATCACTTCCACCTGGCCGTGGTGACTGTAACCTACACTTTAAGACACTTTCTGCTAACCTGTTAATAAAACAAAGATTACTAAATTATGATAATGTTTACATCTGTGACAATGGTAACTTACTAGTCAATGACATGCCATCAGCAAAGTACTTTGAAAGTGATGATATACATCTAAATTCTGCAGGCACTAGCAGGCACTAGCAGGCTAGTAGGCAACATCAAGGACATTGTGTGCAAAATCCTCGACATTGTTTTGAAAAAGCGAGAGTATCCAAACAAACAGGACTCCTACAGAAAAGGAAGCGACCCCCGAGCAAACTTCCATGGCCAGAGACACTAACGCTCTTACCAAAACAATGTGCTAACTCCTCAACGAAATTGGAGGATACATCAACAACGGCGGTCCTATGCTACAGCTGCTTCATGGGATCGATCAGGATATCGCACACAGACAAGCTGTTCCCCTAGGCAGGATGATTTGAACTCGGAGAATTACTATTCATATGATGCATAGGTCCACTCTTTGAGTGTGTGCTTGGAATATCGAATGGGTAGGTAACTTGTTCATTGGTTCTAAACTCGATTGTCCTGAAGCTAAGAAAATCTTATCATCTAAAGATATAATTGGGCTAATAGAGATCCATGTTGGGTCTGATGACTATATTAATATAGATGGCTTTGTTAATGCTGCCCAAACTTGCAGGCCCAAACATAAGAAAAGCTAAGAAATACTCTGGCGGAATAGCGGCCTTAGTCAAATCTAATATCAGTGAAGGAGTATGCCAGGTCAACTCCCCCAATATACCATTTGACATAGTTTGGTTAAAATTATCTAAAACATTTTTCAATTGGCAGCATGATATGTATCTTGCATTCGTTTATGTCAGGCCCAAACATTCTTCATTTAGTCTGCGAGAAGGCAATGATTTAGATGCCAAACTTATAGCACACTTCTCCCCGAAAAGGCAAATCATGCTTGTTGGGGACTTTAATGCCCGTACCTTAGATATGGAGGATTTCATCATGGAAGAGGATGCCATTTATCTACCTCTCCCTGATGACTATCGATTCGATAAACCACTGAGGAAAAGGCTTAACCAGGACAAAACCTCGAACGCATTTGGTAATGAGATGCTTAATTTTTGTAAAGCCACCTATTTACGGAATCTGAATGGCAGAAAATTAGGTGATTGCTTTGGGTTTCTCACCTGTCACAAATATAATTTGAGTAGCACTGTTTATTATGCCGTGGTTACCCACTCACTGTACTCAGTAAGTCATCATTTTCATGTGCACGAATGGCTTGAAACATTATCTGACCACTGCATGGTTTCCCTTTCCTTAGACTTGAAACATCAATCAACTGCTAACAGTCAGCCTAAACTTCAAGCTCCTACAAATTAATTTAAATTGGATAAAGATTCACACATTAAATTCAATCTTGCTTTGGAATGTCCTGATATTATAAACAAGCTTACTTAAAATGAACAACATGGGAATTCACATGAGATACTTGCAGATGACCTACTTGATGTATTTACAGAAAACCTGATTATATTGGCTGATGGGTCTTTGCGTAAGAAAAGGTACTTTAAAAAACGTATGACTCGCCAAAAATGGTTTGACTTGCCATGTCTGGAATTAAAGCGAGAAAGTAAAAGGCTTAGTCGCCTGTTAACAGGAAATCCTTTTGACACCAACATCAGAGAACGTATGTAAGAAATACAAATCCCGAATTAAAAGTTCTAAGCGCAAATATAAATCAGATATTTAGCATAAATTAGACATGATGCTTCACAACAACCCATCAGCGTATTGAAAACTGTTTAGTGAGTTAAAATCTGGAAACACCAGTAAGCCATCTAAATCAATAGATGCAAAAAATTGGTTCCTTTACTATAAGAAATTGTTAGGTGCTACTCCCCATGAGAATCCTGTTCTAGATGATGTAATTAAGGCTGAAATTAGGGAGCTAGAGAACAGCCATGTTTCAATGAGTTAAACTATAGGATTTCGTATGAAGAGACTAGGAATGTTCTAACAAACTTAAAGTCCAACAAAGCTGTAGGGCTTGATGGTATTGCCAATGAGATGCTGAAAGCTGGCGTGGATATGTTTGCATCCCCACTAATTGTAATTTAAAAAAAATTAATCCCCCGGGAAATGGCGGGCCGGGCTTATCACCTCAATTTTAAGGCCAAAAATCCAATTAACCCTGAAAATTTTCAGGGTATCACAATTTGCAGTAACTTGGCTAAAATATTCTGCTCCATTCTTAACAATCGTCTATGCATATGTAGTGGCACATAGGCATAGAGCTGAAGAACAAATCGGATTCAAAAGGCCTCTCGGCCAGCCGATCACATGTTTGTGTTAAAAAGTCTCATTGACGCCTACACAAGTCCCAAGAGTGGGAAGTTGTTTGCGTGCTTCGTGGATTTTAGCAAGGCATTTGACAAAGTCTGGTGGTCTGGTCTATTTTATAAGATCTTGAATTCTGGAATTAGGGGTAATTTCTACTCAGTAATAAAAACATGTACAGCAAAATATACAACTGTCTAAAGCTAAAGGATGGGCTAACTCCTACATTTCAGATATACCAAGGCGTTCGTCCAGGAGAAGTATTAAGGCCTATGCTATTCTCATTATTCATAAACGACCTGCCTGTAGCGTTAGCCAAGGAGAACACATGCCCTGCTGATCTGTGTGACGGTAAACTACAATGTCTCATGTATGCCGATGATATTGTCCTTTTGTTAGAATCAAAAGATGTCTTACAGCAGTGTTTAGAAAATTTAAATAATTATTGTCATAAGTGGAAACTTGAGGTAAACTTTTCGAAGACAAAGGCTATGATTTTAAACAAAAATGGCAGGCTGCTGAGTGAGAATTTTACATTTAATAATCACTATATCGAATGTGTTAAGTCCTACAAATGTTTGGGAGTGGACTTTAGTAACAATGGGTCCTTTACATTACCTACGGATAACTTAAAATTCAAAGCACAAAAAGCTACCTTTAAGTTGAAAAAGTTACTATGTCAGGAATCTTTATCCCCCAAAGCTGCATTAAGTCTGTATGATTCTCTAATCAAGCCTATTGCCATGTATGGGTGTGAAATATGGGGTTCATCCCTTTGTTCCACATCTCTGCAAGGACTCTTCAAGAAATTTGAAAGTCTGTCTGCAGAGAAAACTCTTCTTAGTTATGCACGGCATATACTCGGACTTGGAAAATATTCTACAACTGAGGCAGTGAGGGGTGACCTGGGGAAATTTCCAATAGGAATTTCAGTAATGAAAGCAGTCTTAAAGTACAGACTCCGTCTAGAAGAGGCCTGCCCAAACTTCTTGCTTGGCAAAGCATACCACCTCTCTAAAAGGCTAGCAAGGAACCGTGCTAGCTCATGGGTAGGACCATTGAATGAATTAATCAGAATCATCGGAGGGGGTTATGCCCAAACCGAGAACTGTATCAATATAAGGAAAGATGAACTGCTAATCAGATGAACCAGGTCCCTTGCCCGAACAGATTCAAATAAACTTAGACCATATGTTACATTTAAATCGAATTTCACGTTTGAAAACTATCTCACAACTGTTAAGAATGGTAAGCATAGAATTGCATTAACCCGCTTAAGGACATCTAATCACAGGCTACATGTTGAAACAGGTAGATTTACCCAGCCAAAAACACCAATCGAAAGTAGGGTATGTAGCCTGTGCAACTTAGGTGAGATTGAAGATGAAACTCATTTCCTAGTTCGATGCCCCCTCTACCAGGATGAACGAATGATTCTCTATGAACATATTTACACATTAAGTGTGAATTTTCAAACTTTAAGCTGCAAAGATAAGTTTATCTACTTGCTGACAGCTGATAATTCTGCCATAAAAGAAGTGGAAGATTTTGCTTCAAAGCCTTTAAAAAACGATCAACGGCGTTGACACAGTAAGTGCGAATGTAAGGTTACTTACCCTTGTGCGCTGTGTACCTGTGCGGTGTGTGTGTGTGCGTGTGTGTGCGTGCGTGCGTGCGTGCGTGCGTGCGTGCGTGCGTGCGTGCGTGTGTGCGTGCGTGCTTGCGTTGCATGTCGTAAGTTTATGACTTGTGTATATATGTACATATACATATATATACAAGTTAAACGTTTACGACATGCAACGCAAGCACGCACGCACGCACGCACGCACGCACGCACGCACGCAGGCACGCACGCACGCACGCACGCACGCACGCACGCACGCACGCACGCACATACATACATATATATATATATATATATATATATATATATATATATATATATATATATATATATATATATATATATATATATTGCTGCTATGTAGATATGTTAAGCGTTAACTCATCTTTTGTAATGACCCATCTATGGGTTGGATACAATAAATATTATTATTATTATTATTATTATTATTATTATTATTATAAACCTACTGCTACCATTCAGTGCCTATGCTCATAATCAGACTTACCCATAACCACCAATACACCCATATCTATTTAAACGGTACAACAGTTACGCAATCAGAACCACCCTAACCTATCCCTGCCCTACCCATACACACATTGTTCTCACCCATACACCCATATCTAACCCTATCAATACACCCATATCCCCACCATACCCATACCCAATACCATGCCATGATATATAAGCCAGCCCTGCTGGACATATTAATATGGACATGACCATATTAGCCTAACCTACGAGTCTAGCTTAGCCTAAAGACTTACTAGCATAGTCTGATAGGCTAGCCTACTAGACTAGCCTACTGGCATAGCCTAATAGCATGGTCTACTAGCATAGTTGCAATTGGACTACCATAAACTAGTTTACCTGCATAGCCTACTAAACTAGGCTGCCTAGCATACCTACTACGCTGATTAAGCTACGAGTCTAACATTCTAGACAACTGGCTAAGCAATCATAGCCCGGTCTGGCCTACTGGCCTAACCTACTAGCCTAGCATACTAGTCTAGCCTGCTAGCCTCATCTAAACCATTAGCCTACTAGACTAGCCCATTAATATATTCAACTATTCCAGCCTAATGGCCAATTCTATAAGTCTAGCGGCATGTCCCACTACTTCTTAGCCCACTGGACTAGCATATTGGCCCCACCTACTAGCATAGCCTCCTAGCCTTGCCTTATAACCAAGTGCCCTCGCACACTAGATTATTGGCCTATGCTATTAACCTATCCTAGCATAATAGGTTGATTACCGTCCTAGGCTACTAGCCGGCTAACCTACTTACCTAGACTACTGCACTAACCTAATAGCCTGTTCGCTTTGTGGACAGCCTCCACTTACTAGTCTAGCATACTGGTCTAGCCTATTAGCCTAAACTACAATCCTACTGGTCCTACCTACTAACCTACTAGCTCAGCCGTCAACAGGCATAGCTACTAGCCTGGTATAGCCTAGAATAAATGGCATAACGCGCTGGTCTAACGCACTCGATTATCCTTCTAGCCTACTGGCTTATCTCTCATACTAACCTGGCCTGGCCTATTGGCCTACATACTAGCATAACCTAATTGTCTAGCATACACTCATAATCTAGCATAGCAGCCGGATCTGGCCTACTAGCCTATCATAATAATAGCCTATCCCACTGATCTAGCATACTAGCTTGGCCATGCCTACTGGCCTAGTGTACTATCCTGGTCTATCATACTAGTCTAGCTTAGCCAGCTAGCCTAACGGTCCATTATAATAGTCCCCATCTATTATCCACTCAGCTACACCCTCCCACACCATCCTGCCCCACCGACCCCACTGACCCTGTGATGCCCTCCCCTTTACTTTGTGTAGGTGCGTGCGTGCGTGCGTGCGTGCGTGCGTGCGTGCGTGCGTGTTCGTGTGCGTGTGCGTGTGCCCGCGTTCGTGCGTGAGTGCGTGTGCGCGCATGCATGCGTGCGTGTTATGTGTGCACGTAAATGTGCGTGTGTGAGAGTGTGCGCGTACATGTGCTTGCGTGCGAGTTAGGGTATCTGAAGTTGGTGAGTGCTTGAGGTGGGGTTGGGTGGGGTGGTGCATATAAGTACTTGTGTTTTGTGCATAATTAATTACTTGTGTTGTGTGGGTATGTACTTACAACCTGAGGTTGGTGTGTAGGCGTTTCAATTTTGTATTGGTGAGGGTATAGACATAGGGCCATGGGCAGATATGTACTATGGGAATATTTGTATTATCGGTAGATATATGTAACATATTAATATGCTGATACGTTTAGCAAAGATTTACTGATAGGGTTAGCTATGTGTACGTGGGTAGGTTGTTATGGTATATTGGACGGTTAACATTGCGTGTATGGTATGTGCATCTATTTATGTGTGAGTAGTGGTAGCTATATGGATACGGATAACTATTCAGGTAGGAGAAGCTATGAAGTAGGGTTAGTTGTGCTGGCAGTGGTATTGGTAGCATTTGCGGGATAGGTAGCTATTGGTATAGGGTATGGTTAGGATAAGCTCCACTACTCGATCCCCACAGCTACGTCTATCACACTATAGCTGTCCTTTCACAGAAGTACTTCTACCCACATAGGTACCAAAACCGTAGCTACACATTTATCCATTAATACCCATACCAACATCGCTCCCTGACACATAGCTACCCGTAAAGCATAGGTACTCCAAACATATAGCTACCATATCTATGCCCACATAGGTAACCATACCAGTAACTTACACTACACATCTCCTACCCTGGCCAAACGCTAACCATCCTATAGCGCACAGCTACCCGTATCTCCACAGCTGTCATAATTACCAGAAACTTATAGTTACCTCTACCCTACCACATAGCTACCCCTACCACCACATAGCAACCCCTCCCCCTATCTACTCCGATTACCTAGCTAAGCATATAGTGACCCACACATGAATCCCATATCTACCCTACCTATAGCTACCCAGCCCATAGTTCCCACTATCCCATAGCTACCCAACCGTATAACTACTCTCAACCATGCCCATATTCGAACAGCAGATTGGTCAAATGAGATACACCAGAAGTTTGGTTTGTTATGACAGTCATGTAGGTTAGTTGGCTAGTAGACTTGCGATAGCAGGGTAAGCCAATAGGCTATGCCAGGATGATAAGCTAGTAGAATATGTTAGTTGGCTAGACTAGTATGTTAGAAACATAGGATAGTAGAAAATGCTAGTAGGCTAGGGCTGTAGAGTGCGATTGTAGGTTAAGGCAGTGGGCCAGATTAGGTTACTATGCAAGGGTTGGTAGACTAAGCCAGTAGATTAGTAAGTTATGCCAGCTATTCTGCTAGTTTGGGCCAGTAGGCTATATTAGGTCAGGAGGCCTGTAGGTTAGAGCTGTGTGAAATAGTATGTTAGTAGACCAAACTAGTATATTCTGCCAGTAAGATAGGTCAGTAGGTTAGTTCGTTAGGCTAGGCATAGCCATTCTAAGCTAGAAGCCGACGTTAGCAGGCTAGGCTCGAAGAGTAGGCTAGTAGACTCTATTCAGTAGGCTAGGTTAGTCTAGTAGCCTAAGCCAGTAAGGCTAGTATGCCACCCCATTTGTTTAGTTGGATATGATAGCAGGCTATAGTCTAATATGCTAGCCCAGAATGCTAGACTAGAAGCAGGTTAACGTAGTGATGGGTATATTGGTATGGGTAGTGGTGGCGTATTGTTATGGTATGGCAGTGATGGTTGTGTTTTAAATGTGGCTATGGCTGTAATAGTAAAGATAGATATGTGTATGTATATGCCATGCGCGGTTATACACAGAGGTAAGGTATGGTATCGGTAGGTTTATGGGTAGAGTAGCAATTCGTGTATATGTAGGGCAAAACTATTGGTAGGGGTAGAAATAATTGTGTATTTCTCTGGATAGGTGTATTGGTGCAGTAGTTATGGGTGTTTTGGTAGCATTTCAAAATGTGTGCTGCATACATACTCATGGTGACTTAGGTTGTGGCAAAAGCTCCCAGATTTCAGTCTTTCCCTCACTCCATTTACATATGTTAATGCATTAACAGCCCGGCCCTCCATAGATAATCTAGGACGGTACCGCATCTTTGGTGTCACAGAAACTGGTGATTTTACTGATAAATACTTGTTAAAATATACATAGTAAAATTGCATCTATATTGTTCCGTGTTGGCACCTTCGATAAATTTTTCACTATGCAATTATCGCTAATTTTGCCCAAAACCGAGTGAAAATTAGATATGCTGATATTGAAATGCAGTGATAAATTAACGTAGCAAGAATTCTCAATTATAGTAGGTGATAGGTATAATAGTACTCATGTGCAGTGTACAGCTGATCAGTCTGGAGTACATGTTGACCATTACCATGGTAGGAATTGTGGGCCATTTATAAATAAGCAATAAGCAATAACAGTACTTTTTTCAACAAGAAAGTAAACGTTTCTCCATTTGTTTCAGAAACAGAAATCGCCATTTATCTTGCATCGGCTAAGATTGTTTCAGACTGCACAGACGTAAAATCTGATTGGCTGAATTAAGATTTGAATTTTGAAGACAAGTTTTGAATTTCGAAATCGAGTTTTGAATTTTGAATTTTGAATTTTGAATTTTGAATTTTGAATTTTGAATTTTGAATTTTGAATGAACCTTCTGGGCGTCTGGAGAGTGATCGTTGTTTATACATTCAATTTATTCCATCTTTATCGCGCACAGCGGGTTCTTGCCAACTTACGGTCATGGGCTTATTAACCAGTCTCCTAGGCATGCTTTTCCTATCAACTGGTTCCTACTGGAGGACGCGAACAATTCACCATTCCAGAGTATTCATCATCATCTGACCTCGTATGACGTCATAATCAGCTCAGCGCGTGTATGATGACGTCACCATCATTACGCCACAGAAGGTTCCATATAGACCGTCATTAAATCTCAAATGGTTCGACACGTTGTATGAATTGTCTTTGTAATTCTTTACTATTTAATAAACATGCTGTTGAATATTTTGCAACTAATTTGACTGGGCACTGTTGCTGCCTTAGGCAGCAACAACACCCAGCCAAATTAGTTGCAAAATATTCAACAGCTTACCTGTGTAGTCTTTTGGAAATTGATAGGCAGGGTGCTCGATCGATCTCAACACGAGCGAGGTGTGGGTGGAGCTTAGCTAGAGATGGGCGGGGCATAGCTAAAACCTGAAAGGTCCATAACTCTTTCCAGTTTTAATTTCTAGTCCTGGTTCATTTAGACTTATTTAAGAAGAATATATACTAATGCAGCCACGATTATGTAAATTCATGGTCAATTCAAGAGGATTGAATTATTTATCATTATCACACCATGTTTGATAAAACTGTGTTTGGGAGTTTTAAAAGTATTCAATAAGAGCAAATTATCTCTTAATATAACAGAGCGACATATTTCTATAACTATGTCAATACCATTTATAGCTAAGCTTCGCTCACTGTATACGAGTGTGTGCATACATTCTAACACTTTGAAACGGTAACATGAATATTTCAACATATTTGAAACTAATCTGTCTGAGCGCTGCTGCTGCCATAGACTGCAACAGCACCAAGCCAAATTAGTTTCAAAGTATTCAACAGCTTACCTGTATAGTTTTCTGGAAATTGAGATTCAGAGAGTGCATGATTAGATCCCAAACACGGACAAAGCTTAGCAGGAGGTTAGCTAGAGATGGACGAAGCAAAGCTAAAACTGGATTCCTCCATGGCACGGTAACAAATGACTTTGACTCGGAGCTGTTGCAGAAAATTACTCGCCACAATATTTGTATTTCTCGACTACAGGATGACCGCTGTAAACGTAGAGTGGAGTTCTCGACAAAAAGTGTAGATTTCCTCGCCAACAGTTTGTCTGGCATGATACAGGTATGTTTGACCTGATGTGTCTTTGCTCACGCGCCAGTATTGGATGTGTGTTTTGCATTCAGAATGTGCGTTCCTGTCTATTAATTGACTCGTCGCAACACAGCTTTTAGATTTGAGTTCGCTTGTGGGCTTATGCCACCAAACTGTATAACAACATTAATATAGGCTAAAGGGCGTTATGTATGAGTTGGTATTGTCTCATATTGGTTATGAAGAAGAATGCTTTGCTAAAAGGTTAGAAAACCTAAGGAATCTATCTAAGAGACAATAATTTAAGGTTGTTGCCACTCTTACACATGAGTGCGTTATTAATCCATAGAGACCATAAATATAATTGCACTGAGCCGAGAAATCAAAGCTTTTCGAGGTGATAAGAATGGGACTGTTATAGTTGTTGTCGCAGACCGCAACGGCTTGTAGCAACATCACTCACCAAATGAAGACCAGATGTTGTCCTGTCATAAGCGACCACCTGACATTGGTAGCATTCTTTGGGCTAGAATGTGTGTCCGCTATAGCCAGGATTGACGGTATTATACTCTACAGTATTAGAATAAATGAGATACAGAAAGTTGCGCGCATAAATGCGTACTTAAGAGATACGCTCCTTTCCTCGCGTGATGTGATTTTCCAGTGGAATAATTATCTCAATGAAACTTCATACGGCATAGAAAGCACAGCTTGCCTGCAAGATTATGACCTATTATCATGCAGGCAGGCGGCGAGCAAATAAATAACACAATCATGGCTTACTGTTTAAAATTCATGTATTCAAATCGGTGGGGATTGTATTTGATTTCTTCCTGGTTCGCGATGATAAATATCCTCACAGAAGCCGGTCAGTTTTCGTCCTTCTCGTTTAGTTTATATTCACGACGTTTCGACTTGGGTCTTAGGAGCCAGCTCTCGTCAATAATCAAGTATTTTTATTATTCATGAGTTTGGGTGCTCCCTTTGTGAGGGCAAGAAATTAAGATGTACGGACTGCTGGAATTATTTGGCCTCGGCTGTTGAATTTTAAGTGAAGCAGTCTTGTAATGCGATCCCAGTCGAGGGGAAATATATTCAGTTAGCCGTAAGCTGCTGCGTTTAGTTGTGAGGGATTCATGGAAGAGAACGGGTCTGAATATTCTCTTCATTCTTGAATAGAAAACGTATTCAAGCAAAAATGTTGCCAACCTCTGCATGGGAACTACTGCGAGATTGTCTACTTCAGCAATAACCTAGGAAAGTATTGGAAGCTGTAACAAGTTTCACCGATATTGGTATCTTTAGAGATGCTCAAATAGGAATGTGAAAAGTAAATTGTGCATATTAATTTATTCTATCGATTAGATTTCTAGATGTTAATTTAATATCTGCAACGTAACATATAAGGAAATAACAATCTGTTTAATATCAAACACTTGATGAAATGTACTGAGATTTTCCACTATGGTTGCTGATCTTAGATCCTAGAAACCTAGCATAATGCGGTGACATAGTTGATATACCATGGAACACCGCTGTCGCTAGCATTAACCCTTTAACACTCATATCAGCCAGAAACGTCTTCTGCAGTAGTCTTGAGAAATGTCCATTTGCAGAACAAAAGAAGATTATTTTTGAAAATCTTAACACTGGAATGACTGGCTCGATAACCGAGCCAGTCATTCCAGCGGTAATTTTTCAAAAATAGTCTGCTCATGGTCTAGAAATGGATATTTTCTATGAGAAAATTTAAATTTTCTTGAATAAATTCGAGTGTAGAATGGAGACTAGAAAGGCTTTGAGTTATAACTATACATGATAGTTTCTTCGGTTTCTAATGTTATTGAAGATATTGGATTGACGGTCTGGATAACATGTTTCAACTGAAACTTATTCATGTTTACAGGTGAATTCCTAAATCGAAATATTATAGTCCAACCATCGGATGTTTAAGGAAAATATTTGCTTTGGAATGTGAATTCTTATTGATTGTGCTACGCCAGTATCTTAGGCAGTATTATCAGTAGATGCTAAGTTGGTGTACCGTGGTAGGTAGTAGTGAATTCTTATAGTTTCAGTGGAGATCGACTCAGCTCTGACGAACCATATTACCACAGACACGTTATAGCGAATTAACTAGTGCGTCAATGAAGAGACACCATCTGCCACTGAAGTAGCTGACGCCATAATCGAATACGTCATACGCTAGCTGACGTCACAATCGAAATGATGTAGCTGCGTCACAAAAATCTAAATTAAATTACTAATGTGCATGAATTGTATATTTTTGTTCTACTTACAACTTACTAAAGATTCTGTTGAATATTTTGAAACTAATTTGACCGAGGACTGCTGCTTAATTAGTTTCAAAATATTCAACAAATTGCCTGTATAGTTACCTTGAAATTGTGATTCTGGCAATTTAACTAAAGTATGCCACAATCAATTCGACACGAATAAAATGTGGGAGGACCTTAGCTAGAAATGGGCGGGATATAGCGAGAAATGGACATCTCTATTGTGCATTCTAAATGCTGGATATTCTGAGGACAATGTTGTTATAAGTTGATGCTTTGCAACACAACAACGGGTTTCAGGAACACTGCTTTTGTGACGATTGTCGACAATATATGGATAGCATTTTGCATTCTAAATCACTCCCCCTCCCTCTTAGACCGCTTTAATATTAACTAGAATCGCCTGTAGCCAGTGTTAGATGATGTTTTAACATGTATACTTCATTATACGGTGGCTTAAGAATAAGAAGGAATTCAAGAAAATAGTGCTATGGCCTATGCTCAAATAAAGCATAATTCTACAAGCAAAATACGAACATTATTACGAAAGTTATTCAAACATTTTATCACTATCAGCTTGCTAAACTTACGCGTTCGACATTGATATGTTACACTTCCCATGCCCGTCAAGCATGTATGACAAAGGTAGAACATAAAAGTCAGATAAGACCGTCTGGTACAATCATAAATTCCCACACGAATGTTTAGCCATCCATTTCCTACAAGTCCTAATAGGGCAGGATTATTGAAACCAATGGATGGTTTTCCTCAGTTAAAATCCCACACATGACGTCATCTCCTCTGATGAAGCTGCTACTAATGAATTAATTTGATGAATACTTCCCACTCTGATGTCAATATTCTATCTCTTAATCTGTCAATAGCAAAGGAACTGGTGTACATTTTTCAACAATTTTGATGGACGATGTTGCTGTCTAAGACAGCAACATTTCCCACCAAATCTGTTGACAAATGAACACTGGCTCCTTTTTAAATTTTAATTTGAAAATTAAAAATTTTGACATCAGAGTGATAGGGATTAATAGATCGTATACATGACTAGTTCTAGGCAGCAGTTCATGTCAATTCTATAGCTATCTTAGGGAAGATGGCAAACAAGCTAACATAACGACAATGCAATACTTTTTGCCAGTCTACTTTCTATGTGGTTAGAAAGCTGCATGTTTCCAGTTTTAGCTATGCCCTGCCCATCTTAATCTAAGCTCCACCCATACTATGCTCGTATTGGGATCGATCGATCTTTGAACTCCCTGACTATCAATTTCCAGAAAACTATACATGTAAGCCCGGCCAAATTAGTTTCAAAATATTCGACAGATTGTTTATTAAATAGCAAAGACATACAATTCGTGCAACGTGTCGGGCTATTAAGCATTAGAGACGGACTATATAGAATCAATCATGGCGTCATGATTATGACGTCACCAAACACGTCACTTTGTTAATTATGACGTCATATGAGGTTAGATCATCGATGGATAAATCGGAAAGGTGTGTTGAAACATAATTTCTATTGTCGGTCGCACACATACTTGTGGAAGTTTTGGATTGTTCTTAGATGGCAAGATCACCGTTGGAGTTCTGCATTGATAGATCCGTCAATGCGGAACTCGTAGCAATAGAGATAACACATGCGTGTTTGTTAACATGTCGCAAGCTCTACAACATTGTAGGTAATTAGAAAATTAAATCAGCAATGAGCACGCCCTTCATTCCATCTCCTTTACAGCGGACACTGTCTGAAGCATCAACACGTCATCACGGCATGTTGAGACACAATATTGTTGTCCTTCGAGGTTGCATAAGCAGGTTCCCGGTATAGACACATTTGCCCGTATTGACACAGACTCCACATCTTCAGGGACATAATTGAGTTCACTTCTAAGCTATACCCACCCATATTTTACATGTGTTATATCGGTTATGACGTCATTTACTGATACTGATATAGTGATAGATCGGATCTCTCCATTTGCAGCAGATGGATCACGTGATTGTGACAATACAATCATGCCGTGTCCTTGTTTTGGATTACGTATCTTCTAAAAGTAATGGCTATCATCTGAGGATTATTGTCATACAGGTATTTACAGTTTCTTCTCAGCAGGATTAAGCGAATATATTCCACAGTTTGGAATTATATGCGACACAACATACGTGGTTCGTTGTTAACAAACGTGCTCCTCTGATTGGTGCAATGCTATACTTAATGGAGTAAGTTACGCATATAGAAGAGGGTGTGAATGCATTGAAGAAATCTAAGGAGATTGTTCGTACATCGTGCCGAGTTCATGCAAAGCCACACTCCTTCATACCGCTTGCCTCGTGTTAGGATCTGATCTAGGTGCATGATGCTTTGTTTCTGTGAAAGGATGTATACCTGAACTGTGGAGTTTAGCAGCGTGCTAGTTTAACATTGCCTTTACCTATTATGCATTTAAAGTGTAAAGTGTGCCAAGGAAATATATATCAAATTCTAATAAATATCAAGGAAATGGCTGTGATGCGACATCGACGCTACATATCCAGCACCAAACGCTATTCCTGCAGGATGCCGTTAATGCAGGTGCAAATGGCTGTGTCTATATGTCACGCCCTTTCTTGTTTTATTTATGGGTGAATGGGCACGTTTGCTGACTATGCGGTGGTCGGTTCCTCTCTACCCTTGCTAGTCCTGTCACAATGTGTTCGCATTATGGAGTGATAACAATGCCAGTTTTTTCTTGAATGAGTTGCTGCCAACAGTTGTTGCCCAATATATACCGTGCCACCTAAATGAACACGTCACACCAGCGACGCAATAGTGCCGTAAAACCTGCACATAACGAGCACTTTATGGATAATCTAACAATGGTCGCATATATAAAATGAATTTTCCGGCTACCAGGTGGTGGATATTTAAGATGAGTGGTCATAGGACCACGCGTCTGAAAAACCACCTGTGTGCGAGGCCAAACCCAACGGATTGCTATGAACAGATTTGGCAGGTATCGTTAATTATTTGTTCATTTACATCTTTTTGATAAGCTACTGCTAACAATTCAGTGGAATGGATGAAAGGACACTGAAGCGTACGAGCCTTTGATATTTCTATGACGCTGTTTACACGGTAAGATAGCTATATGTGTCATGATTTGTATTCAATACACACACGCACGCACGAACGAACGAACGAACGAACGAACGCATGCACGCACACGCCGACCACTCACTTCTAACAGTAGCACCACTACCACTGATAGCCCAACCCCAAACCCCCAACCCTACACACAATACCATCGCCACAATCGCCACCACCAGCACTACATTCCACCAGCACATCTACTACAACCTCTTCATAATCAGCAGAAGCAGAACCACCACTACCACCACCGCCACCGCCGCCACTGCCGGCGCCACTGCCACCGCAGCCGCCGCCGCTGCCGCCACAACCACCACCAGCAATAACACCACCACCACCACCACCCCCACCACCACGATCATCCATACCTCCCATCCCGACCACCACCACCACCACCACCACCACCACCACCACCACCACCACCACCACCACCACCACCACCACCACCACCACCACCACCACCACCCACCACGACCACCGCCTCCGCCACCGCCACCGCCAACGCCACCGCCACCACCACCACCACCACCACTACCACCAGCTTTCATACCTCCCATCACGAAAAGCACTAACGCCATCGCCGACCACGACGTGTAGGTTTATCTATTAGTGGGTTTGAAGAGGCATTTAGATATGACTACTGTATAATCGCATATTTATCAATACAAATATTGGTTCATAAATTTAGAAAAGGGTTCAATTATGGCAGGGCGAGATTGAGTGGAATAGCGTGTACGTATACTTTTTATTATAATTGCGCGGAGTGTTAATAAATAGTAAGACATGGACACTTATTTAGGTTATTCTATTGTAGAGGCTACACGAGGATAACACGTTTAATCAGATAGACTAGACTAACCTCACCACCACCACCACCACCACCACCACCACCACCACCACCACCACCACCACCACCACCACCACTACCACCACCATGATAACACCACCACCACCACCACTACCATGATAACACCACCACCACCACCACCACCACCACCACCACCACCACCACCACCACCACCACCACCACCACCACCACCACCACCACCATGATAACACCGCCACCAGCGCCGCCACCGCCGCCGCTGCCCACGACGACGATGACGACGACGACGACGACAACACAAGTATCGTCAAGAGGTTTGTTTTACTCTCTTTTTCAGCTTTTCATTTTGGACTAATTTATTATTATTTATTAATTAATTTATATATTTTATTTAATTTTATTATTTTTATTTATCTATGTATTTGCCAAATATGCTTGCAATAATACGCATAGTACAATGCAGACAAAGCAAGCGTCTCCGAATTCAGTCATCTCTGGCTAACATTGATCGCTGGAGACGGATGGTTGCCTTACACAAGCCGGTCGACTCGACGCTTGAATTGGCGTCATTAGCACCACTGCCGGGATGCCTCTCCCAAATTGGATTTTACTCGACGCTGGATATTGACAGCACCCTCTAATTGATTTGTATCTGTTCGATAAGCAGACTCGGTGATGATTACAGCTATATAGGGATGCTTTAATTTACACAAATTCTTCCATTTTGAATTATTATCAATTTCCTTTCGTCTCATTGATTTTTCGCAACATTTTTCGGCCTCGGCGGCAGAAGTTGATGTACGGTAAAGAATAGTCTGCCAAAAGTAATGGCATCAGTGAATAAAATAATATGCGTGCGCATACACGCGCGCACGCGAGAAAGTGAGAGTCGAAATTTCAGTATTCAGCTAAAATACATGGATGGCATTGACTAACAACAAAAGACGAAAATGAAATTACCTTCAAATAAAAGTTGTTAGAGTGAATTCGTCAAAGCTCACTATGCCACGTTATGAGATACTTAGCGCTAATGCGTATTCATCGATATTTTAACGCTATGTGTTAACCCTTCTAATGTGAACAGCGCCTCGAAGCGCTGAAAATACTACTTATAGCAATTAAGTATCTTACTGGCCAAGACTTTTCAAGAAATTTTAATATCAGAAGACAATGTTTTTGTGTAAATTTGCCTCTGAAAGTTTTGACCGACTTGACCATTAAACGGGTAATGGTAAAGATAATTCAAGCTTTGGCTTACTCAGTAACCAGTTGCAGGTCAAGAGAAGAGTATTTTTTGAAAATTTACCACTGGAATGACTGGCTCGGTTACCCGCCAGTCATTCCAATGGTTAATTCTAAAAAATACTCTTCTCTTGACCTGCTAATAGACATACCTCAAGACAACTGCAGAGTTGTTTTGGCCATTAAAAGGTTAAGTTGACACAAGCTGGGTTAAATATTAACATAATTGTATAGCTTTAGATGCGAAAGCTGAGCTTTTAAACGTGAGATGGTTATACAGGAGATAGACATGTAATGAATACGAAGCTGCCTTGCCACATTGTGCATCCAACAGCAGCAAAAACAACAGAATAGAAGTAGCAACAGCAATGGAGTAGCCTCATCAGCACCAGCGGCACCGGTGGGGGTGGCAGCGACGGCAGTATTAGCAGCAGCAGCAGCAGCAGCGGCAGCAGCAGCAGCAGCAGCAGCAGCAGCAGCAGCAGCAGCTGTTAATACCACTATGTAACAAATATTCCTTAACAAGCATCATTGGATATGGCGATGATTCAGGCATTGTTTTCAGACAAGAGAACCTGCTACAATACATTATATTGCCGACTCCCCTGTGAGTTCAGTTAATTCCAAAATTCAATTAAGAATGGTGGTGAAAATGTCGGATTGGGACCTAGTCCTGAGTTGTGGACTTACACCCTATTAAGATCTCTGTAGAAATACATAATATCATGTGGAAGCTTTCTACTTGCTAGACTGAATGATTGTCTGGCAATAAAGGGATTTATTCCTATCTACGTCACGTCCATGTCTAGCTAAGTTCCTCCTTTTAAAGCGTTTTGGAATCGATTTCAACCTTTGTAATTGTCGAATTCTACTGAATTCCGGAATCTAAATTTCAACATATCTACACATGTAAGCTGTTGCATATTTTCTATTTAACTTGACTGTGGGCTGTTGCTGCGAGTCTGAAAATATTCAACCGTATGGTTATTTAATTTTAAATTCATTATCGATATACAATTATTACATTGTAGTGACGAACTTTGTGAGACATTTTAATTGTGACGTCATCGAACAAGTGGCGTAATTGATTATGACGTTTGATACGTGAGTGACAGATCAGATCAGTCTATTACATTTGCTTCACAGTTTAGGTAGTGGGTTTATACTATTGTAGTTTTATCATCATCAGACTGACCATGTAATCAGTTGTGCTATTGTACTAATGCGATCTAGGACGATTGTTGTATTTGGTTTCTCTATGAATTATTTTTTTAGTGCATCATGGATGTATTTTCACAGTGTATTTCTTTTGCTATGTCTGTTGTAGTCTCTATTTATACGCTAGTGCACCTTTTGGTTCAGCTTCGCCAATTCAGCTGGGATGCTTTTATTGTATGTCTATCATTTAGTTAGATGTTCTGCCTTCGTATTTTCAGTTGTGGTGCTGTCTCTGTCTGTTTATCATTTTGTTAATTTGTCAGCCATGAATTAGTTTGATAATTCATTATTTCGTCACAGTGAGGTTGTATTAGTTAGGAATAAATGCCTGTCTGGTTGCTTAGGTCACATAATGTGTTAGTTGAGCTATATTGCAATGGCAACCATTTTTATCAGCTTGAGTATTTGGGTAGGTAGAACCATGCCGTTAACGGTCTTATATTGCGAATTTGATTAGCCGTTACTGTTATTTAAACATTTTTTCACGACCTCGGTATGTGCGCACTTTGCTATGTTGACTATTTAAAAAAAAAATTTCGATATAGTTTCCGTGCCACTTGAATATTCAATGGTTGCCGAAAACACCGAACCATTCCACTACTTAGCTTACGCAATGCCATAGTACGTTGTCAGCTTTACTTTACTTGCGATTATCATAGTTTGATTGGCTTTTTATTGCTTGAGAATTTCAGAGTTTGATTAGCTCACGTTAAATTTACCTTTTTGTGTGAGAAACCCTGTCAACAAAACAAGTCAGCGGAGTTGTAGCCATATTTATCACCACCCCATCCCCACCTCTGACTCACCCACCAACCCAACACTATTTTACCAAGGAAGTGACTTTGCAGTAAATTCATATTGTGATGAGTTAAAACAAAACTGTAGCATAGGATGTATTTTAATGATAACTCTAAACAATTTTCTAAGTTTTGACTCCCAAATTTGAAAGATTAACAGGTTGTCATTTGACTATAGTGTTATAATGGACTATTTGAGGTGAATTGTGTGTTATTTTATTGTGACTACCATTAGAGGATCAGGTCGAAATGCTATTTGGCGTAGATTTCTTTTGCCTTTTGTTATTCTGGATGTTGCTTTATTTATGTGGCATATTTATTGGATTTTATATTTGAATACTCGACATAGCTTATTATTTTTAGCGCATTACTATTGTTAGCTATTTCTTAAATTTGACTATTCGATTTGCGTACTTATTTTATTTCATTGGAGTGTGTGGGCTAACATGTGTTTGTTATCTTTGAATGCCATCAGGTTAACTATTATTGAAGATCTATCTTGGGATAAGACACTAATTAAATTAAAAGCTGTATGCTGTTTGTGCGCCAATATTGCGCTTACTTTGTTAAATGGATATCTCATTGCTGAACAAATGGTTGTTATGTTGATTGAGGTCTTCCTCATAACAGGGCTTCTCAAAATTTCAGTGTCTTTTGAAAACAATTGCCTTGATCAACCAGTAGTAAACCACATTTGACAGACTAACGTCGCCATCCTTTACTTGTATGACACTTTTTGAAATTTATTTGTTTAAGTTGGCATTTGTTTAGTATAAATGAGAAATATTTAAAAATTGACCACATACTAAATTAAGTTTAAATAAAAAACGGCAATTAAAATAGCAAAATTGTCTAATACGAAAATTAGCAGATGCCCACTAGCCTATAGTGTAATCAAGCAAAATAGTCTATTCGGATTGCCGTTATTGCATCCTGCTATATTAGCCATACTACATTGTCATGCCAAGATATTTCTTTGGTCAGTTTATGAAAGGGAAAGCCGCATTAACCTCAACATTTTATACGTATGAACAATTATGTCTGTTTAACTTATTTCATTACGCCTAATGTCGTATTCGCTTGAGTATTTAAGCCTCACCGTAAATGATGGGCGGAGAGAAGAGAGAGAGAGAGAGAGAGAGAGAGAGAGAGAGAGAGAGAGAGAGAGAGAGAGAGAGAGAGAGAGAGAGAGAGAGAGGAGAGAGAGAGAGAGAGAGAGAGAGAGAGAGAGAGAGAGAGAGAGAGAGAGAGAGAGAGAGAGAGAGAGAGAAAAAATAGACGATAACACATAGAAATATCACATTCATCCAATCCAATAGCATGTGCATAGAAGATCCTTTCTCACCATCTAGGCATCTTTATTATCCTCTCTCACTAGCGACCTGACCCTCTGCTTGTGTGATTCTTCACAAATGCCGGCTAGGCGTTGTTGCATTGTGCCAGTCAGCTATCCTAATGGCAGTTATTCACACATTAGTCAACATGGCAGAAACAAAACAGAAATCTCTAGAGGGATGAGCGCGTTCACTGTATTGTTTGCGAGTAGAGTCATGAAGTATCTCTGTGCTTTCTGAACGTGTCTATGCTTTTAGCACGGCTGGAAATAGCGCTGAAGCCACCATGTGTATGATGACTTTGAGAACACTTGGACGACTACTTACTTGAAGTTTGTGGCAATTGTCCTGGGCCATTTTTGAAAGAGAGCAGTGCATACGTGTGTGAGTGTATCCCGTGCTATGTCTAAATAACTACTAATACGATTTGGCTCAAATTTTAATGCAAGAAGGGCTGTTACAGACACATAGGATTTCTGTCCATTGAACCTGAAACGGATTAATAAAGGTTGATTCGGATCGGTTCAGATTACGGATCTATGGATATCTTGGAAACGATTGACTCGATTTGAATCGGATTTTAACAAAAGCAAAGTTGAGACCTTATTCCATGCCTCTACTACCATGCACGTAATATGCGCACATATTTCGGAAAATGTAGAAAATTTGAATTTCCTTCACAAAATCTGGACGACATCGGATTACTTGTATGATCTAGCATCTTGACAAAAAAGAGTATTAAAGACTGTATATTTCGCTTAATGCAGAATCCTGGTTAGGTGGAGATAGTTGTGGTGATGAAAGTGTGACCAGTATGCCCTCTGGGGAGATATTATAATTAGGCATATATCTAATGAGTTTGTGCGAAACTGACATATGCGTGATAATTCAATCTTGTACACACGTACGATCCTCACCACACATGTAGTTCTCCAGTAAAACATGTGCGTTACTCACTATAGATAAGTGGCCTCTATAGTATACATAATATTAATCTAGACGTAAGTATACGAAACTGAAAATATACTCAAAGCCTTTTCCATGATGACAATGCACGTATATATCACAGCATTCGCATGGCGGTACCCATCCGACGGTTGCTTCGAAATTACTTGCCATTCTTATACCCAAAAGCTATATGTTTTCTGTTGCAATAAAGGTTTTCAATAATAAATTTCGCCAGCCATTAATTCATGGATTTATTAGTAATCTAAATAATTATGACTCGACAGAAAAATAATCTCGTGCCACAACTGGTGTAGAGGTCCGATACAAATGTTCAATTCGTATTCTGCCCACGAGGTGGGTTCTATTGGCATACTCAGGCGTTATCAAATTGGCTTGGGAACTGTTTACACGCGTGCTTGGAATTGGCTCACCGACATTAAACCTGCTTGGACCAAGACGTAGTGTTTGTCTTGTCCTTTCCTGAATATTACCCGGATATGCGCTTCAATCCAGATCAATTTAGCAGCGAAAATGGAAGATATATTATTTTATCATTGGTTTCCTTTCTCACTTTAGTTGTTTTCTACAAATGGTTTCTGGGTTTCGCATAAAATAATCAAATCATGTATTTTTTACATGTGTATAAATAAGAAATCGGCTTATGTAATTTACCGAAGTATTATAGATGTTTAAATGTCTAGAGCTATGTACATCTAAACGTTTTAACTAGTCGCTTTGAACCCTGAGTTCCAAGATTCTCATTTTTAAGGCCGCTATATAGGTAAGCTGTTGGATATTCTGAAACTAATTTGGCAGGAATGTGTTGCTGCCATAAGCAACAACAACTCCTAGACAAATTAGCTTCAGAATATTCAACGAAAATGTTTTGCATCGTAGATGATATTTCGTATTTGGTATATTTCGTGTTTAAAGTGTTGAAATCCGCTGCACAGATTTTGGTTCATATTCGAAAAGAGTGTTGCTATAAATTGGTGTAGCCATTTGTAGGAGCATCAATCACAGCACCAGAATCAGAATAACGATCCGGAATCAGAAATACAGTGAATGCTGTAAAAGTGACATCATCAGATCAGTAATAAGCACACACTCGCCAAAGTAGAGGATGAATGCTGACTAAAAGTCTATTATTCATTATTCATTTAGTTTACAATTGCCGATCATCATAGAAGATACAATGATGCAATCTGCAGAATAAGTGGGGCAAGTATGACATTTAGTTGACTATCTTGAATTCCCTTTAACGTAAGCAAATCGCATTTCTATTGGTTGTTTCAAATTAAGATACTTCATATTTAGGGATCCAACGAAAATGGTTAAATGCTCAACTAATACCGCCAACCTAGCTGTTAATTTATAATTTACAGAAACGGTCAGATTTTATTTTAATGTGCAAATGCGGATTTCCTTCTTTCTACCAAATACATCAATTTCAATTATCTATCTAATGTACAAGTCTTTGATGGCAACAACCATAATTTCGTCATAACAAATGTTTATACAACTGCAACGCGCCGATATCGAATTTGCGTCGTTGACCAACGGCGCAGGGGCCAATATCGAATTTGATATCGGCGCACCCGTTAACCAACAGCGCATGGACAAATATCGAATTTGATATCGGCACGCCCGTTGGTCAACGGCGCAGAGGACCAATATCGAATTTGATATCGGCGCACCCGTTGGCCAACGGCGCGGGGGACCAATATCAAACATGATAACTATATTAAATTATACAAATTTCTGCTTCCCCGTTCGTCTGCTTAAGGGCGTAACTCAGTTGTTACACAATGGTGTATCGCAGTGGCGTTACACGAAAGTTACAGAAGGTTCCGGAGTTGTTAGAAGTGAATACGAACTTTAACGGTTTCTTTTTCACTTGGCCTTATAAAAGCAATCGACGACTGTACGGAATCAAAAGTATGCGTAGCGGCGACATCGATGTCCACGTTGAATACACATATCAAAGTCATCGTTGCTGTGAATATGCGTCTTTAAAGATGCGTATATTCACATCAGAATGGCTGAAAATAAAAATGTCTCGATTGTATATGTTTTTGAGGTTTAACTGTGTGCGTAGATATAATGAAACAAGTAAATCATAGTATATACTGATTTCATTAGGTATATAGTAATATAATTATTTTATTTGTGAATTTGAATTAGGTACTCGTGTCTCTAATTCAATTTCACATCTAAAAGAATTATATTAATTTAACACAATTTAAGCCTCTAAATGGATACAATTTTAACAATTTTATTTTGCACTCTTTCAGCTTTAAAACATATTGGAGAGTTATAGGTTTACATGCTCCTCAATTGTTGAACGATCTTATCGATTATTACAAGTTGGTAATATGAGGTATTTGAACAGCTGTTCCAATACGTATGAGATGCGCTTCCGAAATGGAATTTACAATCGATACTGCTGCTGCTGCTGCTGCTGATGCTCAAGATGATGATGATGACGACGAGTATGACGATGGTGATGATGATGATTATGATGATGAACGGACTGCCGCCGCTGCTGCTGCTGCTACTACTACCACTGCTACTACTACTGCTACTACTACTACTACTACTAGCACCACCAACACCACCACCACCACCACCACACCACCACCCCACCACCACCACCACACCACCAGCACCACCACCACCACCACTTTCCTTTGGTGGAAAATCCGACACTGACGCAGTCGGATAAACTTCACGGAGGAACTCCTTTAAAAAAGGCTTGCAAACCTCCATAAAAATGCGGTGAAATAGCAGGCTTGATTAATAGTATACGAATAACAATAAAAAAATAACATCAAAACAGTGAAGGCTACTACTACTACTACTACTACTACTACTACTACTACTACTACTACTACTACTACTACTACTACTACTACTACTACTACTACTACTATGACAGCGACAGCAACAGCAACAAGATTGAAATGGAATTTGTTGAAGCGTGGCATTAGCATCCCCAGTTGTATGATAACACGCTCGAAAGCTACCTGAGGCGAGGGAAAACATGGCTGCGTCACGTAAAATAGTCAAGGTAGTCAAATAAAAACGGTATAATTTAGATACACGTGCCATCTTGAAATATTGGTTGTTATCATGTTAAAAAGTGTAAATCCTTGATAAGTCCCACGAACGCCGATGATTTAATTCGCCGGACTCAAGTTTGGGAACATCATACTGATCAAGACGGGACAGTCGAGTCGGATCGGATAGGCCATACATCACGACGGCATCCCTGCCCTCGCCGACTTTTTTTAATCGGCGCTCATCGCCGACTAACGCCAACTTTCAGTCGATGTAAGGCCATACGCCATCAGATAGTTAGATTGATATGTCCAAGAAAACACTAAAATTGTGCCTTTTGTGATAAAAGCATAGAACTTGGCATGAAAGTAGTATTTGATGTTTGGAAAATTTTCAGATATGGAACCATTTCAGATTTGACTTATTTTTGGCGTTACCGTGGAAAGCGTTTTTGCAACTATCAAATATGCATTGCCATAGCAACCTAACAGTCTTTAGTGCTGGGATTAGACATACAAGTTACACACACTGACGCACGCACGCACGCACGCACGTACGCACGCACGCACGCACGCACGCACGAACGAACGAACGAACGAACGAACGTACGCACGCACGCACCCACGCACGCACGCAGGCAGGCAGGCAGGCACACACGCACGCACACAACAGTAGGCTTATACAACCTATTTGTGATGAAATGAGGTCTTCATACCGAAATGCCTCGACTGAGCATGCTTGCTGATTGGCTCGAGGGTAGCGGATGGGTAGACGCTCTAATGTAGGCTGAGGTATAGCATCGGCAGGTACTGCAGATTGCTATTTAGAAACATCCCATGTCGCTCGAACTAGGCATGTATTCCAAGTGCCGGCAGGCTGTTTGTATACACTGCTAAGGAAAGCATACACAATATACAGCAACAAACTAGAAGACAATGGAGATACACCTGATAGTTTTGAAACATGGAGTATGTGCACGTGATCAGAGACCACAGTTTCTGTACTGGCATACACCTTTGCACTTGGAGCTTCTTATCCTTACATTTGTGCGGTCTCTCTGAGAAGCAAATTTTCCTCTTTATGTAGCCTGTCTTGCTAAACTTGTACCTTGGTATTTCAGCATGGATCACATCAATTATGCAAGATAGGCATCAGTCGACATCCGTGACATGATCAATCTTAAGACAACTAACCCTGCCATAGATACATAAATCTGTAATGAAAATTTCGTAGTACGAAAAGCATAGCGAATATTCGCCTCCATGGCAATTTACCAGTTAGATGAACAGAATAATCACCTTGTGAAGGATGACGGAGGAGTTATTTGTCTCAATCAAAATTCAGACGCTCTAGCGCATTGAGTGATTGCAGGACCAGAGATTGCTTATGCTATCGTTGAATTTGAAGATTCCATAAATAAAGGTACACACAATGAAAGACTACTAAAAACAGCTCATCATGACTAACAGGAGAGTATCCAACAAGGATTTGCCAAACATGTCACATCACTGACAAAGGTTGCAGAAGAAATGGGTAATCCATTTGTGAAGAAAGCAATGACTTGCTGAAACTTGATACACATAATATCATGGGTAAGGAGGCGATTTCATCTGTCCAACTCGTTGAAAATGTGGAGAGAAACAGTATACGTTCTTTGTCAAAGAGAGACTAGTGAACCAAACAAAAACTCTGTCTGAGCCTATTAAAAAGAACTACTTGACCTTGTTTCGTCTTCCAACAAATGAAAACATGTCAAGTGGTCTTCCTAAAAAGTGACTGCTCTTTGTCTTCACGATTGTACATTGCCTGTCAGAAACATGGAAGTAGCCTGGATGACATTTTAAGCACGAGAACCAGGGATGTCCATCCACCTTGTCTGACAATGCAAAAGTACACCTATGGAAGAAGGCAAACTTACTAAGGTGTCTTCAGGGCACCGGGGAGCCTCGAAATGAAGCTCCTGTCATTGATGTCATCATTTTAGAGGGGGAAACACTAGTGAATATGTTAAAACCTGGTGGTTCCAGAACATTTGATGACTATGCAACCTGTGTTTTTCTACCTTACTCTGCCAAACAGCTACATGCACTATGTGTCGTTTGTGTAAACATTGTATGAGATGTCTACTGGGAACAAAGTCTCAAATCTCAAACGAGAAGCAAGCTGGATAAGGGCATGAGAAGTCGGGCGGAATCCCCCACACAACTTCCTGGCAACTGGCATCAGTTCCTACGGATCGATGACAACATGACTGAGCCTTTCTCCTTTCTGTCAGATCATGCCATGACAATTGAAACTACCAAGTTGGTAGTTGCAATAAAAAGTTCTGGATGTGTTTTCTAGCCATCCAAGAAATAATTCAGGTCTAGCTCCACGCACTCAAGAGGAGGCAGACACGCGGATGTTGTTGCACACTGCTGATGCAGTAACTCAAGGATGTGATAGAATTATGCCTCGTACAGTCGACACAGACGTAATCGTTCTGGCTGGAACTGGTGTGTCTACTATAAAGCTGAAGGAATTGTGTGTAGCTTTTGGTGTTGGTAAACTCTTTCGATATATTGCTGCTCATGAGATCGCATGTTCACTTGGATCATAAAAAGCTTGTGCGTTTCTTATATTTCACGCCTTTACCGGATATGACACAGTCGTCATTTGGGAAGGTTGCAAATAACAGCCTGCGATATCTGGATGGTGTATAATGAAATTACCACCGCACTGCGGGCACTGCCATGTGCACACGCGAATATATCAGATGAGAATATGGCTGTTGTAGGACGTGCCCACATCTTGTTGCATGACAGGACAAGCATACCTGATGTCCTTGATGAGGTTCGCAAGCAGATGCCCATACGAAATGGCAGAGCAATGGATTCCATCCCACCATCAAGAGGAGCCCGGGTAGAGCATACTAAGCGAGAAGCATATCAAGGTGGACGCTGCTGGGGCTAAACCCTGATTCGTGCTCAAGAGTTGCCATCGCCAAGTGACTGGAGCTGGACAGAGGATTTGAAACCATTGTGGACCAGGCTGTCAGAAGCTAGCGTATTTTGCAGAGAACTCCTGAAATGTGGATGCATCAAGGGATGCCGTGGACGCTGGACTTCTGTGAATGCTGCGCTAATATACACAGCATTATGCAAATATGGTGCTGGCTATGAGATATAACGAATGGTGGATGTAAGTGCATTTAAGTTAAGTTAATGTTAAAAGTGGGTTGGTTGGGGAATTGAGATCAGGTTGCATGAGAGTGTGCTAACCACTGCGCCACTCATGCCTTTTATGTATATTGACCGTATTGTTCTAAATGACATTGATTTCAAAATGAAAAGGACATGTTGTAAATGGCTAGCCAGCAGGACCATAAATCATATGAAACCATGCTCAAATTACTTTCTTATCAATTACAGTTATGGAAATATCAGTGTTTTCGTCATTTTCTCCTATTTGATAATTGCAAAAACGGTTGCCATGGTAACGCCAAAAATAAGTCAAATCTGAAATGGCTCCATATCTGAAAATTATCCCAACATTAAATACTACTCTCATGCCAAGGTCCATGCTTTTAGCACAAAAGGCACGATTCTTGCACATATCTATCTAACTAAGATTAACACCAACTGGTCGGCCAATTGCTTGTCGGGTAGGTGTATACGACCACTCGTCTTAATCGGTCACCTTCTTATTGCCAAGGAATATATGCGCAAATGCTACCCAGTTGCATTAAGCACCTGTCTGTGTTTCGTGACAGCTTGTTGATGGCCCATGCGCTTTCTGATATAGATATATTGGGTAGGTTTTCTTGGGTGATATATCTGGATTCATTTCGCTTGTAGCATCACTATATCTAGGCACAGTGAAATGTTTACATATTGTGAGACTCATCCACTCCACGTTGAATGGATGAATCTCAATGTTTGTGAACAATTCATTACTCACTATTTCGAAATACCCGATGCTTACTTATGCACAATTGCTAAGGATAGGTATCATTATAGATAGGTCCATTTCTAGCTATGCCATACGCATTTTTACTTTCTAGTAAAGCGCCACCCAGGTGCGCTTGAAGCGACTTTAACACTGACCATCGAATTCCTAGAATACCAATTTCAAGGTAGTTAACGATTATATGGAAGCCGTTGCATATTTGAAAGTTTATTCAATTGTAAATTCACAAAAGACATACAAGTTAGACATTTTCTGTCGGATCTGCATCATTTTATTGTGACGTCAGCTAACCAGTTACGTATTTTGACTATGACGTCATATACTCGAGCAACAGATCAAACCACTCCAATATGCCTCTAGGATAAGGATAGGATACAGGGTCACCAGTGTATGCAAAATCTTAAAGATATCGAGAGCGTATCTTTTCAATTGATATAATTTATTTATCCTATAATGCGATTATGTTTTCCCAACCTGCCCCGGCCTGACATATCAGATATTTAATCCCTATAGAAAATTGTACATGCATTGTCATCAGTCACCAATGCCTATGAGCCCGTCAGTGAAAAGTACGACGCGTGCTTAATATAAACAACAAAGTCAGTATTTCCTGTCTCAATGCTCTAATCCCCTTTGTTCCTTATAAAGTTTGGCAACATGCAGACAAAAGTCAGTGACTCTTTCTCCGTGAATTGCCCATCTGACAGGACATGTTTCCAAATGTGGAGACACTTCAGACTGGCGCATTGTCGATCGGCATCTGGGTGCTGACTGGATGATATTTGACCCCGGACCCGGAGAAAACAGTCCGTCATCTCGCTCACAAGCCAGCTAAACTTGACAAGGCAATTTGAATGGCTTTGTTCACAGTTAAAGCCACTATGCGATACTCATCGTCGCAAAATTAGCCTGCATGATGCTCCTAATCTCCTTTGGCTGCTCGCATCATCTCATCATCATCGCTCTGTCATCGCGAGACTTTGTTATACAAATTGAACCATATTTTGTTAAAACTGTATTAAGTGGGAACCTTATGGGGTACAATCAATTAGCACATATAGACAGGTGACTTGCTGTAGCATATGCCTTGTGCACTCAAGTGATGATGAAGATGTTAAATAGGTTTTTTTGTTCATGTAACGTGTAGTAGCTTTCAATAACGGGACCCATTTCTAGCTATGCCCCTCCCGCCCCCCTATTCCCGGATAAGCTCTGCCCACTTTTATGCGTGATGTAATCGATTTGAAACTTTGAAACATCAATTCACGGAATCGAGATTTCAAGGTAACTATACAGGTAAGATGTTGAATATTTTGAAACTAATCTAACTGGGAAACAATAGCTCTCTTTCAAATTAGTTTTACTTACCGAGAGACGTCATTCTGATTGCGACGTCAGCTAAATAGTGACTTAATGGAGGAACCCAGGTTTAGCTATGCCCCGCCGATCTCTAGCTAAACTCCAACCACACTTTTCCGGTGTTGGGATAAATCAATCTCTGCACTCTCTGAATCCCAATTTTCCGAAAACTATGTGGCCTACACGTAAGCTGTTGACTATTTTGAAACTAATTTGACTGGGTGCTGTTGCTACCTATACAATATTCAACAGAATGTTTATTAAATAGTAGAGACTTACAATTCGTGTAACAACACTTAGTCCGTCATCAATTACGGATTTGTGACGAACTTAGCTACCCCATTCATGACGTAATCGATCAATGATTCATCCTACACATCACGTATTTGAATATGAGGTCATATGATTGACTGACAAACCGTAAACCTCCACTGGTTTATCATTGGCTATTATCAAGGATTTTTCAAATGTCTTGGTCAGAAACAAATAGAGGAACTAAATGTTTCTCCCTAGACCTACTAAATTGTTGGAGAGACCATGACAATCTAATTAAGCATAGAAATAGATACATTCTAACCAATAACCAATTGCAGCTTTCTATAGAATTGCATTCCTCCGCAGAACAGCGGCAGGATGTGTCGGGCGTGAAGAAAAGGTCTTGTCATTATATTCGGCTGCCCTCTTTGAGCTGGATAATTCCCACTGATACACCCTTAACGGAGTATTGCGATCTGCCGCTCAAGTATCTGACATCAAAATCGAGGTATCTCATTTGTTTACTGGTGTCAGAATCAAATGACGAAGTGCAAAGGCCAGGACAGTACCTATATGTATAGAATGTCTTTGGGAAATTGGTAAATTTGGTATATGTATCGTTTAATGCACGCTCTGTTGAATATTTTGAAACTGATAACTGGAACACGCTGCTACTGCCGTAGGGAGCAACACCTCACACTCAAATTACTTTTAAAGAACTCAAGAGTTTACCTGTATTGTTTTGCTAAAACTAAGATTCTGTCATTTTAGGTTTCAAAGTGTTAAAATCAATTGAAACGACGAATAGGTAGAAATGGATCTAAGCCTTATATTGATAGTATGGGTTGTGCCGAATAGGTATCTATTTCGTAGACCAGTTTAGTAGTTTGAGGTTCAACTGAATAGATTATACACATCACTGTAGCTCACATCGGGCCATCTTTAATCCAACTAATTTAACTCAAAGTGCCTTACTAACAAAGTACAATACCTTTCATTGGTGTGAGGGATGCTGCCATAGGGATACCATACAATATTGCCGGCTAGCTTCCTAATGTACAACAACCACAGAACAGTAAGCTCCATTGGAAAGTGGAGATATGGTGTGCGATCATTAATAATAAAAATAATAATAATAATAATAATAATAATAATAATAATTTAAAAAAAAAGAAAAATAATAATAATAATAATAATAATAATAATAATAATAATAATAATAATAATAATAATCTGTTTCGTACAGATCAACTATTTTATTTTATTTATTCGAATTTCAATGGACAGAAATACATATTAAAGTAGGCAATAACTGACGTATGTCGCTGCTAAAGTTGTTAAACATTGGGAAATCGTTTTCTCTCATTATAAATTATTATGTGATAAGTCAGTGCCACCATCAAAAGTACTGCCATTGTCAGCATCGCTATACGCTGAGCGTCAGCGTCTCAAAGCCTTTTACTGTAGAAAATACCTCCCACAACCTAACCGCAGTTTATACATTGATCAACTGTTTGCCTATATATGCTATAATATATTCACTCCACGATATTCGCCAATGCGGTCGGTACGGTAAACTTTAGATATATATGATATACTAGGCAATATGCCTGAATACATTGACCATATAATCAGATTCATTAAGTGAGATGGATTCAGAATGACTAAGGTGTGTTTGCGAACAATGACTTGACAAATACAGAAAGTAACAGCTAAATTGATATATGTGGTTTTGTGTCATTGAATGGCACAATGTGTCAGTCACTAAATGTTCATCATCTTCACATGGTCCAGTCAATCTACGATATGACACGGTCAAATATTGCAACCGAATTTCTGTCGTTAAATATATAATTTTGAGGAAATGATATATAACCAAAGAAGACTATAAAATCGGAGATAGGAAAATAAGTACAATTAATCTTATTTATTCGCACAGTTTCCTTTTGCGCTTAATGTTCTACCGACGATGTAAACTACATTACCTCTACGTTAGACATTTCAAAATATAATTCATTTAGAATTTTATTAATCCTTGTTGTGTTCTACTTATAAAATGACGTGCTTGCATGCTGCTTTGCCAGATGTAGTTCTCTGCTTTAGCTCCTTAACACGCATATCAACAAACACGGCTTCTGCAATGGTCTTAAGAAATGTCCATTTACTTACCAAGTGAAGACTATTCTTGAAAATTTACCACTGGAATGATTGGCTCGGTAACAGATCCAGTCATTCCAATGGTAACCTTTCAAAAATACTCTTCTGTTGGTCTGCAAATGGACATTTTCTATGAGAAACTTGAAATTTTCCTGAATAAATTCGAGGTTAAAGGGTTAAAAACTATCGCGTGTATACTGGTCAATAATGTAATCACCGTGTTACCAGATTTCTTAAGTGCCCTTTCACTATAGGGATCCATTTCTAGTGTGGGTGGATAACGGGAAGTACTAGCCAACCCGGAACCAGTAAACGGCCTCCCCGGGATATTCCACGGCTGCCCTGTGGATGACTATCATCAATGCACCCACGAAGGCAAGAATGTCTAAGACACGATTTGCCCTGGCTGTGCATGCGCCCGCCCACTCGTCATACCCCCGTAATGGATATGTTTTCTTTCATAGAGTGCGAAATTGCCACACTCGCGTGATGCCGATGACTGACTGGACACTTTTAGGTTGTATATATAATCGTTGCACGACTTCTTCCTCGAAATAATGGCCATGGTCACAAAACGTTCTCAGGGATGTTTGGTACCATTTGAAAGCCTGGAGAATCCGCTTCCTCGTGATGATAACCGGGAGTCGAGACAAGAAGATAAGTCCCCCGAATTCCCGAATCCTTGTGTATACTCGGAAAAAGATAGTACAGAGTACGACCACGCTGTCAATGGCTGACTCATGTTGGACGCCGTTGAGGGCGCCTCCTCTGTACAGACAATGCCCGATTGGCTGGAAATATCGTAAGAAAGCCAGCTATTCGTCGAGAGACAATGAGATGTAGACCATAAAAACTGCTCACTTTTAAGCACTGCAACACTCGTCCAGGTTTCGCGCTGACGCCTCACCAACAAGCCCAGTTGACGGTAATTGTTCCGCTTACCTGCTCTAATACCTGACAGAGAAAACACAGTGGGACTTAAACCGCCTGGAGTAGGACGTGCTTTACATAATCGACAGCGCAACAATATCCCTTTTGAAGGGCCGCTATGCAACAGTGGCCTAATAACAGCCTAAATTCTCCCATCTTCAGAATCTTCCTCCTCTACTCCTCCACTATTGCTGAACCTGCCAGTTGCGCCGTAACATCGTCAAGAAACACCGCTGCCACCTCCGTTTGCTGTGAATGAACTCTGGAAACCGTAGTTTGGTACTATCTTCTGACCAAGTCTTTCTTCTGCCACTTCGCCCCGTCTTATTTTGAAGGACATTTTCCCGCAACCGAAGAACATTTCTGTGAAAGCTAACTTCTATCACGCTGCCCATCTCTCTCTTCTGACTAAAACATCTCATGAGAAATGACTCCACTGCGCCGCTCTCACGACAAGAACTCCTTGTCAAAATCAGATTCCCCATGTCGTTTCTTGTGATTGCTTCTTTGCGAGGAGCCACTTGAACTTCCATCTGCTCTAAGAAGTACTGCCCGCCTGGCTTTTGTGACCTCTGGCCATTAAGTATTAAGTCACCGCATGACGTTGTGCCATGGGATTATACCTACTAAGGCAGGTTAAAAACCATTGATGCCCACACTCGCAAAACTTAGACCCCGCAATTGTGGGAAATTTCTCTCCCCTGAGCGTGACTGTGAACTTTCTACAGTGCTTCCATGACTTGAACTGTGCATGATTAACTCTCAAATGTACGAACTAATCTAGTTCTCTATTCTTTACAGATTCCTAGATATATCGCCCTCCCCACTACTTATCATTTACCTCCGCTCTTTAGCGACCGTTCCATCTTTTGCATTAAGGAATGCTCTAAAAAGAGATTGGCCATCTTAGCTGTAACTTGTGGACGACGATATCACGCTCCACTCAACGTGAAGGCAAATACTAGTATTGTAGCGGCATGGCTTTTTCGATTACTCTTATGTACTAATAAGGACGTTCACCCTTTTTTCCACTTCTCTAAGCGGGTGACGACCTCAGCGTTTTGCGCAGCATACACACATTGAATCAATACTGCAATCGAAGACACGTTATTCGCCCACCCCTCCATTCCCCCCCCCCCCCCGCCAACACGGTTACTTCTACTGCTTCTTCTGTAGGTCCCTCACATTTTCACTTGGACCGCCCTCAAATAGTGTGCAGTCACCACCAGACGTTTCAGCCACCTTTCTTCTGTTTAGCTCCTGTTCGAAGCACCCACAATCGGCGCATGTTTTCGATACCTCGATCTGCGCTGCTTTGGCTAAGCCTCGAGCCCTCTTGAGTAGGAAATAACAATAGGATTAGGAAAGCTGCGTCCCTCAGTTCAACCGCTTCTCTCAGCTCGCCTTACAAAGCACCACAATAACTTGTCACTGAGCAAACGGTTTCGATGCTGCAATATTTCAACATGCCACATAAAACCACTCCCCACAGACACTTTCCATTCAAGGCTTCCATAACCCCCGCTATCCTTTCGACCACTCCAACGGGTCTTGTGACCCTTGCATCTTCTTTCTTATAGAGACGGTTTCGTCGCCTAAATTTCGCACCACCAACTAAGATGCACTAAGCGTATCCCCCTAGGCCAGAATAAACACCACAGCTCAATATTCTCCTTTGACTAGGGAACCGTTTCCATTTTAGACCGCTTGACTGGTGGTCAGGATAAACGTAATGGTAATTAAGCGATCCTGTGTGTAACACCGCCTTTTTGTGATGGAACCAGATAACTGCTACATTACTGGAATCTTTCACAAGTTTGTCGTGCCTTCTCAGCCAGTTATAGTTTTAGACCACGGTGGCACTCTGGCTCGGCAGAGGTTCCACTAAACTCTTTCCTCTTTAACTACATGGGTGAGTTTGTGCGTCCTCAACTCGGAAGACCCGTGCTTTGGACTGTGTCAAGATCTTTTTGACGTCGCTCAAGTCGGTCTAGGCTTTGGGGCCAAAGATTCTCTAGGACCTTGCGAGGGTAGAGGGTCTTGCTTAACCTAACCGATCACATCCCTCTAAGGCCGCCTGCGGCCTTAAACTGCAAAACAACGTAGGTAACTAAACCACTGCCATGCGCAGAATCCCCTCTAAATTTTAGACTTAGGCACACACAAAAGGCCTGCCTCTAGACGTCTGCTGAATACATCGCATCAACCTGGCGGCAACAACTAAAAATCCAAACCCCACGTGTTCCTACCTAATAGGACACTAAAGTAGAATTCTTCTACCACTCCACCTTAAAGCAGGCCTTTAGGAAATTGTTAGCTTTCAGCACCAAACGGGTTTCTTGATGAACTAACATTAGACCGACGAGGCAATCAGTGACCGATAGCAATGTACTGACTCCCCGGGATAGAGAGGAAAGCCTGCTGTCTTTTCCCATGCGCTGAAAGAACCTCCAGCTTAAGCCACTCCCAAAGAGACAGTCATTTCACCCGCCCACTCACAGGCCTACCTGCTTCTTGAGTGATCCGATATTTCAGATAGGGTGATGATACTCGTCTGATGCTCAGGACGTGAATTGCTCCTTTTCGCTGCCCCATGCGCAACTTTCGGCCAACAACAAAAATATCGGGCACGGAGCTTTGGCAAAACTAAATGTTAAGTAAAAGACCATCCTCGCACCTTCTCTCTCCGTTCCCCTCCTCGATACACTAGCGGGAATGATCGAAAGCCACCTGCAGTGAAGAGAGCCACCTGCGTCCCTTTCCTCCCGTCTCGCACACCACATCTGCACACATCTACCATTTCCCACAGGACTAACCCGATCGGATCCCTCTTCTCGGAGGAAATCACTCATCAGCCTTGGGACACCTTTCCGACCATGCACGCCTGGCAGATTCGCCTCCCTCGTCGCCGACAGAGTCACCGAAACTTTCCGCCATCGAAACCACTGCCACCGCCACAAGAAGTCCCGAAACTCTCATCACAGAAACCACTGCTACAGGAACTACTCTCGCCACCTCTACAACTGCAACTACCGTCCCTGGCACACCTCTCTACCAGCTTCTGCCGCTTAGACGAACTTCTGCCGGAACAAACGTACACAACTGCGCAAAAAGGAAAACCATCGAATCAGAAGCAAGGGAAAAATCCGAAGTAGATCACCACGGATATTGGACGAGGAATGGCCGCCCCATTCCGTGATCTTCTGCACGCAGACAGCAGGGATGAGACTGGCATATCAACTGCCTGGGAAGAATCAGCTCTCGTGCTGTGTCGATCACAGGCACACTGCTGTATCGGAAATGTCCGGCTGGACCTGTGCATCTCCAGCTGACCGCTCTGGTCACAAATGTTTGTGGGGAGCCCAACCTCGCATCATGGGAACGGCGTCACAAATCCCGGGACAGGACACATGCCCACGAGTTGCCCCAGAGGGCTCACTGGCGTGGACTGTCTCCTCCTCAGTGATCCGCTCCCGCTCGACTTGTGCCCCAGCCCTTGGATTCAAGAGTCTCGAAGGCGAGGACAGCTTGTGCGACGACCAGCCACCTGTTCCGATCGGATGGGACAGGTGCGGGACAGTGGCTGCCCGGCCACTCTAGCTAAGAGTCGTCCACGTTTTGCACGTGTTGGGATCGATTTATGTACTCTGAACTCTGAGTTCCCAGAATCTCATTTTCAAGGTGAGTGGTGAACTGTAGAAGACTTTCAAACTAGTTTAATTAGGTGTTGTTGAACAGCGCCCTGTCAAATTTTTTTCAAAATAGTATGTCTATTGCATCAACGATATAGAATTCGTACACCTGACGGACATTTACAACCTCATGATGGAGTGTTCTCTGTCAATTATGAATGTAATGTCAAGCTACATGTGGCGTAATTGATTATGACGTCATATTATTGAGTGAGAGATCGGATTCATACATTCTTCTTCCGAGACCCGCCTCTGGTAAGGAGCATCGTTATCAGATTATTGTCGCAATCTATGCTAGAAAGGAAATAATTTCCCTCATATTTTAGAACCATTAGCCGCGACACGCGTCTCCTATTGGCAGCTTTGATATGTATTTCTGTATATTAGAATGCAATTTCGAATAATGCAGTAATTTGGTCTCGTCTTGGAATAATATGTTCAATGAAATACATGTGAAGGTAAATCGCAGAGTAAATATTTTGCCAGTAACGTAGCCAAGAGGTTTATTTTGGTTTTAGTGCCAACCCAACTAATGAGCCGTGATCATTGGTTATGTGAATAAGCCAAAATGTGTAAGTATGAGAATAAACCTTACCAAACTAAGTAGATATGGTATGCATCAAGTCCTGCGCTCGATGATCTGTGTAGTATACAGTATGTAAAGAAGAGCACCCATTGAGGTTCGCATGATAGTATCGGGGACTGCAGCAAAGAGCAGCATTCACAAAATGGAGAATATCAAATATCAAAATCTAAGAATATTGACTGAAGCCAAGAGATTCATCATCGTTACCATCATTGCAGTAATGGAAACAACTTCTCCCTCATGGCCTGGCTCTCTCTCTCTCTCTCTCTCTCTCTCTCTCTCTCTCTCTCTCTCTCTCTACCGCCCTCCAGTCAAAAGAGGGGAAAACGAATTGCTAGATTACTAATCAACGTCAAAAGTTTAAGAGTATACACAGACATATGATGGCCAGAAGGAGCTCTCAGCCATTGAAGACTCGATTGAACAGATCAATCTTCATTCATAATGCAAACGAGCTTGAAGAATCCGTGTATAACCCTCTCCAAACACCACCAAACACACAGTTTACATTCAACATGGACGAAATCACGGTTTCTAGAAATCATAAATACAATGCATAGACATGATGGAAAGTACAAAACATAATGCTAATCAACTATAAAAAAACAAATTGAAAATGTTGGCGCTGGAAAGTAAGTATCACGAGGACTGCTTATTGTGAGCATGCGCAAATGGTTCAGCCAGAATGATGAACGTATTTATCAATTCTCAATCTGTGCAGCTTTAGCCCATGGAGAGATCCGACCTGTCGCACAAATATACTCAATTACATCGTATGCAGGTTGACGTAAAAATAAATAGAAGCGTATGTAGCTCTGTTTTGAATATTGAAAAGCCCTTTAAATGAAATAATTGTATGTCTTTACTAATTAATAAACATTCTGTTGAATGCTTTGCAACTAATTTGACTGGGCGCTGCTACTGCCATAAGCAGGAGCAGCGCTCAGTCAAATCAGTTTCAAAACATTCAACAGCTTAGCTGTACTCTTCCCTTGAAATTGTGATTCGGGTAATTTAGATTCAAAGTATAGAAATTAATTCCAACACACGCAAAAGTTGGCGGGGCTTAGTTAGAAAGGGGCGTGGTATAGAAATGTATCCCTCCATTTTTTGAAGACTGGGTAAATTCATTGGATGCCGTATGGGGATGAAGGATCACCATGGCTCCAATGCACTCATGGGTTAACCTGCATGGCATAATTTGGCCTACATAGATTTAATCGAATGAAACCGTGAGAAATCAATGCCATTCGGCGTGAAGTGATGAGGTGTTATTTCCAACTTAGCCTGGGTTCGATATCGAAAACTGATACGTGGCACGTTTTCCAAAATCAGTTTCCGTGACATAACTCATAGTAGCCTTAACGGAACAATGGACCTTTCCATTTTTAGCCATGCCCCGCCCATCACTAGCTAAGCTCCACCCACACCTCGCCGTGTTGGGATTGATCGATCCCCGAATTCCCTAGCTATCAATTTCCTGAAAACTATTCAGGGAAGCTTTTGAATATTTTGCAACTAATTTGACTGGGTCCTGTTGCTGCCTATGGCAGCAACAGCGCCCGTCAAATTAGTTTCAAAATAGTGAATGGAATATTTATTAAATAGTAAAAGCAAACAATTTGTGCAACAACGCATAGACCGTCTTAAAATATGCGTTCGTGACGTACTTATCGACGTCATTCATGACGTCATTCATTATGTTATCATTCTACACATCACGCGGTCCATTATGACGTCATATGATTGGTGAGTACTCTGGAAAGGTGAATTAAACACTATCGAAACTCTGTTTCAATGAAACCACTCTGTAGCATCTCTACTAATTTCTTTTGTAGTATGCGTTGTTTCTTGATCATTCTGAACATATTTGTAGTTCATCGAATGTCATGCGTGCAAAATTAATCTGTATTCTTATTTTTTCTCTCATATTTGTCATACCATGTCAATCCATGTCGAACCTCTCGCCACTCTATACGAACGACCTAGCAGCACGCTAAGACATGTTCTCATATTAAAACGACCATTGGAGACCTGAGATCAAGTATTGATTGAGATAGTTGATAAAATAGACGAACTAGGCACAACAAATTCGACAAATTCAATATGTGCTCCGGTCACACGCACGCACGCACGCACGCACGCACGCACGCACGCACGCACGCACGCACGCACGCACGCACGCACGTACGTACGTATATATATATATATATATATATATATATATATATATATAAGATTGGCAACAGATGTTTGAGCACCTTTCACGTGAATAATCATGATTCTATGCATAGAATAAGCCTGCTACGAAATGACAATGCACAGCAAGACGGGTGATCAATAAACAAAAGTATCCCGCTTTCAATTGTCAGCCACTGACAGCTATGGCTAGCTTAAGGTAGATCGCCCCATTATATTATAGTTACCACATACTGTAGTGTATGAAACCATCAGATATCACGATTGAAATGACACAGTTTCAATTCTCAAATGCTATATTTCGATAAGCTTATTAATGTTGTTGACTAATATGTCTGTGAAATTTTTCACATTTTATCCAGAGCTGCCTAACTCGCATGTATACCACATAGCACTTGTTACGTTATTATGGAGAAGGTCAGAGGCGTTCATTCATGGTCCGTTGATCCATTTAGCAATCCACGCCATTTTAGTTGCTACTCGCAGACAGTTATATTCACAACTAGAATAAGTCTAATGACAGTATAAATAATGTCTGTATGCCGATATATCGGTTTGTCATTCACTCTGTCTGTCTGTCAAACAATTGACATTTCTGATAAAGCTGCGGCAACGAGGCCCTTATTGCATCTCGGACTGGTGTCTAAGTTGTGAAGTGCTATGCATAACATTGTTAGGTCATCGAGCGGTTTAATATTTCGAATACACTTTGTTGGCCACTAAATTCATAACAGACATCTTTGTTTAGGGCCTACCGATTGTAGTCCTTGAAGTAGCTATCATTTTGTGGCCTTAGAAGGTATTTCATATGGCAACATATTTATGCTAACTAACTATCTGGTGTAGAGACCACTAATAAATGGCCCATACGTTGTCCATTATAAACAGAGTTTACTGTTCAGCCATTTCACAGACGATATTGTAGGATGCGTTTTTTCGCTTAGTAGAAAGGTACAACAGCAATATCAGCAACAAAAATAAAGGTAGTATTATGTTATTATCTTTAATCATGCCATTGTCATATTTTCAATATTATTTTTCTCTCTTTTCAGTGTTGTTAATATTTTGCATCATCATCTTAATGCAATAGGGCAAAGCAGTAAGCACTAAGCAAATAAATAGATAATAATAATAATAATAATAATAGTAGTAGTAGTAGTAGTAGTAGTAGTAGTAGTAGTAGTAGTAGCAGCAGCAGCAGCAGCAGCAGCAGCAACAGTAGTAGTAGTAGTAGTAGTAGTAGTAGTAGTAGTAGTAGTAGTAGTAGTAGTAGTAGTAGTAGTAGTAGTAGTACGGGAAGGATGAGGAGGAGGAGGATCGATACGATTTGAACCAGTTTCAAGCAATCCTTTATCAATCGGTAAACCTAAAATAATATTTTAATGTGTCCAGATTGCAATTATGATATTGATGAACGTATCAGTAATGCTCAAACTACAGTTTGTAGTTTTGGTATTCATTGCCATAAAATAAAATAATTATGATGAACCTTTCTCTCACCGACCCACACCCACACATACCAACCCACCTACACACGCACACACCCACCCAACTGCACAGCCTCTTACCCGCCAATCTCACCCACTGACACACTCGCTCACTCGTCCACTCTACCTCTCCGCCACCCACCACCCACCCCACCTCCTCACCACCTGCATTCCATTCCCCCTCTTTCTCACCCTCCCTTCATCCATTCCACTGCCTGTCGCCGTCCAGTCACCCATACTCTCTCCCATCACCTCTCTCTTTCTCTCTCTCTCTTTTTCTCTCCCTCCCTCCCTTCCTTCCTTTCTTTCTTTCTTTCTCTCTATCTTTTAAGTTTATCTTTTCCATATCTCTATATCTCTTGTTTTCTCTCTTGTTTCCTCCCGTGTTTCCTCACATTTGCTTAATTAGATTTTATTTTTAAAGGTGATATACCTGTATTATCATAACTAAAACGCGTGTACGTATATACTCTCCCATCCATAGACACGGTGATATGGTATTTTATAGTCGTAGCGAGCCGTGTATTGCTGCTATTTGCCTTTCATTTAGGGTTCCCGCACTGGAGCACAACACAACCCGTACAGCCCGTACTAGCAAAGGCTTAATTCGGCTTCCAGCCCTCCACCACATTGCCTGATTGAATTCCGAATTAATTTCCTCGGCGCTTCCCAAGAGAGTTGCAAGGGTCGCAAATTTAATGTATTGTCACAAGTCCCTGGTCGCGCTAGCATGATCTAGCAATCAAGCCGCGTCTCAATCGCGAGTTGGACATGGTACAGATGTCCATGTACTTCTACATAAAGATATAGTTATGCCGTAACGTAGACATATGCAACAATAATAATAATAATAATAATAATAATAATAATAATAATAATGACGGCGCTGGTGGTGGTGGTGGTGGTGGTGGTTGTGGTGATGGTGGTGATGATGATGATGCAACTAGTAAGATTAGTGAGAAATAGAATGCATTCTTCCCCCCGAAAATGAACGCAAAGATGACAAGCATTCCCAGATCCCGCGTGGTGCCGTCAATTCAAAAGCGTGTTCACACATTTAAAGTAGAAAATTCAATTTCCCGGCCTGCCCCTGGCTATAAGAAGAGGCATTCGACACATAATGCAAGATGGTCGCCTCAGTTGTAATTCTCAGATGGATGATAAAACTGCATTTCAGTGTTTGTGTCGGCACGAAGATTTGGATAATTCAATTATTGCTCCTGCCATTAGTTTAACTATACTAGATAGCAAGATTGAGCTTGCGCTCTCAAGATTACAACATTTTAGCCATGCCTCGCCCTATCTTTAACTAGGCTCCACCCACACATCGCCCGTGGTGGGATCGATCGATCCCTTAACCGATTGACTATCAATTTCCAGAAAACTATACATTTAAGCTGGTGAATATTTTGAAAATAATTCGACTAGGTTATTAATTTCAAAATATTCAACAGCATGTTTATTAAATAGTAAATGCATACAATTCGTACAACAACGCTTAGTCCGTCATCAATTAAGTGTTCGTGACTAACTTATCTACGTCATTCATGTCATGATATAATTGATCATGACGTCATCATACACATCACGCAGTTGATTATGACGTCATATGATTGATGGATAAACAGGAAACGTCCTTTTCAATAGACTAGTTTTAGCTAAGCGCCAGTGAATGGCCATATTAAGATATCCTTCACTAACTCCGACATATGAAGGGAGAAACACTTCTTGGCATGTTGCTATGTGCGGATAAGAACAAGTAGTAGCAACAGCTGATAGTGGGTTGTGGTGTATAACACGGACCACTGGCACGTTAAAATTCAGACTATATATATAGTCTGAATTTTAACGTGTCAGTGGTCCGTGTTATACACCACGACCCACTATCAGCTGTTGCTACTACTTGTTCTCATCCGCACATAGCAACATGTCAAGAAGTGTTAGTATATGTTGACTTTTTAGCAAGATGTCATATAATTATACAATTGAATACGTGTAGATAAGAGCAACAATTTTGTGTTCCACTCCGCAGTGATTCTTTACGGGTAAATCATACATCTTAAGGAGCGTTGATCATGTGCCCCCTGCCAAAAAAGCATTCCATATGACAACTGTAGGTTAATTTTAAGATGGTGCTTTGAAGCCAGATTGCATTTAATTTCATTGGATTTTCCATTAACATTTGTCATACTGGCATGCTGTTCTAGTTCACTATTGTATTATGAGTATAACGAGCTGTATTGTCGCTAACTCAACTGATAAAACATATAGGAGCAACAGTCGTCAGTGCTTCGCTCTTCAGCTGATAGAGGCAAAATGACGAATTATTATTCTGGCCACGTTGTGTGTTGGCTTGGCTTGCCCGGGTGTAATCAAATTGGCCCGGGAATTGCTTGTGAGCGTGCTCTGAATATGGACGGCAACTGAACAGCGACTCAGACAGATCCTGTCTGAAACTGGTTCGCTTTGATCGCCTTTGGACTAGTTTCAAGAAAAAGTGTATTCGGAAGAAGAGTTAAATAGAAGATATATAGTTAAAGATGGCATACTAAACAATTGTTGGTACCTTTCAAGCCTAACTATTTTTTAAATTGTTAATCAAGCTTTCGAGCATAAATAGTCACCGATGAAGGACAGTGTACGAAACCTGTTCAAAATTAAGACGCTTGAAGTAAAAGTATTGATTCTGCTGTCATTATCTCCCAACTAGCATTACTACACCTACCGCTACATAGACAGATATGCCAGACTCTGTATGATTTGATGTAAATATAGGAAAATGCTACCCGGTATTTGATTGTATATTTATTATTATTATTATTATTATTATTATTATTATTATTATTATTATTATTATTATTATTATTATCTAAGCGATCCAAATCATTTTGAAAAGGTGAACCGCAGTTTACGTCAATTAATTAACTAATTAATTAATTAGTCAGATAAATAAATGAAACAGAAATACATGCATAACCATCCTTGATATTGCTCGTTCAGCGTTAGTTGTTATTGGTACCAATCTGAGACCATCGCGCTTAAGGTTTTTGCTATATAAATCTTAAATTAAATTAATTGACCATTGTACTAAATAAAATTAAAAGAAGTTAAATATGCGTTCACCATGCAGAGTTGAAGTGTGGTTTGATCTGGTATGTGACGAAAAGATAAACGCATAACACTGTGAATTGCCAACTTAATTTGATATATTTCACCAAACCGTCTTTATATGTATGTGATTAGGTGAGATATAATGAGCGATCAAGTGACAGTAGTATATTCAGAATAGACAGTAAATATCTAAATACGCTTCACATATTGGCTTTTAAACATTCAATCAATTCATCGGCAGTGTACGATACACGGTCACCCACATTGCAGGTGTGCAAGTCAGGCTGCAACAACACAAGGCGAAAGATTAAATAATTGTTTATTTTTATCGCGCTGGGTTTAGCAAATAATGATGATCATGTATTTTGCAGATTGATTTTCGTGTTGACAATTATACTGCTGAAAGGAGTTGCTGTCGTAAACAGCAATGCCTTTCGTCTGCATCATTTTCAAAGTCAACACCAGCTGTCAGGATAATTGGTGCAAGCTTAATATCTAGGAATTCAGCTGAATATGCCTAAAACTTCAAACAAATAAGGAGAACGAACCGGGCTTCAATAGATACAGAGAGTATCAATCATTTTCGTAGTCGCCGTCGTCTTAGCACAGGTGTTAAATGTGCCCCCGTGTTCACGACAAAATGAAATCACATTCACCGCGCTACCGATAGAATTCTATTTCACATCGGGTGTTTGTCCGGGTCCTCGGGTCAATCCATCAATTTCTGGACCTTTCTATCCACACCCGACCAGCCACTATCAAGGCACGTGAAGTGGGGGAAGAAGGCAAATATATGAAGATTGGATAAAAGATCAGAGTGTAAATAAAACAGGCATATACAAATGACTCGCTAGAAGGACTTGCACGAGGCGTGAAATGTTAGTGCCGAAATAAACATTAAAGTCCATAGTCATTATATTCATCACGTCTAAATATGAGATAATATCTGTCTAGGATTATGCTATGAATATTATCAGGCAGGCTAGATAGCGGTCAACCAGGCGCAATAAGCTATATCTCACAACTCGCTAGCATTACTCATTAAATATCGCAATATCTGATTAAATATGATTATTTAAATTACTGGATCAGTATTACAATTATTGTTACTAGTATTATTTAAAACCTAAATTAATATAGGATGACTATGGCCGGTGTTGTTTGACCAGGTTGATGCGAAATGACTATGATTTCACTGTTATTGCTGTTATCACCGAGGTTATTTTCCAACACTCGTATCTCTTGACCATAATTTGCATCTCTCTCTCTCTCTCCCCCCCCACCCCTCCGCTCTTTATGTTGTTATATATCTAAACTGCAGTAAGAGCCAACGTAAATTGCAAGGATATATGCCCAATCCTTTTGTACATAAGTTGCAATAAATATATTTAAAAAATACTTGCATTTTCGAGAGGTGCCAATAGCTCAAATGCATTTACATACATTTAACCCTTTAACACCCAAACCGGCCAAAACGGCTTATGTAGCGGCCTTGAGAAATGTCAACATGCAGACCAAGAGGAGACAATTTTTGAAAATTTGCACATGCCGACTGGCCATGAGGTCGCGGTCACTTGAGGAATCAAGACGACCATTCTCTACCTTATCTCTTTGAACCAGAAACGTCGAATTCGACAACTCGTTTATGCTGTAATAAATATGCTGTTGAATATTTTAAAATTAATTTGACTCGGATCTGTTGAGACCTATTCGAAATATTCAGCAGCTTACCCGTGTCTTTGCCTTGAAATTTAGATTCTGGGAAATCAAAGTACACATGGTTAAAGAACCGGCATATTGTGGGTCCGAAAGGAAGTGACCATCAGAGGAGATTTAAGTGTAAAATGGAAAAGAATCACAAGAGAATGAGCAAAATAGTTTAATGCTAATCATTGATCAACATTTTTGCTTATCCTTTGTTATTCTTGTACGGCGAGCAATGTTGCATTGAGAGCTTAGAACCGTTAACATTATAGACTATGCCAGCGAATCCAGATGCGAAGAATCATCTACGATGCAAAAATCATCGTGCCAAGACTAGTTTGACTGGGAGCTATTGCAACATGTGTTATGGTACTGAATTCAATGCTTTAGGTTGTCGAACATTGCTTATACCTAAGTTAGAGACCCAATAATTAAGGTTGATATCGACCGCCCTTCTGCACAATCAAATCTCAACGCGTATCATCATCGTGCGATCATCTTTCTCATCAGTGCGATTATCGGATTATAACACAAATACCGGCTATCCTTTATCTTGAAAGACATTCACACATTTTTATATGGTTTAGTTTGATCGATTGATCTGTAAACAATTTGTTTGAATTTCCCGTGGATTCTATATCGTCAGAATTGTAAAAGTGCGAGCCTGGAATAGATGAACTTTCTATTGAACATTTATATTCTTCACATCGGGAAAACTAAGTTGAAATATCCATTGTGATCATGATCAAGGCATCATTGAAACATTTCAAATTAATGTCAACAACAGACGTAATACATTACTACACAACAGTTATTAATAGTGGTCATCTTGAAATCTACTATGACCATCCCATTGCCAATACACTTACCAAGCTCCGTGGACCTGAAAATGTAGGAAAATACATTCAAATCATGTTTCACTGTAGCTAGGAGTCTGTGATATTGTGATGAAATAGTGTATGTGTCTGCGATTTGGATATTCACTATGGTAGCCATACTATTGGATGAAAAAAAGGTGAAGACGCATCGTTTGCTGATACATATATTATCAATGGACGTTATTATAATCACAATTTTGGAATAATGGAATAATGGAGAAATAATTTCGAAATATTCTGAATCTAATATGACTGGGATATGTTGCTGCCTGTGCATGCAACAGCACTCAATTAAATTAGTTTCAGAATATCCAATGTAATGTTTATTTAATTGGAAATTCACTAAAAGACATGCAATTCCGTCATTTTAGCAACAGAGCATTGCCCCTTTCCTGGCGGTCCTACATCTAATAAATGACATAGTTGCTTATCCCATCAAATACATTAGCAACAGCTATGATGAATCTATAGCATATATATTTATATCTGCAAACCTTACCCGCTCTATAGATTATTCGCACATATCTATAAGACAGCTTCCGTTATACAGTAGTGGGCGGCGTTCAATTTAAATGGACGCTATGTTGCTCATTCCACCAAACATAGCTCCATCAATGTGCCATACAGACGAAAGTCTTGGACGGTGTCAAATGCAGTGCAACTTTCTGGTCGTTTTTTAGATCTATATCCCTTTGCTTCAGCCGTTGAAAAGCCTGCTCATGTAAAATTGTGCTGCTATAGACTACTATATTGAGGAAAAGTAAAATACTGGGTCAGTACTGCTGACATTGCTGCACGCTGCATCACGGGGAACATAGTTTTCCAGTCCTGGAAGCTATGGATTCATATAGATTAAAGATACCCTTGACCACCGGCGTATCCTAGATGATGTATAACTGTAGCAGCTGGGCAGCTCCAAAGGCAGCTTAAGATAAACGTGATGTCTCTCATTACGGGACACCGATGGCCATACAGACAGCATAATTTCCAACGATGCAATATACTAGATGTATAATATACATCGCCGCTGTTCGTAAAAGCCGTCCAGCAAAGATGGTCACTATCACAGAGAGCCTTGGAAATAACCCTACTCGGAGCTAGCAAATATTAAGTCAGGAGAGGACGTTATTGTATTAATCTGTTAAGTGTGCAGCGATGTGACCTCAAGAAAACAGGACTTGGTACATTCAGATCAAGAATGGACCCGGGAAAGCTAAATATCATGACTCAGGACAAGACATAGTGGCCACATGCGGAGAAGCATTTTCTACTACTATAGCCACAGAATACAGTAATCATACATATATAGACTACTGTCTGAATATTAACATCGCTCGTCCATTCACATATTTCATGAATAGTAAGAGATCACTGGAAGAAGTGCAAACCGTTAGATGTATTTACACATATGTCATCAATAACGATTTGAACCAATAGATCTTCCTATAGACGATTTGTTGTACATTTGGTCATTATTAATATCTGTGGATAATTTAATGCCATATTTCCAACAGAAGTACGCCAGTTACGTGTCACCAATTTCCCTTCAATTGTCATTGTGTTGTCTTACTGCTATCTTGAGTTCTAGCATACCCACGCGTAGCTATGTTAAACATTGACTCCCGTCATTCTACATTAGACAATTTGCGGGATAAGAGAACTCTATCTTTTTGAAAATTTAGCGCTGGATATCAAGCCAGTCATTCCAGTGGTAAATTTTCTAAAATAGTCTTCCTTGGCCTGCAGATAGACATTCAAAAGGCAAATATCTGTATTTTCTTAAACGGAATTTAGTTATTAAATGGTTAAAATCTGACAATTGTCCAACATCGCGGTACTCATGATATTCGTAACTGAGAGCAAAACGATCTTCACACTGGATTAAGCATTGTATTTCCGTTTTAGTGCTTTAGGACTTTACAATCAAAGACATCCTTGGAGGAATGCTCAGATATGGGCATGATTTATTGAAAGACCGATTGAATGCTATTAATTATTCACGTTTACTGGCTAGATAATATGCACATCACCACCCCTCATTCATTCTACAAATGTTTTTATTACGTCAGTGGTTTTTAGAATTTGAAACTAGTTATGCAACATCGATGAGTTGCAAAGCTAATGCACTAAGCAACACTCACACTTGATCAAAAAGCATGGGTGATGTAATCTGTTGCAGCCAAACACATAATGTTCCAGCGAACATAAATTGGGCACACGCACCTCGCACGCACGCACGCACGCACGCAAGCACGCACGCACACCAATCGAGTGTCAACTTGTGGTATTGGCGATAGTAGGACCGTTCATAACGCGTGAGCTCTCTCTATAAAAGATACGATCTATCTAGAGCATTGCATCACACCGAGAAAAGTGACCTTTACCAATTAGGCGCCTAAGCAGTTAGTGTGATATATGACACGATACTTTCCGCAGCATTGTACGCCCTTATATACTTACGAATGATTAATCCTCACAGTGAGACCTTCTTGCTAGTCTGGAGGAATTGTCCATTTGCTGGGCAAGAGAAGACTTTTTTGAAAATTGACCACTGGAATGACTGGCTCGGTTACCGTTGTCAATTTTCAGAAATTATTTTTTGTGGCCTGCAAACGGACACTGCCTAAGCAGAAATTTCGGGTTTCCTAACAATTAACCATTTTAATGACCAAGTCGTCCAAAGCAGCATGCGCAGTGGTCTTCAGAAATATACATTTGCTGGTCAACAGAGAGGCTATTTTTGTAAACTCCACTAGCAAATTTATAAAAATATTCGTCTTAATTTTCTTGAGAAGTCTCGCACATTAGGAGGCTAATTGATATAAGTAGCATTTTGAGCGCTTCGAGACGCGGTTGACACAAGAGGGGTTAAACCTCAGCCCCTCCTTGACTGATACTAAATAGTCACGTGACATTGCGAATGTACCTTTCCAGTTTTAGCTATGCCCCACCCATCCCTAGTTAAGCTCCACCATCGCTTCGCTCGTGTTGGGGTCGATCGATCCCTGTACTCTCTGAATCTCAATTTCCAGAAAACTTTACTGTAAGCTGTTGAATAGTTTGAAACTAATTAATTTCAAAATATTCAACAGAATGTTTATTAAATAGTAAAGACATACAATTCGTACAACCTGTCGGACAATTAAGCGTTTCGTTTAAGACGGATTAAATCGAGTCATTCATGCTGTAATTGATAGGCTGACTTAGCAGTAATATTTGTAATTTAAAAAAAGATTAATCAGTATTGGCTAAACCGAACATTTAATTAAACTCGGTTTCTCGGTTTGAGCATGCCTACGGCGGTTTGCAAACCGTCACCATATTTAACCGGTTTACGACGTGAGATCGGTATATCGCGTAGCTCTAACGTCACGTAGTTGATTATGACGTCATATGATGAATGAATAAACTGCAAAGGTCCATTAGCTACGGTTATTTGAGAATACCGAACGTGCTTACTTATTTATATTCATTATGACATTACAATATCGTCATTATTTTTGTTGTAGACATTATGTGTCATTTTATTATGCTTCCATCGTAGTATTCATTTTCAATCCGGCTTTTTGAATATTAAGCATACCGCATTTACCAATGTCATACCAGTATGCTTCCGTTCTTAAAGCTTTGATAGTACTATGAATTAAAGCAAGGGAAGCGTGATAGCGAGACATATCTAAATACATCCCGGCATCACCAAGGGACACAATCCCTATCTGGCATACTGAACGTCATAATGCTGTTCTGCACTTTATTGCCTACTGTAAGGATGAGAGAGACACTTCGACGTGTCAGTTTCTGAACGTCATTTTTACAACTGCCCAAATCACGTTATCACTTGCCGTCTCAAATGTAACAAATGGTTGAAAATTGCTTCTAAGCATTCCACAATGGAGCTATTCATTTATAGCTAAGCCCCACCCATCTTTTATAGGAGTGGGTATCGATTTGGAACTTTGAAACCTGAATCCCTAATATATAGATTTCAAGGCACTTACATAGCTAAGACAGCGTTGACTATCTTGAAACTAATTCACCTTTCCAGAGTATCCATCCATCATCTGACCTCGTATGACGTCATAATCAGCGCGTGTATGGTGACGTCACAATCATTACGTCACAAAGGGTTCCATATAGACCGTTATCAAATCTCAAAAGAGTCCAACACGTTGTATGAATTGTGTGTCTTTGCAATTCTTTGCTATTTAATAAACATGCTGTTGAATATTTCGAAACTAATATTCAACCGCTTACCTGTGGAGTTTTTTTGGAAATTGATAGCCAGAGTGTTCAGAGATCGATCGATCCCGACACGAGCGAGGTGTGGGTGGAGCTTAGCTAGAGATGGGCGGGGCATGGCTAAAAATGGAAAGGTCCATTTGATTGGTGGTTGTTGCTGCATATGGCGGAGCTATATGTCATTTTAAATGTGAGGTCAGCTAACATGTATGAAAAGGCCTTCTTTCGGAGATATCATTCACATACAAGCCTTTGTGGTGTAATTGTAACATACCCGAGTGGAAACGTTCAGGTGATGCTAGTTCGCTACTAGCCGGAGGCCAATACTGAATGATTGAGAAATTCTAGAATGGTTAAAACATACATCATATTAACAGTAACGCCGGCATGCATTTAAATTTGACAAGACTTCATTTCTTTTGGCGCGAGCCCTCTCCTCTTCCAATTCCATTAATCGCTTGCATGAATTCATCAATCAGAAACCAGAAGACAACCAGAATAATTCATCAAATCGCTTTCTGTTAAATAGTAGGTTTATATAATTTCTGTTGTATTGTAGAATTGTATAACATTTATTGCACTAGACCGCATTTACTGTCATGAGAGTTATCACAACAACGGCGTAGTCGAGTGGAATGATTGGACTATCGTTTCCGTGACAATAATCGTTAGCGATGCAAACTGGGGGCGCATCAGAAAGTGCGAAAAGCCGAAACGCTTGTGACATGCTAAGCGAAATACTGCCAGCCATGTTCGTGCCCTGTAGTCATTCCCATTCCAGCTAATTTCACCCAAGTGGTTTGGTAACAAAATATAATGCATCTTATGGTCGTTAAGACTTTCCCCTAGGGTTTAAATGCTGGAAATAACAATAATTGATCCAATGATAATGTGAAAGGCAGGCTGAATTACTAGTGTGTTAGAAACACTACGTTATCCGAAATCGTGTCTGCACGGTTTATAGGCATAGATAGACGCTACCAATATATTGAGATATGTGATACTCGACTGCAGCGACTGCTGCTGCTATTGTTGCTACTGCTGCTACTGCTGCTGCTGCTGCTGCTACTACTGCTACTGCTACTACTACTACTACTACTACTACTACTACTACTACTACTACTACTACTACTACTACTACTACTACTACTACTACCACTACCACTACTACCACTACCACTACCACTACCACTACTACTACTACTACTACTACTACTACTACTACTACTACTACTACTACTACTACTACTACTGCTACTACTACTACTACTACTACTACTACTACTACTACTACTACTACTACTACTACTAGTGGTTGGCGTACTCACCTCCCAAATGCTAGGTGGAATGCCGTACAATTGCGTGGGTTCAAACCCTGCTCAGGTTGAAAACTGAAAACGACTGAACTATATTCTAGTGCCAGTGCGTCGTCAATGGCAGGGTTCATAGAACTAATGCTTGAAAATAATAAAAAAAACTACATTCATTGCGAGTGCCTAACGCTATAGCAGGATGGATCGCAGAAACGTAAAGGTAAAATATCAGGAATGTACACCATCATTTCTGTCAATTCGTGTGGTTGTCAGACTGGTCCTTGAAAGCTAGTTCGGTGAAAAGGGATGTCTCCTCTGAATGGTGAGCTAATGGTTAGAGTACTCACCTTCCAAACGCTAGGCGGATGGTGCCGCAGAATTGCTTGGTTTCGAACCCTACTCAGGTCGAAAAGTGGAAAAGGTAAAAATTACATTCCGATGATGACTGAGTTATATCTTAGTGTCAGTGCATCTCCAAGGGTTCATAGAACTAATGCGTGACAAAATAACTACAATAAAGGAAGTGCTGTCAACCTTTGAGCTACTTCCTCTAAATCTTACACAAAATATTATTTTATTCATTAATGATACAATCATTTCTCATACGAATTCCCTTTAGTCGCTACTCTCAACTAGTATACATCGGCTTCTCTGTCGGTGTAGGTTATCTGTCTGTCTCTATGTCGATCTGTTCAATTTTTGACATTTCGGACAAAGTCGCTTCAAAAGCGCGTCGCACTTGCTTCGTTAAGAATAGATTATGGTTTTCAAAATTCGAAGGGGATGGCCGTGAAATAAAATTGTGCTTAATCTGTCCAAAATTGAAACCTTTCAAAGAGAACAGTAGCCTAGTTATTCAGCTTTGCTGTAAAAGGTTAATGAAATCTCAAGCTAAGCAGCCGGAATCGTAACATAGGAGATGCAGTGCATTGTGGACTTATTGCAAGCGGAAGTCTATGAAGTTGATTGACAGGAAGTTGCATCGCTCTCCAGACCGTGGAGTTGCTTTATGGTTGACGGATTACTGAGGAAATATTTGCTGACGAATATTGGTTTCTAATTTCCTAATCACAACACTTTCTTTTAGCAAACAAAGCCCAGAGCAGATCTAACGTAACAGCGCGCGTCGACTACCTTATTGGTCCCCCATTATAGCAGCGTTTCCCCCATCTCTGAGCTCGTTTACTGCCACTGTTTACTCTCACTCAGCAAAAGCTGATCACAATTTGATATCACCAAAGTGTGAAAATTAAGCGGTCAACGTGGGTGCCGCAATCTCCGGCAAGGTAAACATTTAGCTGTGTATTGTGCGTTATTAAGACAACATTCATAACGCGGTTGGCGCTATTTGACATTACTCATAATTCAGCGATCTCAGCACAGCAGCGAGCAACGATGGAGTCATCCATGCTGCTCGACGTCGTCACAGGCAAGTAATCGAACACAAAAACGTCATATCCGCCTATGGTGTTATTTGAGATGCCAGACCATTACTGCGACATTGTTTTGCAAAGTAATACCTCAGTTTATTGATTAGTCATTTAGAATTAATTTGGGTGTACCGAAACCGTGATTGTTTTTCTATGCTCGGTAAGCGCCACAGCACGCAAGTGCAGCTGGGAATAAGTACAGTCATATGCGTGTGCATTATTGCACGCGTAAATACATGTATTCGTCTGGTATGGAATGGCAAATCTGGGCCAAATTCATAGCCTGTATAATTAGTCTTTTACTAAATGGGTAAATGTTTGACAGTTATTCTCTATGATAAGACACCGCATTTGAAAACTGGTATTCTCAGCGGTGTAGGAACGTATTGGAACCTGCGGCGGAGGGGGTGGGGTGTTGCTGAAGTATGACTGGGGCCAACATCTAGGGGCCTCTATGGGGATACACTATGGGAAAAGAAAACCCTGGGGGTGTACAGCCCCTTGCCCCCATCCCCAGTCCTGTTCCTACTCCTATGATTCTAGCAAGCAAAGAAATGGCGGAGAAATAAGAAACTGAATATCGCGTAGACAATGCACGAAATGCGTAGCATACCGACACTATGTTGATACCAGTTCATTCTACATGTGCATACTTTTTATCTAGGGGCCTTCATCTCACATGGGATTGATATGTATTACACGCGTTTTAATTCCCTACTATCGGGGCTGAAATATTTCAAAGTCAAAGTTAGAGAGTTAAAGGAAACACCAGACCAGAAAGCGCATGGAATAAATATGAAAAACTGTGAAATATTAACATCAGAATAACACTGGGGCAAACGAAAGATAGACGAGGCGATACAGAACAATTAATTAAGCCTATATACCGACAATGAATAGAGACCAGGGACTGGAACTCCCACAACATTTATAACACTATCCTCATCTCGGGACCAATGAGAACGACGAGGATCGCTGTGGGTGATGAAGCTTATGTGATTTGAGCAAAATATTCCAGTTAATAAATTAACGTCGAGTCTTTTAAAATGTCTAATTGTGAATCCGGAGCTAGGCAGGAGTACATATAGGCTTAGCCCGCCGGCATCTGCTGTTTGACACTATCATACCATGTGTCGTCATATAGGGCGTGCATTTTTCAAGTGCGTCCCATTTCTCCGGACATCCAAATCCATAGACGTAGCACAGGAATGCCAGTACGTGCACTTGTCAAGGTGACCAAATTATTTGGCACAGCATGGTGGCCAGTAATTACCAATTCCCTGATCTGTATTTATGGCCAGAACGAGGGAAGCTATCAGGATAAAGTTCTACTTGCGTTAACTGCCTTCAATAGTAGACCTACATGGAATCTAATCGTATACGCGCAAAGTCAATAAGTCATGCAATTCAAAACTTTCTTTGTTGTGGACGAAGTCGCGTCCGGTAGTAAGCAGATGCACCATAAGCTTGATACAACAGAACAACAATGAAAGTACTTGAAGAAGCTTTCATGTATAAAAATACTTGCAGCAGTCGCGCAATGCTTTGTTACCGTCCTGTATATTGATTGAGATTTTCGAGCATAACGTCCGTATTTTACGCTGTCAGTTTCTTGGCACAGAACACAGCCAATTCCAAAATGAATTTCTTAGCTGCCATATCTGTAATTTTACTGCTGTGTGTATGATAACTGTTCAGCATATCTACAGGTGGAATGACTCATAAACATGCTCATATCGCAACACATTACCTGATTCAAAATTCTCAAATTCTGAAATTGCATCAGTTTTCAACGTGGTTGCATAAAAACGAACAGGAAATGTCAGATTGATATTTAAATTCTACGTCTGCACACACGATATCCGGTTCAGAGATGTCAACAAAACTGAGAGACCGACAGACATACAGACAAACCGACTATGCTAATAGAGAGTTGCAAGTAAAAAATATATATCTGAAGAGAATCATAAAAAATCCACAGCACAAGTGCAGGGCCCTATCGTCTTATTTTGTTTTTTAACAATAAGCTATTCATTAATATCAATGTTCCCCGGAATTTGTATTCATTTACCTTAAAATATTTGATATTACTTATTTTATTGCATTCGATTAAGTGTAATGGAAATATAATCTTACTAAATTAGCATTGGTATTATCTGAGTGCGCGTTTGCGATGCCAACAACATATACACAGAGTTGCTGCTAAGCTTGAATATTATATATGCATGTCAATGATTCTCTAGCGCATAACAATTTTGACGACTAACTGAAAGGAAAACTATTCTTTTAACAGTATATATATATATATATATATTAATTTATGCGAGTGAATGAGAAATAATCACATTGGATAATATTTAAATTATCGTTTAAAAGACTGTATATGTAGTCTTTTAAACGATAAAGGCCCATTTCTCTAGCTATGTGAGCCTATTTCTAGCTATGTCCGCCTATTTCTAGCTGTGTCCGCCCATTTCTAGCTATGTCCGCCCATTTCTAGCTTTGTCCGCCTATTTCTAGCTATGTCCGCCTATTCTAGCTTTGTCCGCCTATTTCTAGCTATGTCCGCCCATTCTAGCTTTGTCCGCCTATTTCTAGCTATGTCCGCCCATTCTAGCTATGCCCCCCATTTCTAACTATGTCCACCCATTTCTAGCTATGTCCGCCCATTTATATCTATGTCCGCCCATTTCTAGCTATGTCCGCCCATTTCTAGCTTTGTCCGCCTATTTCTAGCTATGTCCGCCCATTCTAGCTATGCCCACCCATTTCTAACTATATCCACCCATTTCTAGCTATGTCCGCCCATTTCTATCTATGTCCACCAATATCTAGCTATGTCCGCCCATTTCTAGCATTGTCCGCCCATTTCTAGCTATGATCGCCCATTACTAGCTATGATCGTCCATTTCTAGCTATGACCGCCCATTACTAGCTATGACCGTCCATTTCTAGCTATGACAGCCAGTTTCTAGCCGAACCAGCTCACACTTTACTGGTGTCGGAATCGATTGGTAACGTAGAAATTTGAATTCACAGAAGTTAAGTTTCTGATCATTTTAAAAATAAATTTGACTGGGGACTCTTGCTGCTTTAATTATAAAGTCATCAAAGACATACAATTCGTACACTATTGCGACAGACGTTTCAATATTCGTGATTGAGAGTCATTATTTTCAATGTGACGCCAGCTAATTGAGTGACAGATCGGATCCCTCCATCGTTATGGCAAATGGGACGGGGAGAGCAGCAGTTTACATCTAGGAAAAGAGAAATACTAGCATCTGGTTTTCAACTCTCCACTATATTTAGGTAGTGATCTACCGTTGACGTGATTTAATTTTTCCTCGTCGCCCGTATTTCAATACAGCTCAGTTATGCGACACCCAGAACTGACTGGTAACGAGTTTTTCTGTGTTTGATATAATAATACAAGAAGTAATCTCTGGCCCTTAAGGCACCGGCATTCTGGTTAATTTCGTCATAATTCTCTTAAGAATGGGACACTATGCTCCATCGCGTCATTGAATGGCAACTTCCCCGAGGGTAGAGATAGCGGAAAGTGGTTCTCAAGTTGTGCCAACTATAGCTACGTTGAAGTACCAGCGTCAATTATCCAATTCATTTCAGCATGCCAATTATCGTTAACTTATCAACACATTACAACAAGCTGTTGCTATCTAAGACAACAAAAACTAGGAGCAACACATTTGATCAAGATGAATACTCATAACTCATCGATCCACAGTTAATATATAATATTTCCATTTGCAATCAAACATGTCAATAACGGACTCGCATACGACCCCCCCCCCCCCTCCCCCCAATTGAATACGTATTGTTGATTAAGATATTCCATAGCTTTTAGAGTCAGCTGATGGTTGTGTCATATAATCAGTGGTTTTGAAGAACACCCGTTTTTGAGCCCCACGAATATATGTTCGCTATAGAGTTTTGACTAGCCTTTCAGTATGTGACAATGATCTCTATCTGGTGCCGCTCTCAGTTAAATCTAGTATTCTACTAGTGTTTGCAAAGCATCACCACCACCAAATTTCGTCAAAAGCAATGACTCAGACATATGGCATGATCAGTGCACTGGCGGCCGTACACCACCATTGTCCGCTGTGTACAGTCCAGCATGGAACCTTATGAATCAATTCACCTTTCCAGAGTATCCATCTATCATCTGACGTCATGTGACGTCATAATCTGTTAAGCGGTGTGGATGATGACGTCATAATAATTCCATTATAAATGCTTATATTTGGCCCGTCATTAACTCTTAATAGTCCGACACGTTGTACGAATTGTATGTCTCTACTATTTAATAAACATGCTGTTGAATATTTTGAAACTAATTTGAGTGGATGCTATTGCTGCCATAGGTGTTAAGATAGATGACTGGCTTAAAGTACGTTGTTTGTCGGATGAACTGACATAGGCACCAAAGGTTGGTGGTTATTTAGGGTGGATTGTATTACGGCCAGTCGGACCACATATCTTAATGAACTGCCATCTTGAGACCCAATGGCAATAGTCTTCTCAAGGCAGGTGTGTGACAGCTTATGAACACCACACTGATAATCACACGTCACATTGAGTGATATGAAGCCCATTTCTAGGCTGCTGTGGAAGATGGTTAAACATTTTGAAGTGTTGGAATTGATCATGCAAATGAAAGGTTTTTCTTGAAACGTGTAATACACCTGATAATGAATGCATCCACTTTTAGCTATACCCCGCCCCTCTCCAGCTAAGCTCCGCCCATGCTCTATAAACATACCCCGCCCCTCTCCAGCTAAGCTCCGCCCATGCTCTATAAACATACCCCGCCCCTCTCCAGCTAAGCTCCGCCCATGCTCTATAAACATACCCCGCCCCTCTCCAGCTAAGCTCCGCCCATGCTCTATAAACATACCCCGCCCCTCTCCAGCTAAGCTCCGCCCATGCTCTATAAACATACCCCGCCCCTCTCCAGCTAAGCTCCGCCCATGCTCTATAAACATACCCCGCCCCTCTCCAGCTAAGCTCCGCCCATGCTCTATAAACGTGTTGGAATCGATTTATACACTTTGAATCAGGGAATCCCTGAATCTCATCCTCAAGGTAACTATACAGGGTAGACGTTGAATACATTGAAACTAATTTGACTAGGTGATATTGCTGTCTATGGCGGCAACAACGCCTAGTCAAATTAGTTTCAAAATATTCAACATAATCTGTATTAAATAGTAAAGGCATACACTTCGTACAACTGGCTGCCTATTAAGCGTTCATGACGGCCATAGATACGCCACTGATTTATTGTGACGTCAGCCTACGTGTGAAGCAAATGATTATGACGTCATATGCATGAGTGACAGATTTGATTGGCCAATTCTACTCTTCAGTCATATGCAATAATATAAGTCTCATCAATCTAGCGTACATGTTTTCATTAAACGATTAGCATTGAATTTGTTTATGCTTGTGTACAGATGGATTGCATTTTTGAAAGTTAGATTTAGGATCAGGAATTAGGTAAACCCTTATTCCCTGGCTGAATCTGCCTAGATTTTCAACTCGCTGCCATAATTCCCAGGTACTGACTATTAGACACGCAGAGACGTGCAGTCGATGGTAGACGGCATTCCAGCAGCACAGGTTGTCCATCGTTAAGCCTGCACGTGTTGAAGGCAAAATAAGCCATAACGTTGTAGTTCACAATCAATACGGACTGTTTGTCCTGACGTATCACATTGCCCCTAAATCAACAAGGTGAGTAATTTAATAGAGATCAAAGTCAAATACACAAAGTAAAGTCCCGTATTCCACAATCGACAGCTTGTAATTAAAGCCATATTGGCTCATATTCGGGGAAAGAGAAAGGGGAGGTTTGCCAGGTCCATTACTGTGTTTTGTCAGGGGACAACAACAATGTGACTTAGCCCTTTTCTCAATAACAATACTATGGCTGAAAAGTGATATCCTAGACAAATTTGCTCTCGGTCTGTAGTCACGTAATATGAGATGCCGACCCAATGTAAGGGCAGCATCATACCAACTAACGGTGTTTGCAGGAATGTAAACGAGGGTGGGATAATATCTCTACTAGTTCTATATTATTAAATGCAATATCAAAATAAATAGGCGAGTGAATAGTATGTTGTAGAATCCATTAAATTACCTACATTTGTGGGTCCCGAGATCTTGAGCAATAGTACCTAGGCCTACCCACCCCTCAGCCGCGCATGCCGAGCCCAAGACATTGTGTGTCCGGAGTTTTGTATTTCACAGAGCAGACCGTCAAGCCAGTTTATAACGTCCACGTGGCTTTGGATCTAGAAAATGGTTGTCATTTACCTCCAAGTCTAGCTACCATAGCCCACGAATTGTATTAACCGACACCATATCTTTACAGAACACCTTAACAGATGGATCCATTTTAGCCATGTCCCGTTCATTTCTCATTAAGCTGCGCCCACTTTTTAACTGTATGAGAACCGATTAGAAACTTCGGAACCTGAATTTCCAGAATCTAGCTTTCAAGCTATTTATACAGGTAAATAAGCATTTGAATATTTTAAAACTAGTTTGACTGGGTGTGTTGCTGGATATGGCAGCAACAGTTAAATCCCAGTCAGTTTAGTTTCAAGAGATTCAACAGAATTGTTATTACATTATACATTCATCCAAGACGTATAATTCGTACAGTTTGCGACTGACTTGATTTTCGTGACGAAGCTTATGATTATGACGTCATTTTGATTTTGACGTCATCAAATATGTGACGTATTCGATTCCGAAGCAAGATGTACACATATTCACTATGAAGCAATGTTTTAATGCATTATTTAACCCTTCTAGTGTCAACTTAACCCTTTAATGGTCAAACTCACCAAAAACAACTTTGCAGTCGCCTTCAAACATGGCTATTTGAAAGGCCTAAAGAAGAGTATTTTTAAATATTTACTACTAGAATGACTGGCTCGGTTACCCAGCCAGTCGTCCTAGATGTAAATTTTCAAAAATACTCTTCTCTCGCCCTGCAGATAGAAACTTTACCATTACCCCTTTAATGTTCAAGCCGGCGGAAAAGATTCAGTACTAAATTTGCAAAAAATAGTCTTCTAAAATTAAAATATCTTGAAAAATACTGACTGTTAAAATGTTTAATTGATATATCAAGTAGTATTTTGAGCGCTTTCAGGCGGTGTTGACCCAAGAGGGGTTTATACTCAGGTCGATAATATGTGGGTTAGCCACATACGCCTAACCGGTTAATGTCCATCTTCGACAATGACGGGGCAGCAGAAGACCACCACCTTAACACATAGGGCCCCTTTCTAGCTATGTCCCTCCCATTATTAGCTAAGCACCGCCCATTATTTCTCGTTTTGGATCGATTTATATACTTTGAATCCTGAATTCCCCGAATCCCAATTTCAAGGTAACCTGTTGGATATTTTGAATGTAATTTGACTTGGTGCTCAGTCCCCAGCCAAATTACTTTCAAAATATTCAACAAGTTTTTAAAATAGTAGACATCCAATTCGTACACTCGACCAACTATTCACAGTTCATTCATTACTCATTTTGATTTTGACGCCAGCCTACATGTGACGTAATTGATTATGACGTCATATACTTGAGTGTCAGATCGATCGAATGCGTCCATTCCAATCATTTGTCACCAAATACCATTGGTCTTAGCGAATAAACAGTAGTAAGCGACCACCTGTATTTTGTGAGCACATTGGGGGTGGTCAATAGAGCGTCCGATATAGACAGGTTTGGATGTATCAAGGCAGTTTTGAAAATAACCTGTTAAAATAGTTTTATCAATTATCTGCCAAAGATAGCAATGTTCAGCTTACAATGGTGCAGTGGATAACACGCTGCTGTGCTAGATAATATAATTCACACCTACGCGTTGTCGTTACAATCCAAATACTATATTACCAAGTTTACCAAGTCATCTTTCACTCAAGAATATGACGCCATAATAAATTACGCTACGGGTAGGATGACGTCACAATAAAAATACTTAATGAATTTAGTATCGAGATGGCCATTTAAAAGTGTGCGAATTGCATGTATTTGATGGATTTAATATTTAACAAGCATTCTTTTGAATATTTTGAAACTAAATTTGACTGGGCGCTGTTGCTGCCTTAGGCAGCAACAGCGCATAGGCAAATTAGTTTCAACATATTCAAAAGCTTACCTGTATAGTGACCTTCGAATTGTGATTCTGTGAATTTAGGGATCAAAGTATATAAACCAATCCAACCCGAGCAAGACATGGCCGCGACATAGCTAAAAATGGGGCGGAGCATAGGTAAGAATCGATCCCTCAATTGGTTTCTAAACATATACATTCATAGAAATGTGTATATCCAGAAAAAGAATACTGATAAGGGCTGCTTTTTTCGTGGACAGAAACAACTTGCTGCGACGGTGTATTCAAATTATGCACACACTGGAATAGATTGGATTAACTTTACATACACTATTTTGTATGTGCTATTTGTCTGGAAGGTAAGAAAAAAGTTTTTTGTCAAACAAATACAAATGCATATTATATTAAGCAAGCAATTTAAGTAAATTTGTCAAACTACCTAGATTGTGCGATTTTATGGCTAAGTATGTTGCTGCATGTAATGTTTGAGAAAAATGCAAGTTGTTGAAAACTATGTCGATGAATCGCAATCAATTTCCAGAAAACTATACAGGTAAGCTATTGAATATTTTGGAATTAATTATGGCAGCAACAGCGTCCAGTCAAATTAGTTTCAAAATAATCAACACCATGTCTATTACATAGTAAAGACATACAATTCGTACAACGTATCGGACTATTAAGAGTTAAAGACAGGCCAAATAGAATCATTTATGACGTAATGATCATGACGTCATCCTACACACCGCTTAGCTGATTATGACGTCATATGACATCAGATTGATAGGTGGATAAAATGGAAACGTGAATTGAAGGCACAAGTTTGGTGCCACGGATCACTTTCTGTCATACATTCGTCTCTGCGACAGCTTATAATCGCATTACTGCTATCAGGTCCGCTCAGATAACAAATAACAACAGCTGAACATCAAGGATCATCTTTGTAATTCTTCAAATTTACCCAGCATGCCGCGTCATAACAGGATTAAGGGCTTGACTAGGAGTATTGGGAGAAACAAACTGCATTATTCACCGGAAGTTGGTTCGTTTTGTTCTGTCATGGAGTTCCGATTCCCTAAGTTCACTCTGTTGCTATTCCATATAGTGTACCTCCGAGTTCTGGCTGTTGTTGATCGATGGATAGGTGCCATGCGTGCTCGTGACATGGGCGCTCTTTTATGCCGAAGACGATATTTAGATCCCTCAATACCCAGATTAGACAGTTGATAAAATATTCCCATAAGACTAGCAATGCCGGAAAATACACGTGTGTGTACGGAATGAAGGGACCCGATATGCCACTCAAATGGTTGACGTCATATAGCTGCGTCATGAAAATCTAAATGTCCGTCAATAGTGTACAGCTAGTATGTCTTTGATAAGTTTTGAACTTAATACACATTCTGTTGAATGTTTTAAACCTAATTTGGTTATGAGTCGTTGCTGTCATTGATAACAATATTCTCCAATCAAATTAGTTTCAAAACGTTCAACAACGTACCTGTAGAATTATCTTGAAATTGAGATTCTGACTGGTATGAACAAGCTAGGAGAAGCTTCTGGCCTATCTATTGAAGAGAGGATCAGAGGAGACAGAGACCGTTTGATGACCACTGGAAAAGAATCTAAGATCACTGTCATGAGAAAGATGAACGCAAGAAGAAGATTCTGGAAATTCAGGACTCAAAGTATAGACATCGATTCCTACACAACTGATACGTAGGCGGAGCATATTTAGATATGTGCGGGGAGCAGGTAGCAAAGCAACTATATTATTGAGCACATATAAAGAATATGATGTGACATTGGAAAATTCTCAATCACACACTCACGCTTTGATAGACTGCAAGTTCTTTCTGAAATCCGTACACTATGTTTAAAAATGTTCAAAATAATTCAATTGTAATTAAGACCCTACTGAACATTAGCAGAAACATGTCTCGGTGACTGCATGTATTGAGCAGCATTCCCATCCTTGCTCAGAAAAGCAGTATTTCATAATGTGTGCAGCTAACTGAATCAGCCCGTGTGTCACCTCTGGTCCGGTCTGTTGGCCCATCCGATACAAATCAATTAGCCAAGGCGCTGAGATATAGCTCGCCAAAATCCAATTTACGACAAGCGGGCGATAATGGTCACAATTGAGACTGATTGACTGACTGACTGCCTGGGTGATAGGGATCAGATAGGCGCTAGTGTCTTGGACAGCAGCGAGGACGGTACTGATGTTTGCAGCTGATTATATCCGACAACGTCATTTGTCTTTACCGCGTTGGGATAGACGTTCATTCGGAAAACTAGCTACTAAAATTTACTCTTAATCCAGTAAGCAGAAAAGCCCAAATGCAACATCTAGATAACAGATGTATATTGCTGGATATTGTAAAATTGATTTAATTGAAAGCCGGTGTTGCTTAAGGCAACAACGGTTTCCAGTCGCCCTATTAAACCGAATATCTTGCGGCTTTCTTCAATGGTTGTGATGGACAGAATGGAGGGATTCGATCTGTCACTCACGTATTTGACGTCATTATCATAATGACGAATATCTCAGTCACGAAAAATCGAATAGCCTGTTACCAGTGTATATATTGTATGTCTTTGACCAATTTACGAATTAATAAGCATTCTGTTGACTATCTTGAAGCTACTTTGACTGGGAACTGTTGCAATAGGCAGCAACAACCAACAGTCAAATTAGTTTCAAAATATCCAACAGCTTCCGTGTATAGTCACCGTGAACTTCAGTTTTGTGGCATCAAAACTAAGTGTCCATAAATGGCAGGTGTGGCCGTACTCGAGTATAAGTGCCGAGCTAGTGATACATATACAATGTCGGCCGATTAAGCAGTGCGCATTCAGTGACAGAAAGATGAAGAGGAATAACAAGATACCAGAGACCTCTGCGTAATTTCTTTATAAAGACGGAAAATCGATTCATCATCGTCATTCTTCTACAAACAACGCGACTTTCAGCGATGCCACAATGCTGTGTACACCAGAACGAATGACGCACTAAATCCCACTTGACGGGCACATTGTCTGTATTTTCCATGAAATTACATGTGCTAAGAACAATAATTATCCAAGACAATGGAGGAATTTAGTCCTAAATCCAGAGAAGAGGAAACGGTAAACGTCAAGGTTGGCACGCCCGATATCTGTGAATGACATCTATCGGTTACAGGGTTTTGTGTGCGAATGTAAACGGTGTTCGAACTACGAATATAAGAATTTGCTATTATATGACAGCAGTTTCAATTTGAAACATGCCATATGTTTATTGCAAAATGCATGGATGATTTCAATGAAATCACGAACTCTGTTTTGAAAACAAAAAAGCACACCGTACAAAAAGTAAATTAGGTAATATTTACAACTGACTACTCGTATGCGCTCTAAAGGTTGACTATATCCCATGCCACTCACTATTCTCAAAAGTGTTTATATGATTCTGTTGGGTAGGGTGGGGGAGGGGGCATGTCTATCAAACAAAAGTGCAAATGCACACAATGGTCCGTGTGCACGGAATACCATGCAGCATCAAAGATAAGCAGTTAACTCATAATATAATTTGGTATCTTTACTCTAAGCAAATTCTGGATTTCTTAAATATGGTACAATTTAATATCATATCTATCCGGTTTATTCACGTTAATATAAGATAAATGACCACCAAGAGACACCACGCCAACCTCCTCAGATTACGATACGATATGCAATAACACACGTGCTTGTGTGCTATAGAGGGATCCGATCTGGGACTCAAGTATATGACGTACCAATCAAATACGTCACTTATTTGTCGATGTCACAATCAAAATGATGTGCGTCAACAAAGTAGAAAGGACCGTTAATATAGTGTATGGATCGTATGTCTCCAGTTCAATTACAATTTAATACAGATTCTGTTGAATCACAAAGTTGGTGCGTGCTGCGGTGTCCTCTGCGGGTCTGATACTTGTTGACACCTTTATAGTATTGTAAAGTCAATTGCTTTCTAAGCTGGTCATATTTTGGCATTCGAAAAAAGGTTCAAGTCTTGGACATCGCTGGCGCAAAAAAGAGGCATTTTCAATTCCACATATACGCCACCGCTAATCTAAAGTCTAAAGCCCCCAAAGCGCCATATTATAGGTTTTAATAGAGAATGGTCTACGATCTGTTCTCTGCCAATTAATCAAAGACAAACTCTTTTAAACGTTTAAAAACATATTCTGCTTTATTATTGCAAAATCTTTGGTGAAAATAACAGTTTAACAAAGCAGATGTAGATTTCTTAAGATAAGATGAAATAGGATGTATTTGCAGAACGCAGGCTAGAAAGCCTCTAAGTTCTGCTTTATGCTAGGCTGTTAAAGAGTTAGGCTGCTTTAATATGTACCATGGTTTGCCCAGTATTTGTCCAATCTGTTTTTGAACAGGTTTAGCTTTTCGGATGTTACAATATGCTCAGACAGTGAATTATAGGTATCGATTATTCTATTGGTAAAGTAATGTTTTCTGAAATCATGTGAAAAGAGGCCTTTCTTTAGTTTATGAGCGTACACTTGTTATTGAATTGGTTAGAGTAAAACAGTTTTTGTTAGTCGTGTGTCTTAAAATAGTCTGGCCGTTGAAAGGTTTAAACAGAGAAAGAGAAATGGTAAAACGACGGATTTGATATCAATAGACGCGCATTTTGAAGTACTATTACCTGTCCAAAGTCCTGTAAATCCACATTTTATAGCCTTTGCATTTTATGAGTATTCTAGAAGTACAAAGGCAAAATGTGTTTTCGATTTGCTCACATGCATGGTAAAGTTTGAGCACGTGTATACAAACTAAATTACATATCTTAGAAACCTTACAATTGTTTCTTCCAATAATTAAATTTTAAAATGCTATGTAATCCCGTGGCGTTAAGGGGATTTTAGAGATTAGAATATAGGAGAAGGCGGAGCAAAACTAGATGCAGGGCATAACGGTGTGGGCCATTCTCTCACAGGGCACATACATAATGTCACGTGTCAAGTCATTTTTAGGAAAATATTATATCGCAATACTTTAGAAACAATATAAGGCATATACATAGTTTATTCTGTGACGTATTATACCTTAATACACCTTATATTTAACAACCATCTTAATTTAACAGTTGTCTTTGAGGCAGTTCTGAATAAATAATGTGCTTAGCATGGATACATGTATTAACAACCGCAAAATCTTTAAAAAAACGCGATACAGATTGTATTTACTATAGTGCAGTATTGAGAGAGGAACGGGGCTTTTATACACCGCATCCCATTTTGTACCGCCTTCTCCTATAATCTGGTCTCTGCAATACTCTTAATGACACAGGATGATATAACAATATAATTATCTGGATAAACAATATCATCCGGTAATTGTCAGGGTTCTAGTATGTGTAAATTAGTCTTTAGAGATGCTCAACCCTTACCACCCTAACAAAGCTTAAAAGCTTTTTGAGTTTTCACGGCCAAATAAAAAATAAATATGCAAATGGCTATAGAAAATAGACCTTTCCGGTTTTAGCCATGTCCAGCCCATCTCTAGCTAAGATCCACCAACACCCTGACTACCAATTTCCAGAAAAACTACACAGGTAAGCTGTTGAATATTTTGAAACTAATTTGACTGGGTGCTGTTGCTGCCTTATTAAATAGCAAAGCATTACAAAGACACAATTCATACAACGCATCAGACCATTTGAGATATGGTGACGGTCTATATGGAACCCTTTGTAACGTAATGATTGTGACGTCATCATACACGCGCTGAGCTGATTATGACGTCATACGAGGTCTGATGACGGATGGATACTCTGGAAAGGTGAATTCTCCCCAAAGTGAATGTTTATGGACTTTGAACATGTTAAAGTACTCAAGATCGCGCTTCCAATGATAACAAATTCACGCTTTCCCATTTTTCTAACGTATGGTTTATTTCAGGTGTTCAACTGCCAGACTAATAACCGTGTATGATTTTGTAAACCTCAGTCATCTCTCTTCGGTGTCGTCTATGCTTCCAAGTAGGGGGATTTTGTCTTTTAACCTACTAGGTTAGCCCAATTCTGACATGGCAGGTTTTTTTGATACATTGATATTCTGTTTATAACAGCTTAGTGGTTGCAACAGCTTTTTGTCATCACTATTAAGACACACACTTACAGACACGAGGTTTTTAATGTAACATGTGTGTATCGATCGCGTGAACAATCCTCCTATCCTAGCATGTGGATGTATTGATAGCTTGAACAATATAATAATACTTTAATTGTATCAACCCTCTATGGGTCATTACACACAGCGGGGCCTAACACGTGTAAGAAAGATAAATGGAAGCTTGTGTAAATGCACGAACTCGTGGATGGATGGATGGATGGATGGATAATCGGTCACTACGTCTATTACTAGTAAGACTACTTCTATGACTAGAACCAAATATATAGCTTAAAATATTCTAAACAACAGCAGTAGTTTAAGCGATACTATATAGTTTGAGCGATACTAGGCGCTAGTATCGGCAACTCTGACTTACTGGTTTCTAGAATCGGTCACTACTACTTGAGAGGATAATGTTTCATATTGTTTTCCACGTGTTGCTTCCTACTGTTTCTTGTTCATATTGCCTTCACACAGTTCTTCACAGTGCTTCTTAGGAGGTTTCGTATGCAGTGCTTCTAATAAGTAAACTCTGCGTGTGCGTGAATGTGTGTGCATAGCTAAATCGTGCTACCTATTGTTTTCACGTAGTTCTTGACCGTGCTTCTTAGAACGGTTCATATGTATGCGCGCATGCATGATTGCTAAAGTACATCGAATGTTCTTTTGCTTCAACAAAACAAGTTTCAAATATTTTTTTTGTAACTTGAGTAATACGTAAGAAGAATCGAATGGTTAAGAAGGATAAGAAGCAACAAAGGGTTAACAAGCTTGAAGCTTCACAGCCCTACACCTAAGGAAAGTAATACTAGGTACTAGTGTCGCTAACTCTCCTGCAATTATTATTTTCCTAACGATACCGATTTAAAGATACTAGACACTAGTATTGTTAAGGGATTTTTAATGAAAATTCAACAATTCTAGTCTAATAATACTAGACACTAGTATCGTTTGGGGTACATTAAAAAACCCAAAACGATACTTGTCTAGTATCTCCGCGCAGACAAGACGGGACAACGCTCACCGGTACTTGTTGCAGGAGTATCGGTGTCAATACACCTACCAGTATTGTAGAGACGATTGTACAGGATATCAGAATTTCTTTAGAAATTGTTGTATCGTCAGCAAATAAGTAGATTTCTGAACTAGAATTATCATTTATATAAATAACAAACAGAATAGGGTCGATGACGCAAGCTTGTGGTATCCCACTAGCTATATCGCGCAAGGCAGACTATTGGTTATTTTGGTCGGACTCTCTGTTTACGATTCTTTTAAGGAATTGCCATATCCATTGATACATTGTATCAATAAGTCCATATGATTTCAATTTGATCATGAGTCATTCATGTGGGACCATGTGGAAGGCCTTCATTAGGTTCACAGATACTACGTTTATTTCACTATGACTGTCCATTATTTCTGCCTTGCGGTCTAATACATTTAATAATTTCCGTGTTGTTGACCTCCCGGAAATAAAACCAAACGGTTAACTAGTGAGTAGATCGTTTGGCGTTATGTGATTTACTATTTTCCATGAACTTTGGCCGTGTTCTCACTAGAGACTTAACGAGTGTAACGCCATACTGAGGTATGGCGTTATTCCAGGTTAATTCCCCAGTGAGAACACGACCTTTTCCATAAGTTTGCAATCTACACTTGTAAGGCTTATTGTCCTTCAGCTGCCTGGATCCTTTTTAACCCCATATTAAAAAATCTACGTAACGTTCGCAAGTTTCCAATGAGTTGGTTTACATCCTGAAACGATTGATTTGTCGAATATGATGTTAAGTGGTTTGTGTAGCACTTCTCTTAGTTCGTCCATACGCCGATATTATACCTCATACAGCCCAGATAATTTGTAAATGTGTATTCATTCTATACTTTTTCATGTTTAACTGAGTCCGAAGCTAGCGCCATTAAAAAGATTTGTGTAGCTTTACATAATAAGATTTGGCAGCGTATTAGTCTCTTTATCAATCAAAACAGTGGTATAGAAATTTGCTAACACCTCAGCCTCGTCAAGATTATTTTGTATTCTTAAGACTATATCCTTTACTTCAACTTCAAGTTAGAAGCGTCGGCTTGTTGTAGTGGCTAGCATTCAGAACTATTTAACTGGAGCAGTCGGTTCGCGCGTGTGCTGTACGTTATCTCCACATCGTGAGACATATGGGCAATCGCCTTCGCTCCTCGCCTCTCTCCACCCAGGAGTATAAATGGGTACCAGCGTAAAACTGGTGAAGCTACTAACAGTAGACTAAAATAAAACCAGCTTAAATGTGGTGTGAATGGGACCCGGAATCAGAAACTCGATAGACACCAAGCAAACCATTAACTTTTTCAAGTTCACATAATCTGGAGGTGAGCTTCCTTGTAGGGTTGACATGATACTAACATGCATGATTGTCGTGTAAGATACACATTTGCAAGAGAACAGATGGGATGTATCCCGGTTGCATAGTTGTCCTGCTAAAAAAACGGGAGGATTAGTTAGGACCAAAAAGGTTGGTATTCATGGTGTTCCAAATTCAGAAGTGATCTCCTGCATTTTCAGGCATAATTATCGCCATGCAGTTTCCTAATAATTATCTGTTAATTTCACGGTTTCTCCCTAAAATAGTTGAATAAATTGACAAATCTATATATAAGCAATCCTGTCTCCACATTGGACACCATACATTCTTAATAAGGTCATATTTGTATATGAAGAGAATGCACAGTCGATAACGCACCATCACAAATACCCCCGCTGTCACCAGTATCAAGCTTTAGCCACAGCTACTGTCACCCATTTCCCCCTCACCCCAGGGACGGGGGCCAAAATAAATGTAATCTTAAAATCCGTAATCATATGGGTAACTCGCATACCTAATATAGTTGAATTCTAAACTAAACAATTTTGAAGTAAATAGCGAGACTGACAGATGATACAATATCCCTGATGGTTTATTTTTCAATACATGCAGTGACAAATATCTTTGCAAATCTGGTTTTGCTTTGCAAAATACACTGGTAATAAGTCATTTTATTAAGACAGCGAGGCAATCAACTCTTAAAAAATGATAGCGGATTGAAGATGAAATCGACTAAATTTTGTAGTTTTCCCTATCATTTCATTTATATCTGTGTGGAAATGTGCCATGTATGAAACTTGCAATCACAAAAAACGAGTATCGAATCTAAAACCACAGATAGATCACACTTTTCTCTGATTAAGATTCGGCATTATATTAATTGTCAAAATGTCGGATTTAAACAAAAATCGTGTGTGTGTGTGTTGTAATATTTAAGGCGTTTATATGCTAGTTCCCAATGCTAGGGTCTAGACTCACGCCTGGCCTTTATGGTTTCTGTTGAATTCTTGTGAATTCTTGTGACGTCGGTTTGTGCATTAGCTTGTGTCTCTCTGTGTGTGTGTGTGTTGATCGTTGTCTCTAGATTTTGTCTCATGTTGCTGTTCTTGTCCATGGCTTTTCTGTTGCTCCTCATGCTTGGGCGTGGGTGATGGCGATGACCTAACCTGGACCTAACTGGGGTGGGGAAGGGATGGGGTAGGTGCTGGGTCGGGGGAGGGGGGAGTAGGTGCGTACGGTCTTATGACCTGATGTACCCAGGGGGGGGGCTTTAGGTCAGAGACCTCACCGGCCCCTTTGGGGGGAGTGGGGAGGTTGGGTTGTGGGGTCTTTCGGGTCCTGGGACCCATTTGCTCTTCTGGCCATCATCCGAGCAGGCACCAGCGCGCACTTGTTTGATTTTGATTGGTTAGGTAGCCCGTATGGTGACTGTGTCCGTCCGAGGACGAACTCGATCAGTCATCCGGGTTACATCCCTCCATAGTCCCATCGAAAAGTCCGAAAGATTCTAATTCTAACAATTTTGTTTTGTTTTTGTAATCCGTATGTTGCGTGGTTCCATCCGAGGACGAATCCATTCAGCATCCGGTTTACTTTGATTTTGCCGAAATTTTGTTTGCCTACCTAACCCTAGCTCACGTTCGCACAGTGATGGGCACTGTATGACGGGACCTCAATTTAAAGTCCCATCCGAGAAGACTGTCATACAAAAATCACGAGTCTTAAGACAGTCATCAAGATTTGTCCGGATGTAGAAATCTGGGAATTATTATATGGTATATTGGCCTATCATTCCACAGAGGGTTGGACAATTTTGCGACTATAGTTCTAGTACTTCATTAGATATATCAGGATATTCTAGTTGAAGGGGGGGGGGGAGGTGATTCTTGATGCCAAACATATTTGATACACCGAAGTGACACGTACCTTACGGAGATGAATTTTGTCCGCAAAGTCATACTTCATTAGATGTATCAGGATATCTAATGAAGTATGCCTTTGTGGACAAAATTCATCTCCGTAAGGTACGTGTCAGTTCGGTGTATCAAATATGTTTGGTATCAAGAATCAACCCCCCCCCCCAATCAACTAGAATATCCTGATATATCTAATGAAGTACTAGAACTATAGTCTCGAAATTTTCCAACCCTCTGTGGAATGATAGGCCAATATACCATATAATAATTCCCATATTTCTACATCCGGACAAATCTTGATGACTGTCTTAAGACTCGTGATTTTTGTATAAATCCGACATTGTGACACCTAATATAATGCCGAATCCTAATCAGTATGACTTTGTGGACAAAATTCATCTCCGTAAGGTACGTGTCAGTTCGGTGTATCAAATATGTTTGGTATCAAGAATCACACACACACACACACACCCCACACACCCCCCCACCCCCATCAACTAGAACCAGATATATAATATATTCCCGAAATATATAATGTGTAAAACGAACGTGTCTTTCGAAGAATTTTGAAAAATCGGTGCAAAGAGAAGCAAATAACTAGATTCTGAATAATAAAACAAGACATATATTATAAACACATGCTATTGTCGATATTTGGTGGTGGGGGAACCTGTGCCCACCCACCCCGGCACCTCTTTCACAACGTCACTGCCGTTTTTAATTTTCGGCCTATTTTCGTTTCTTTTTCTCGTTCATCACTTCTTGTGAGGTGTGTATATTCTTGGTAAACATACAAGAAATTCCAATGGCAAAGTTAGTGAGAAGAAGTCAAAGATAACACCAACATATCTCTGCTAACAAAATATACAACTAGCAGCCACAAACTATAGAAAAGTTTAGGTAGGTATAAAAACATAGAAATAGGCCGAATTCTTAATTTTTAACTACATAAGCAAACGCAACAGTAATCAAACATCACATATGTCGGAACAGCAGCCAATGCAAACAATACTTGACCTTGCTACCCACTACGCACAGGTAAACCAGTCATAAAAAACATGCTTCGCTCCACTTATATTTCACTTGAGTCAACAACAATTTTAATGCGATTATTTACATAACTATTTTCTATTTTCCGCCTGCCATTACTTGATCGTGTGCATTAAAGACTTATTGTCTTTAGATAGTATTGTATTTTGATAATAACGCCAAATATTTAGTGACAGATGAAATTTGTTTGTCATCGTATTTCCTCATCTGAAGATGTCCACTAGCGAGAACAATCTACAGTAAATCAGCATTGATCACCTCAGACACGAAAGAGTGCTTAAGCCATTACAGAGTTTCTAGTTAGTGTAGGCACAATCGTGTTTTGTCAATACGTCTCGGAATCCTCTTCTAATATTTCTGTCCGCCGATTAATATGAAAATTAATTTGATATACTGTAAACAATATCAACGGGAGCCCGTTCTGCCCTACACATATAGTGCAGAAGTGTATGCCGTTGATGATCGGTTTCTCTTCCACCAATGGATGCGTGTGAATTATTAGCGGCGTCAACATGTGCCAGCTGATATTGTACGAGTACTGACAGACAGGAAGACAAAAGACAGTCAACGATAATCTTCTTTGATCTTTGATTAAACACACACACGGAATAATAATTTCAAGCAAGAATCGTTTGAAACTAATTGTCAGCCAAAATGTGGCAGTGGGATAAGAACGACTTGTGACTTTGGCTAGCACGGGTGTCTGAGTTCTTGGCAAAGACGCATTCATATATCATGTCTTTTAAATAGTCATGATAACATGTTTTCTCATTTCGAGGCGGTAATCAGTTTCTTTAAATCATAATATGAATAAGAGATCCAATAACTATGCTTTCATTACTGAAGATATTTGAAGATAAAAAAAATCATAAATAACAATGCCTCGATAACTGCAGATGTAAAAAGATAGATAGATAGATAGATAGATAGATAGATAGATAGATAGATAGATATAGGTAGGTGGGTAGGTAGGTAGGTAAGTAGGTAGGTAGATAGGTAGGCAGGCAGGCAGGAAGGCTGGCAGGTAGGTCGATAGGTAGTTAGTGCGTAGGTAGATATGCAGGTAGGAAGGCAAGCAGCCAGTCCGGCAGGCAAGTAGGCAGGCAGGCAAATATGCAGGCAGGCGGGCAAATAATAGTTATATGTTTCAGAACAGAGGGTGGTGGGAGCCGCGGATCGCAGATCGGCGGCTACAGGAGGGAGGTGGCCTGTCAGAACAGAGGGACGGCTGGCTGCAACGTGTTTTACAACGTAGGGCCCACCCAAACCCCCTGGTGGGCCCCCATCCATTGTTCAGATCATGACAGGCAAGTACAAAACTTAACCATTTAGACATACGACATCATACGTTTTTTTCCGCCAAGCAAGTACAAAACTTCCACTACAATCCCATAGGTTTACTCATAAGATTCCGAGCCATGGATACACGCAATCACAATAAGTTCACAGATGAGGTGGTGTATTAAAAGGTAGGGCCCACCATGACCCCTCACAGCGAGTTGCCCATTCCAGCACCATACAGGAATCCCAAAGCAGAGACACGCCTGCACCCATACAGGAAGCCCAAAGCAGAGACACGCCTGCGCAAGACTCTCCCAGATGAGGCGCTCGACCTCCTCTTCGACTGCCTCATTGATGATATTACTCTAAAATAAAAAATCTAGCAACACATTTATTTTGGTTCGATAGCATCATCCATATTGATACTGTCTTAGTTCTGTCATTGCCATTGCTGTCAGTCGATTGGCGTCTAACCCCTAACTCGGCACGTGGTGGGGTTGTTCGGGCGAGTACCTCATCTACTACAATTGCAAATGATAGGTCAGGATATGCTCTCCAGAACTCAAGCGATTTATTTGCATAGCCAACCCAGTCATGTAATGATCTTGCCACCTTTTTCCCGCCATGCCGCACAGCCTACACCATGCATGTAACTCCATAGTTCTTCGGGAGTAACCCATGATTGAGTTTCATATTCAGTTAGCTTGATTACCTATACAGTTGTGTTTCTCTAATAGGGCATCACCTGGTGGTGGGAGCCGTTCTGAAACACTTATTTTATAACTACTGATGATGATGATAGACATAATGCTGCTGCTGCTGCTGCTGCTGCTGCTGCTGCTGCTGCTGCTGCTGCTGCTGCTGCTGCTGATGATGATGATGATGATGATAGACATAATGCTGCAGCTGCTGCTGCTGCTGCTGCTGCTGCTGCTGCTGCTGATGATGATGATGATGATGATGATAGACATAATGCTGATGATGATGATGATGATGATGATAGACATAATGTTGGATCACAAATACATGCCCAGCCTCATGTCTCCATATCAAACAAACTGAATCAAACAAACACCTAGTCACGACCGGTGTCACATCGGCATGAGGGGATTACCCACAGTCCCTTCCAGCTGCCTTGGCAACACTCACTTGGTAGAAAGATAAAGTGCCTACCATCTGCACCATGGCAGACTGGCATGTTCACAGGTGACACAGAGGAGCTGGTGCCGCATCGGCTGCAGACAACCACGTCCATACCTTTCTACACCATAGAAGTGGCAGACAGACTCAATTTCCTCACGTGGGTGAGATCTGGTGTAGATATTTTTCCACAGATGGTCGCGGAAGGGATTGTACTGAGGCTCGTCTCGGAAGTGGGCCCACTTGGCATCTAATATCATGGTTGTCTGTGAGGCAGCCACCACAGGTATCAGCAGTAGTATAACCAGCACCCTATACAAGGAGGGATAAACCGAACAAGGTGACCCCCCTCAAGAAATATCTGTGTCAGATCGAGCCTTGTGCCGGCCTCGATGCCAATCTTCATGCCTTCAGGGACATGTCTTAGCTGCTTCACTTTACTACCAGCTAGAAGCCGCAGATCTAGCACAATATGGGTTGTTTGTGGACGTGTGAGCCCGACATGCTCGAGCAGCTTCACTGAGCCCTTTGCCTTCGAGGAGTACGACACATTCTCAACCCGTAAGACACCCTCCTGAATATTGATAGCTTCCTCTGGTCCATCAAAGGGGGCAATGCAACAGGAGCTTTCCTCCAGTAACCCCAATCCTATGATCCACTGCAACTAGGGTTATACCATCTCCTATATAGGCCATGAAAGATGTCCCCCTGTTATAAAGCTTCCGGACCATGCCATCTTTCTTTACAACAGTAGAGAGGGGCGTGACCTCCAGGTCAATAACCGCTGGCGGTCTATATGGCGGCACCCATGCTTCCCAATTACCACAGGGTCCAGTGCGGTACCACACCACATGCTTTTTGAAAACTACTTGCAGCTGTTTCGCCAGGGTCAACACTACACCATCATTTGACATTGATGGGGCATGCTTCACAGTTGGCTCTAAGACATGAAAGCTGAGGTCAGCGTCCAAGGTGTTAACATCCTCAACCTTGTCCAGACATGGGGTCAAATACTTTTCAAAGTATTTAAATGCAAATACTTTACATTTGGAAATCCTCAAATGCAAATGCAAATGCAAATACTTGAAATTTAAAATATTCAAATGCAAATACTTAAAATTTAAAATCCTCAAATGCAAATGCAAATACTTAAAATTTAAAATATTCAAATGCAAATACAAATGCAAATGATTAACAAGAAGTATTTCAATGCATTTAAATGCAAGTGCATTTGCAGTTGTCCAAATGGTTTGTACTTTAAGCATATATGGTTTCAAAATGAAATGGAATACGCTAGCTCCATCCTGGTGTGGGTATTAGAGAAAGTGCAAAAGCAGCTAAATTTTAAAAATATGTTTTATTTTCACAAATTAATCAGTTTATGTATATAAAGACACATTGATCAAAGTACAGTAATTTATGTATGGTACATGTCAGCACTTGGTTAAACATGTAGAAACTAATGCACTATATATTAACCCTTTCCCCAGTGAAACCATGTTGCCTTAATTTGAAGAAGGCCACATAAGAACGGTTGAATATTTAAAAAATAATTTTTCTGAAAGCCATTGCTGCCTGGGGCAGAAATACCATCCAGGTAAATCATTTTCAAAATATTCAACAGCTTCTACGTTGTTGCCTTGAGATTGCGATACGGTGGTTAAATCTTTGCTTAGTTAATGTCCATTTGCAGGCCAAGAGTTATTTTTGAAATTTTACAACTGAAATTACTGGCTCAGTCATCAAGCCAGTCATTCCAGCTGTAAATGTTAAAAAATATCTTTCTCCTGGTCTGCAAATGGACAGTCCACCAGATCAATGCAGTGGATGGGTTTATCCATTAAAGGGTTAAAAGAACCAATAGATAAAGCACATAAAAAGTCAATTCAACATATGTGGGTAGAGCTACTATTCCTGTATTCTAAGCACTAGATTAAACCGACTAGACCATGGTCTGTATTCATAGAGCGACGTATGTCAGAATAAGATATTTATCCACATGCAAAAAGTATTTGAAAATATTTGGAAAATTTGAAATTTCATATACTTTTCAAAAACTATTTAAATGCAAATGCAATAGTTGACTTTTCAAAATCCTCTAATGCAAATACAAATGCAAATACTTGTGATTTAAAATCTTCAAATGCAAATACAAATGCAAATACTTCACAAGAAGTATTTAAATGCATTTAAATGCAAATGCATTTGCATTTGAACCCATGTCTGACCTTGTCTAGTGACTGTTCTATCACGGGGTGGAGTATGAACTTCTTCTTCGGGAAGTCATAGCAGAACACTATTTTGTCCCCATCCCTCTCTCGACCCAGATGTTCCTTCGAGACATCCTTTAGGTCAGGAGCAGCTCTACACCATCTCCACCGACGGGATGGAGGTAGAATGTCTTGGATTCTGCTCCATATTGGAGGACAAACGACTTGCCATCACTTTCATTAACTTTGGTGGCATCAACGTCGTACACGTCCACGAGATCGGCCAGACCGATCGAGTGAGCAAATATAGGCTCCATTGTATATCTATATAGGGGGTTTAAATAGAGTGTATAGCCATGCCAATTGTCTGATTGCTACTCCAAAACCGGGAGAATGCCATCAGACCATCTCTAGTTGGTAGTCGTGTGGTTCAGTATCGCATAGAATGGGTTCTCTTTGAGGTAGCTCAGCATTCCACCATGTACGTACACGCCGATGTGTTACATCTGCCACTGGGAAGTACCGACCACAGCTAACTGACTGAAGTAGGGTTAGACGTGATAGAATATCTGCAAGGAGCCACCAGCAAACTGTGAAAAGCGATCATCCCCAGCATGTTCACCCACATAAATCACCTGTTTGACAGCTCCACCATTAGTCTATATGCCACCATGGATGGTCTGTCGGATGCCCAATTAGAGTTTACGCTGCTGCTACTTATTGACCTATCCCCATCATGACATCATATCAGACCTATCGAGCATTCACCGAGATGTTGAAAAAGGAGAGAGAGGAGCAGCTACACACCTTCTCTGGGATGGTAGATATAGCAGTACAGGAAATGCATTGTCGACAAGAAGGCGAGCGACTGCAGCACGTGAGCTGGTATGAACAGAATGCCAGAAAGGCAAGGAAATGAAGGGACTGCAACTCTGTCCAAGAATGGGAGAGCCTCATCCGGCAGGAGGAGAGAATCGTAGGGCCAAACTTGTATGATTTCTCGGATGACGAGTGTGATGAGTCTAGAGATGTCTTGTAGTGGGAAGAGGAGAGTGTGGAGTATAAATCCAAGAAAGTCTGCCAACAGTGGGCGTACTATCAGAGTGACAAGGTGAAGTTCCAGATGTCATGGCTGCGCACGCTACTGACCCCTGACATTATGCTGGATGAGGGGTGTTTGAGGGATGTATGTCTCCACACGAATAAGCTGGTTCGGTTCGCCATGCTCTCCAAGATGAATCACGAGTTTAAGAACTAGGTATTCCATGGCTAAATCGGTGTGGCGAAAGGAGTCTGAACTATACCCTGCCCTGGCGGCTGAGGAGGGTGGTACGTACTGTGGTACGTACGCTGGCGACACCATCACACAAAATCTTGTTTCATGAGACAGAAAAGTACAGCAGAACACGCAAGCAATATAAAACAACAGTCTACCAGGCACAACCACAGCTGCGGGTGTGATTAGAGCCAGTGCTGGTGTGGCCACCGTCGCTATCCGGCTGGGTGGTGTGACCCTTGCCGCTACTGTCATGGCCACCAGCTTGGCGGTTGAACAGCGTCAGTCACCAGGAAGTTGAAGAAGCATGCTAAGTATGTAACACTGGCACAGAGCAGCCTACGTGCTATCGACGAGTCTGTCGGCAAAGCTCTCGAGGATGGGCAGGTCAAAGTGTGCCAGCAATACCTCAAAGGCTCCAGCGGGCGGGTGGACATGGAGGAGTTAGAAAACGAAATGCTGTGGTGGGGCCGTATAGAAGATCTCTACGGTGTCAAATAGTAAGGTGCATCCACGGCTGGAACAGCGGCTTTAAGATGTCTACTATAGCTGGCATTCAGAAGAACCTCATGACAATCGACCAGAGCCAACCACCCCTCCTGGGTACAATCTGGATCCGCTCGAGAGCTGGACTACGTGGTCTCCTGGATGACATACCAGACCTAACACCTATTTCGATCACAGTCGATGGGCGGTCCCACATCAGCTTCTCCATCAATCCACGACCACTGGCCACTCTTGTTATCACCATCAAGGATGCGAAGAAGGCTCATACCTGGATGGCAGGCCCGAATCTCTCGTTCTGGAACCAACAGCTGAACTTTGCTGTGTGGTGTGCCACGGCAGGATGCAGCGTCAGCGCGGGTTTGCTGCACTCCTATTCTGGTACCCCCCGAAGCTGTGCTCATTGCCAGCTGTCTCAGATTCCATGTGTACTACATGGTGAGACGAATCCTCCATGAGCTGGATGCAAGCCTGCCTGATACGAATGGGAGAGCTCATCTGGTGACTTCTTCTTTTAGCCCTTCAATTCAGTGCGGAAGATATCATAGTACCAGAGGCATAGGTCCATGGTTTAAGCCACTATGTATAGTGCTCTGGATATTCCCGAGTCCCAATCTAAGCAGCTGACAGATACAGACTGGTTAGAGCTGCTTAGCACTCTCGAGGTAGAACGTACACGTTTAAACGAGTTGTATACTCAGGGCTTAAACGATGATGTCAATGGTACAGATTGTAAAGCAACTCCTGGAGAGCCAGGTGAATCTCCAGAGGGTGGAGAAGCTGCTCAAAAGCAAGACCCAGAAGCTTTTGACACAGGTTATACCCCTGGCCATTCATGTCGCCAGTAACGTGATGGCGAATGTGGCCATGGTGAAGATGACCAGTGGTAATGAGGCTATTCCTGCCACTGGAGCCGCTGTCCTCGCTACAGTGGTGAGTACGGTTGTCGACCACTGTCTAGGAATAACACATCCGATCCCAAAGATCGCCATTGGTGTCCTATACTGTTGCCACCAAGATCATGGGCGAACGCATCCCTCTAATGGAAGCCATGGTTCTAGGGCTAGCGACGAGTGCTAGGGCCAAGATCATCGTGACCTATGTCTATATTTAAGATGTTATATATAATGGAAGCTTGGCAGGTCCATGATAAAACAGTAGCCTATGAGGCATGGCACGCTATGACAGAGTTGGTAGCGCATAGTCGACCACATGGACTGATGATTTCCAATTCCCAAAAATAGTGGTTAGCCCACAAGGCATGCATCTGCAGGAAGGGCCAGTATCCTGAGCACTGCTAGCTATTTTATTGGCCCACCACATGGTCTACCTATGCCCACCTATTCCACTGGGGATATGGCTAGGTTTAAGACATATGTATACAGCAACAATGTCTCTGTCACTCACATACCTAGAGAGCAAAGGACCAGGTGATCTCACTCACTTGGGCGAGGCACGCCTCAGTTCAGATGAGACTGTTGCCCCCACCTCCTTCCTAGACTTCGATGAGAAGGGAGAACCTCGAGGGATCTGAGGTACCATCACAGCCAGAGATCTCATCGGAAACACTGACATGGTAGGACAATCATCCATCAACCTGGCCAAGACTGTATACAAGGGGATGGGCATCAAAGACAGGGCAGTGATGCGAGGCATGCTCGGAGTCGATGAGGCTGGTGCCATCAAGGTTATCCTACACACAGAACCTGGTTAAGGATCTCCTGAAACCACGGAGCTCATTCCAGCAAGATAGTGAGAACCTCAAGGTAGGCACCATCGGCCTGAGCCATATCACGGTGGTTGGCCAAGCGAATGCAAAAGCAAAGCACCAACTACCCGAGGTGAAGAAGTCGGGATTCTTTGGCCTGCCAGTTAAGATCACATAATAAGCATGGCTGCTCGAGCTTGCATCATATGGATACTCGAGGTGCTAGACACTGCGGGCACTGACACAGGCCGTCTGCATTACCTTCTCAGCTCTTGTTGGGATTTCATGCTTGACACCTCTAGCACATCCTTCATATCCGCTGGAAGTACAACGCTACCCACACAGCAGGAAAAAGAGCTGGTACAGAAAGTACTGCCATTTAGTCTCCCAGATATAGACGAGGCTACGGCTGAATAGCTGCTGACCATCCTTCACACGCATGACTCTACCACTGAGGCAGTCGACAATACTGATCAGTGGTACAACGGTCCAATCACCAAGATGCACAACCTGCAAGCACTGATGGAGAAGCTCGTCGTGGCTCGACTAACTGAACCACTTGTTCTAGTTATCGACGATCCTGCGATGGAATAGAAGACCATCAAATACCTCAGCAACATCACCAGACACATTCGGCACACCAAGATCACTGTCTTTATCTTCTTTCAGAAGTACACCTGTGAGATATCACCGGATATACAGCACAATGCGAGGTTCCTGTACTTTAGCTCGAAGAGTGGTCGTGCCCTGCTTGAGATGATATACGACAGCCTGACCCTCAAGGAGACCAAGCAAGACTGCATAGAAGGCGTGCAGAAGGTCGCCGATCTATACCTCTTCATCTTCAGTAACAAGGAGACAGGTGAGCTGTCCTGCTTCAAGCCTTATCTGGAGAAAGCAGAAAACATCAGCTACAAGCTGGATCCCACCAGGAAGCTAAAGTGAAAGCATTAGCCCCGGAAGCTGAGCTGCGACAGTAGTAGTAGAGACGGGGATAATTTTCAGGGTCGAAGAACCTCGTCAGAAGCTCGAGGAACGTCGTCAGAAGCTTGTGGAACTTCATGAGGTTCTTAAGAATGTTTCTGAAACTGTATCCACTGAGGATCAGATGTGATGACTCTCTTCTTCTGAAACTTCTCACGGAAGACCAACTTCAGGCCATGACTTCTTAGCATCTGCCTTGAGAACAGTTTTGATGAGGTAGTTCTGGTAGTTCTTTGCGGTGAATATTCTAAATGCTGCCTTGTCTCTCACACGCGACTCACGCCCTCTTTCATTGAAGATATGCTCAAAGGCATCCTTGTGGCCGATGGTCAACCCCTCCTCTCTACCGTCGGTGTGACCAGTGGCATGCCCAGCCTCATGGCCCTCAGTCACAGCTGCACCGATCTCCTCTCGGAAGTAATCTGTGGGCCAAGCCTGTATAGCATCCAGCATTCAGTGTTCATCATCAGTGTGGAGGCTGAATACGCCAGCCCACTTCCCGACCATTAGTAGATCTTTGGGATCAACCCTATCCGTCTGGAGAGCTAGAATTACAGGACTCTTAGTGGGTGTCCTGGGAGATCTAGTGACCTGCCGTGAGTGCTGTCAAGCCTCCGGTAGAGTATCTGAGTCAATAATTCCTTTGTACTATGGGCTGGTGTGGTCTCCTCTATGGCAGTCAGTATCTCCGCATCAGATGGAGGTAGGACCTTGGCTCGCTCGTGGATAATGTTGATGTCACGAAGTAATTGTCGGACCCTGTCAATCGGCAGTTGTACTGGTTTCTTCTTGGAGGGTGATACAGGTGTCTGCCCTCCAAAGACGATCTTCTGGAGAACTTTACCAAACGTGATCATTTAAAACCTGTATATACAGACGTTTAAACATGCAGCAGTATGTACAGCATCCAGATGGGGCAGTTGAACCTGCGTCCTCGCACCACACTGATCCTCCGAAGGACTGTCTGACAGTCATTCGATCTAGTATACCTGATGCGAACCCTCTATCCACAGTGGGGAAGCTCATCGACTTCGCCCTCTCAGGACAGATCCATGAGATTAGGAGCATGATGCTCAAGTTCAAGCTCAAGAGCACAGAGGTGAAGAAAGTAGAGCTCCTGCAGGTGGTGAGCAGGTGGGTGATTATGTAGAGCAACAACACCCTAGACACCAGCTAGGTGAACGATGAGTACCGGGTCCAGGCTCCACTGGCTTGTGGCCCTTCCTACTGTGCGAAGGGGAAAGGGTACTATGCTGTCGGATGTAATGATGGCTTCTCAGAATTAGACTTACAACCAGACGTAGAAATACCTGTCATGGTGCCACTCTTCTCCATCCTCGAGAACACACACGTGAACCCGGCCTTGATGCAGGACAAGCTGTTCCTTTTGGTTTACACTGAATATCTTGATGGAGTAATGATGACCTCTCCATGACCAGGGACTAAAATATGTAGGCTCTAGACAACGAATCCTACATGTAGAGTGAGAGCATCAGCAGGTCCGGGGCATGGCTAACCAGCGTCTAGAGTTGACATTGCAACGAGATGCCTCGGACTGCGTAGCTGTAGCAGTCTTGGTTCAGAAGAGAGGGGTGGTCCAGGAGGTGGGGGAGCTAGACGACTTCAAACTCGTGGTGGCTGGGACCAATGTACTCGGTGAGGTGCGTGATCTGGCTGATTGCTGGCTCTATCGACAGAAAATGAAGTCATATGCCCTCCTCCACCTGACCAGTGGCCACGAGGATCTCGAGCCAGTGCTTGAAGATCAGTGCCACCTCGGAGGAAGGGACATCCCACCTAACCATGGCAACCAGCTCAGCTTTCATATTAAGAACCTGTTCAGAGAGCGAATGGGCACTTGCCCGGTCGGAGTAACGGTGCTGTACTTTGGACATAGCAAGGTTCACTTCTTGCAAAATGGAGGTATTCAGCGTGTAGCTCCATGAACCACATAGAGCATAACTTCAGCAGCTGTCGCAGGTACCACCGCTGCTACAGCAGCCACCACTACTATGGCCTCGGTCATCTTCTGACCTCCTGATGCCTCATAGTCAAGCGTCGGCTCGGAGAACTTTACATCCTCATAGTACTCATCGAGACTCTCATCTGCCTCGTAGATGTTCTGGATGGCTTGAGCCTTTTGTTGCTGTTGGCGTGCCTCCCTTTGGTGCATATGCTCGAGTACCTTGCTGTACTCAAACATCTCCTTAGACAGCTTCTCCATCACCTGGTTATGACGTTTTCTCTCTGCCGCCACCGCCTTATGGTCAGCAAAGCTGAGACCCCAGTTCGCTAATGCAAACATGCCTGCATTCAAGATTGCAGATGCCATGTCTATACAGGTGATTTAAATTCACCATATAGTCAGCAGGAACTACAAGCAATGTATGAACCGGAAGCTTTCGAGGATCCAGTTGGGGACTATGATGAGGATGACTATGGTGAAGATGAGGACAATGATGAGGATGCCTATGATGAGGACGCCTATGATGAGGACTATAATGGTGATGATGTAGAGCCAGAATTCCACCGACTAATCCACCGAGCCAAGGGAATTTATCATACCTATGTGAAAGGCTATTTTGGCCCACTAACGGCGGTTGGGATTCTGATTGCTCTGGTCACAATGAAGGCTGTCGAGACGGTGCACAAAATCGCCAACAATGCTCTCCATGGAGTTGAGAAGATCTCATATAGGATGGCTTTTCTGCATGATCTGGTCAAGTCCCTTAACTGGCAAGCCTTTGTCGATAAGCGCCCTTTCATTGATGGTGCCAGAACTGCAGAGATTAGATAACAGTGTTCACAGGTATTCAAAGACGTGTTCATTGATGGTCGGATGAACGACTGTCATCTGTTCGTCTGTCTAGAGTTTGCCCAAGCTGTACAGAAGAGGACAAGAGTCCACGTCAGTGATGAAGTCTGAGAGTTCATCTGCGGTCTCCGCTGCCTCTCTTGAAGATCTTTATTACCGGCCCGGCAGCTATTATCATGAGCCTCACCAGCTGCTCTGGCTGCACATCGCAAGGGTAATAGATTCACTTTGGAGATAGTTAGTCAGTGGCTTACCAGACAGGTGATGTGGAAGATCTACAGACCTCGTCCATGGCACATTCTGTATGCACACTTCGATGAACCTGTTGCGAACAGAGTTCATCAGGCTGTTGTGCTGCTCCTTCCACATGACAGGGTCTGACTGGGTCTGTTCCAGAGGAACATGCAAGACCTATAAGTACGCCCTTACCATCGTCAATGTAGTCAACAGGTACAAGGTGGCAGTGCCACTCACAGATTAGTCCGCGGGTCAGGCGGCTGCCGGGTTCCAGAGTATCTATGAGGACCCGCAAAATCCCCTCCACTGGCCAGAGTTGCTGCAAGTGGATGAGGGTAAGGAGTTTAGAGGTGAAACTGTGCCCCTCATGCGGAAACATGGTGTGGCGATTAAGCGAGGCGAGGTGGGACATCACCATGCCCAGGCTATCATCGAGTAGTGGATCCGGACACTGGCAGAAAGGCTGTTCCCACATCAATATGCTCAGGAGATGGCTGCTGTCGTCCCGACTGGCAGCTGTTCCAGGGTATGGGTGAGAGGGTTGCCCCTTGTGGTGGAGAGATATAATGCTGAAGTTACTAGGCTGATAGGACAGATGCCAGTCAAAAGGCTATTCAGCGATCATCTGTGGCTCAACAGTCGGAATGACTATGCTCTTTTCAAGAGCTGTGCCCAATGGATAGACTTCCATCCGATTCCCTGGTTCAGTATATGTATGAGCCTGGCGAGCTTGAGGGTGGACGAAGGTGGCCGACTGACCCCGACTGGTCGATAGATGTAAACAAGATTGACAGGTATGTGGATGCGGCTAGACAGCCTACGCTGTACTAACTGGCACGGTCGGAGAGCAGTCCTAGGCGGCCGTTTGTATGAGAGGAGTTCCAGCTTATCCCTACGGACACCCAGTTACCTCCACCAGGAGTGCCTACATCGAGTAGACATCCTCCAGATGGTGTCCACACCGAGCCCTGACTGTTGGTTGATGTCACATGATGCCCATACGTTACCCAGTAGCTCTTCGACATCCATTGGAATGATGGCATCCTTGTGACCATAAGCCATTGTGTGAATACCATCGGCAGCGATCCATCGCTTTGTGTCTGGGTGGGGGTGGGGGTGGGGTGGGGGTGGGCTGAGGCTCCTCTTGTAGAGGTGGTGACCCTCACTACGCAGCATGTCCACACTATGGTGAAAACCTTTCGATCGAAGAGGCACTCCTTGTACTGCTCATGGCGAATCTCTCTAATCACAGCCCTGTGCACACCCTTTGCCTTCTTGACGTCCTGCTCATCCGACCACTTGATGGAGTACATCTTCGGGCGCAGACCAACAAACTCCTGGATTGGCACCCTGGCACACTCATCCTTCATCTTTCCCAGGACCTTCTTATCGGCAGTATTGTGTAGAGGGTGTGTTACTGGGTAGTCGCTTGTGTCATAGATGTCACTCCTCGCAGCCATATCAGCATAGACATCCTCAGTCTAGATCTCCAACAGGAAGCTATCTGTGTCAATATACAGGTGCACAGATTTGGCACCATATAGTCGCTTCAGCTGGTTGTAGTAGATGTCATACATGAGGTGCTTCGAGAGGTTCAGTATGGACATTCTCACATAGACAGGGCAGTTCAGCAGCAGGCTCGTCTTGTACATGTGGAGAGCATCTAGATCATCATCGAACACCCTCGCCCGGGAGAAGTTGGGCTTGGCTATTAGGAGGCACAGCTTGTCCTCCTCGGATGACTGCACTAGCTTGACACCGATTCGCTTGCGCAAGTTTTCCATGGTCTTACCGAAGAGAACGTTATTCATCAGCTTGTAGAGATCCTTCTCAAAGTCGCTGTTGGCCTTCTTACAGAGCTCTGTGTTGAATCGGATGTAAGGCGCCATCCAAGGCGACTGATTGAAGCGTAGAACCCTTTGAACCTTCTTCAACCTCATAACTAGGCTGAGGTAGAGCTTCGGGTTGCAGTAGTGTAGGACATAGAGCACTTTGTCTCTCAGGTTAGGCACCCGTTTTTCTGCTGCCGTCTCCGCTATCGACTCGCCCAATGCACACTGATACTCTGACAACCACGTTCCCTTCACCTTCATCCATTCAGGCGCCAGCAGGTAGACATTGTGCATGTTATGCAGCTCTTGTGGGTACTCAAGGTCAACCGCTAGGATGTAGCCCTTTTCCTCATCATCGGGATGTTGTGTAATCTCTTTGACATCAATGTCCTCCACCCACACAAACCCTCGAGTCAGTAGGTATTGGCTCATTGCCCAGCCATAGAGATTGTTAGCGTCCAGATACACGATGTGGCTTGTCGACTGTTGTAGATTATAGCCAGTATGGGTTGTTTCCCTTATCATAGTGTTTGCTGACCATTGAAACACCACACCTGCGTCCGTTCTCTATGAAGCGATACATGTCATAGTCAGTGAGGAGGTCCAGCTCCACACCTGTCTTCCTTAGAAGTGCATCCCAGCTCAACCCCATGCTTGTGTAATAGTGTGCTGGGTCCAGGCGATACCGCTGGAGGCATGCGATGCGGAAGTTCTCAAAGACATCTGCAAGGAGCAGAGTGTCAGACCGCAGATAGAGGTCATGATAGTCTCCTATGGTCTGGCAGCCGAACTGGGCCCAGACATCATGTGCGTGGTTGTAGTCGCTGTCAGATATTCCCTCGCCAGAGAGTTTACTGTAGAAAGCAGTGTGAGGTGGGAGAGAGGTCTAATTGAAACGGTGCCACCCATCCATGTGCTTATAGGGGTATACACCCTTGTGGAGCAGGAGCTCATGCTTGGCAGTGCTAGGTTCATACTGTATTGTAAGTAGGAACGTTGTGGAACTAGCTACCAGCTTGTCAAGTGATACAGGGAGGAACTGGGTAGAGACGATGAACCACACCTGATGGAGGCTGACGGAGATGCGCTTCTCCATATTGTTGGCGATGCAGTTGATCTGTCCATCTGTTTGGGAGATGGCCTGCATGATGACGTGAGAATCATACACACAGAGATTGTGGAACACGACCGGGATGGTGGTGGTCTTATGGTTGAGGCGCAGCTTTAGATTACACACATTGTGTGCTGCTCCCCGGTAGAGACCAGTGATATGGCAGTGATCTCTGACACTGTCCCCATCTAATGGTCTGTCACACACATGGCAAGTGACCACGGTTTTATGAGTTCGCCAGTCCTCTCTAGTCATATCCATCGGCCTAGGGTGAGCAATCACGGCCGTTATCTTCTTCTCTTCCCATGCCATTCGATCCAGAAAGTGCTTAGCTGCGTCTTATCTTTGATACAGCACTGGTGGTTCACTGGCACCGTCACAGCGAACCACAATGTATGAGAACCCACAGATCTCATGGTGTTGTGTTTTCTGTGTGCTGCTCTGAGCCGGATTCGTCTCTGGTCCCTAAATCTTGGTTGTTAGGGCTTCAAAGTCGACATAGATGATGAATGGCACCTTGAGTTGCTTGTGGTAGTTTGTGAACTGTAGCATCTTCGTGTCTCTGTTGGCATTCTTATGCGCATTGGTCCGTCACTGATACCGCAGCACTCCAGTTTGTGCTTGATGAGAAGGTCTTCACGAGAATAACAGTGGAGACATCACTCGCAGAAGTGCTTTCTCCATTTATACTGACTCTGATCATAGAGCAGACGATTCAGGTCCTTAATCCAGGTATAGTGTTGCTTGCCGCCCTTCTCGATAAGCAGCAGATTTGTCCTGGGAATGATGGGATCAGCCTCACTCAGCTGCAATGGGTAGACACCATTGTCATGCCCGAATACATTAATGGCCAGGCCATTCTGCTGCTCAATGTGCTTAAGCTGTGGAGAGGGGTTGGAGAGTCGACACCGCTGAAGTCAATCGTGTCCAGTGCCCTAAATACTTCGATGTCTGCTGGGGAATTACTGTCTGCAGGATAAGCAGTAGCCAAGAGAGACTAGCGAAGACAGTGGTCATCTTATTTGTTCTGGAAATTAACCACAGCACGTTTTCGTTTAATCGAAGCGGGGAGATCGATGTAGGACCCACTACGTAGTGGTTGATATATGGCGATGTTGAGGTACAATGCATCAACCTGGTCGACTGCTCAGCCAGACCCCTGGCGGGTGTAGTTCCCAAGGGTCTTGCAACACCTTGGCTTTAGCCTCCTTTGCATCCTCGCTAATATCACTTGCCTTCAGGATGGCATGCTGCTTAGACCAGAACACGGGATTTGTGGTGACCTCTGTCCCGTCATTCTTCCCATTGTGGATGGTGATCTTGAGCGCAAGGCAGAACTTCACCCCATTCAGGTCGAGGACCTCTTCTACCAACTTCCTCTCGATCTCGTCCAGGCTTTTATCCAGGAAAGCTGTTGGATCTTCCTCCCCATGTCCAGCAAGTTCCCATCCCCGCAGATAGTTCTGGATTGCATGTGTGACCTTCAAAATTCATCGGAGTATGTCCCTCATTTCCTGGAATAAAGCATCAAGAAACATGGGGGGGGGGGGTTCTAGCTCTGAGGGGAGGGGGGTTGGGGCTTCTCGGAAAGGAGAGCTGCGGTTGGCTTCTCGGGAGTGCTTGGTAGCTTCCTGCTTGGGGTTGGGCTTGGCTTCTCGGGAGTGGTTGGTAGTTTCCTGCGTGGGGCTGGGGTTGGCTTCTCGGGAATGGTTGGTAGCTTCCTGCGTGTGGCTGGGGTTGGCTTCTCGGGAAGGAGAGCTGCCAGGTTCTCTGCCCAGGTGGTATGGCTAATAAGCCCCTGCTGCAACAATCTCAAATTTTGAAGTACTTCACCAATGTCCATAACAGATGTGTGTACCTATCCAGTTGCGTTTCTCTAATATGGGGATTTTGATGGTATCACACGCTGGTCTTCAATGTTCATGTCAACACTGCAGACGTGTATACCTATCCAGTTGCGTTTCTCTAATAGGAGGATTTTGATGATATCACATACTGATGGGGGCCGGCCTGGGAGGCAGACAGACAGACAGACAGAGAGACAGACAGACAGAGCACTGACATTCAATCACTAGTGTGCTACGCTCTAACACCACCTAGATAAGACGCTATGCCCTAGTTATTAGCCGCAGACCCACTGATAACTGGCATATTACATCTAACAGATAACAACAGCGAGATAGTGTTTTAAGTGTTAGCTATTTTGGGTGCTTAGGCGCATCGCACATTTTCTCTGGACACCATCCCGATTTAGAATGTGTGGAATGTACGTGCATAATTACTGTTCTGACAGCCCACCTTCCTCCTGTAGCCCCCCCCCCCCACCCCCACGATCCGCGATCCGCAACTCCCACCACCCTTTGTTCTGAAACACTTATTTTATAACTACTCAAGCAGATACATTTTGTATATCATGTCGAATTTGCCATCATACTGCTACAATCAGAATTTCAAATTAACTATGAGAAAGAAACAATCTTGCTGTAAAGTCACTGTTGTCTAAGACAGTAACACCTTTTGCCAAAGCAATTTCTAGATGCATAGCAGCTTAAGTTGTACAGGCAACTAATTCAAATGTACACAATTTAAATACAACTCTTGAAGAGTCAGAAATTGCGCTAAACAACGATCAACCTAACGGGACATTAAAGTCAAGTTATCGTTTGACCCAGTTCGTTCTCATAAAAATGTCATTTGAGGCAATACGTTGCTGCCTCGTTGAAACAGGCGCTCCTTCTGCGGTTTATCTTGAAGGAACCAGCAACTGGTGGTTTCATTCCAGCTCTTCTCTCGACTAGGTTCGATAAATGTGAGATATGAAGAAGATTGACTAAGGGTGTATTGTTTTCGTGAAGATTAACCCCTCTTGTGTCAATAGCGCATTAAAGCGCACAAAATACTATTTATTTCAATTAACCATATAAATGCCAATACTTTTCAAGGAAATTTAGATTTTTGCAGCAAAAAAGAGTGTTTTTGTAAATTTATAAGCAAAATTGACAAAAAAGAGATTTCATCCTTCAAATGGACATTCATCAAAAGTGCAATGGTAAAGAAAATTCAAATTTCGGCTTAGCCAGTGTCCAATTGCAGACCAAAAAGAGCATTTTTGAAAATTTAACACTGGAATTACTGGCTCGGTCACTGCAGAGGTAGTTTTTACCAACTTGACCATTAAAAGGTTAAGTTGACACAAGGGGGGTTAAAAGTTTGGATGGTCAAATGGATTAAAATCATTTTAGTATAAATACCACGATGAGTAACCATGTCATTTGTGCTATTAATACCATTAAATGGCTGGAAAATTTTAACAAATCAACGCTTGTTTCGTATTTTATCTTGAAATTACCGGCGCAAAATCCACTCTAGGCCCTTACATTATGAACTACACCTGAATACGGTAATGAAAGTGATCAGAAATATGCGGAAGTCTTCATTTTGGCAGTCTAAATCTTTTGAAACAGTTAACCCAACCTGACACACATAACGTCACATCAATTCCCAATGCAGAATTATTATAATTGGTCAAGTGAAACGGAAGCCCTATTATATAATGTTGTTTTATAAAGACATTCTGTTCTTGCGCGTATAGAGGGTACAACAATAACAGGCGCAGTTTTGGCTGTTAACAGCTAAAATATCCTAGTGGTTATACATAACGAAAAGTGGCTCATTTTTAGCAAAACATTTTGTAATTTGCTGTATGCGAATAGACACGTTCATTTCTTGTTAAATACAACGGAACTATCCTTTTCTCAGATTTCTTGCATTCATCATGACAATGCCACTTTAAACATAATACTGCTGTATTTACGATCTTACATGCCGTTTCATTTTGCGTTTTTCTTATTACTCTTAGATCGTTTTACAGAGCATATGAGGTAATGATGTAACTATATTAGTCAGAAGTCAGAACTGATCAGACCGAATACCGAACAGTATCAATCCCGTCACAATATTTCTTCAGCTTTAGACCACATACTAGAGATTAGGCTGACACTTCTATCAACGTGGTATAGAAGAATGAGAAGGAGGGGAGAGTGGCGGTAAAGAAATCCTACTCAACGGCCTCTTGGTGTGTGTTCTCCAGGAAATACTCGATCAAAAGACACCATAATTCTTATTGAAAGACGGATAATTCCGCCCGTAAATCTCCTGAAGAAGACCAAGACTAGCGTAGAACACATGGTGGAGGCTTAATCTGTGAGCGTCTTGTCACAGCATGCGTGCCAATATTGATGAAATCGCGGCCATATTGAAAAGCTAGCCGTGGTGAATGGTTCTGTCCGGGGCAGCGTGACAGGAGAGAATGAACACTACTTCCGTAATGCATTACCGTCTCTTGCGTGCTGCAGCGTCTGAAAACAAAGCTCATGGCCGAACTTGAATACCGTTAGGAATTTTTTTATTGCTTTGCTGTTTTAACAGTGGACATATCTGGCAAGTGGAACTTTAATGGGCATTTGAGCTTTCGTACTCTTTACAACCTTTCAGTCCATAGATGGAAAGTTACCAGTTTTCGCTTTTATAACTAATAACGAATTAATCTGTGTTAGATTGATTCTTTAGCTAAGGAGATTTATCACAATGAGGTTATGTGCAACAATAGTGTGGTTGTGCCATATCAGTTCGCAGACAAGAGCGAAATGACGGTGGGAGTTAGTGCATGCAACTGGGTTAATGAATATCACGCAACTCTATATATTTCCCATTCTGGTTCCAAGACATGCAAATAATTAATCTATCAGTTCTTGCGAATCATATGTTGATATATGAGATGTCATCACATTAACAATTATGTTAATACATGCTTTAGACTATTAAGTTGAGTCGTTCACTTTGGCTGACCAAACATTTACTATATACTGAACCTCCTCCATATCTGCACGAACGAAGCCACTTAAAATATTATTCAACCTTAAAAGATATTTAGGATGCGGCTAATATGTGAGGGTAATATGTGAGGGTAATATGTGAGGTTAATATGGGAGGGTAATATAGTGACCCGTTTCTAGCCAAGCTCTGCCCACCTTGTACGCGTGATGGAATCGGGTTTAAAGTTAGAAAACTGAATTCACAGTAACTATATTTCAAGATAACTATAGAGGTAAGCCTTTGGACATTATGAATGTGATTTGACTAGGGGTCGTTATTGGCAGAAACAGCTCCCTTTCAAACTAGTGTTAAGATATTCAACAGAATGTTTAGAAAATTGTAAACTCATCAAAGTAGTAATTCCTACACATTGGTGACGGACGTTTCAATTTTCGTAATAGAATAAAAATATTTTGATTGTGATGTGGCTAACTGGTCGCATATTTGATTATTACGATATATATATATATATATATATATATATATATATATATATATATATATATATATATATATATATATATATATATATATATATATATATATATATATATATATATATATATATAGTGTACGGTGTGGTATATTCATTTGCAATAATAATAATAATAATAATAATAATAATAATAAAAAAAAAACACCCAAACAATAATAATAATAATAATAATAATAAAAAACCCCCAAACAATAATAATAATAATAATAATAATAATAATAATAATTTCTACAGAGATTTGTAATGCGTTTGATACAAATCTGCTCTAAAGCGCGCGTAGTTAAAAGTAGGTGACCAATCACATATGACCAGACACATCTATTAACAATAACCATGCTAATTCTTAAATATAAATATTTAATTTAGTAAACACGTTAGTAAGTAAATTAAGAATACAGTTGTTCTAACTTGCAAGCTAGTGATAAAGTAAAATATTATAATCTGTATTTTAAAATTATTAAAACCAAAATTTAAAAATTGTGTATGCTAACTATAATGTATCTAATAGAATTCGGTTAAGTATAAATGAGTTTTCAATTTCTTTCGAAATGCACTCAATGTTGGAGCAGTGCGCAATTCACGTGGTAGGCCATTCCACAAGGTCGCTGCTGACTTTGCAAAAGATCTGTCTCCAAACGACTTTAATTTTGTGGTTGGTACCGCCAACTGATGCTTATCTGAGGATCGTAGGGCTCTCTGGGGCTGCTTTTGGACTACTAAATCAGAGATATGAAAACCAATATATGTATTAACAAGGATCTTATATTCAATTCTTCTTATGATGGGCAACCAATGAAGGTCGTGTAATACTGGTGTTATATGTTGGTATTTCGTTCTCTGTGCCAGGATCCTCGTAATTTATTCATAGTTTTCTCAGATACGCCAAACAGAAGTCTATTACCATAGTCCACTGTGGTGTCACGTATGCATGGATTAATACATTTGCCGTATCCTCTCTAAGATATTTCCTAATACAGCTAATGCTCAGCTAATGGATGGACCCGATCTGTCAATCACGTGTGTGACGTCATATTCACTTCCGTCACATGTAGACTGATGTCATCATAAAAATGCACAACGAATGTCGTATCTAGCTCCGCCATGTACATTGAATAGTCTGTCAAGTGTACGAATTGTAAGTGCTAACGATTTAATAAATATCCGGTTGAATGTTTTGAAACTCATTTGAATGTGCGCTATTGGCGCCATAGTCGCCTCCCCGGCCTCACACAGTCAAGTTAGTTTCAAAATATTCAATAGCTTGCTTGTATAGTTACCTTGAAAATTGGATTCTGAGAATTCAGGGTTCAAGTATATAAATCGATATCAACGCGAGCAAAACGTGAGTGAAGCTTAGCTAGAAATGGGCGAGGCATAGCTAGAAATGGGCGGGGTATGGCTAGAAATTAATCTCTAAATGATTAGCAAATGAACACGAGCGAGTTATCATTCTAGGAGATGTATGTGCTTGGTAGTGCTTGGCCATCTTGATCTGTGTTTTGTATCAAAATATATCGGCATATTACAGTAATATGATTGGAGGAATATTTACCTATAACACAACTTCCACACATTCGTGCTAACGTATGGTAGGTATACAATATGGACGCCAACAGATGAGGCCCGAATTACAGGGAATATGTGCAATTCACCTATCTTTTCATTCACCAATTTACTCACGAATTCACTCACCAATTAAGTCATCAATTAAGTCATCAATTCGTTCACCAATTCATTCACGAATTCACTCGCCAATTCACTCGGCAATTACCTCACCAGTTTTCTTACCTATTCACTCATCAATTTATTCAGGATTTCACGCAACATCTCACTCAGCAATTCACTTACCAATTTACTCAACAATTCATTCATCAACTCACTCACCAATTCACTCACCAATTCACTCGCCAATTTACTCAACAATTCATTCATCAATTCACTCACCAATTCACTCACCAATTCACCCACCAATTCACTCACATATTCACGCACCAATTCCCCCACCAATTCACTCACCAATTCACGCACCAAATGGCCCACCAACTCACTCACCAATTGACTCGCCAATTCACTCACCAATTCAGTCAACAATTCACTCACCAATTCACTCGCCAATTCACTCACCAATTCACTCACCAATTCATTCACCAATTCACCCACCAATTCACTCACCCATTCACGGCCCCATTAACTCACCAATTCACTCACCAATTCACGCACCAATTGACCCACCAAATCACTCACCAATTCACTCGCCAATTCACTCGCCAATTCACTCACCAATTCACTCACCAATTCACTCGCCAATTCACTCACCTGTTGTCTGTCTACCACATTGATTGTGTGCATAAATACATAGATAAATTCACCTGGATGACATAGAGTCACATCACATTTCTGGAGCAAATGAAAACTTGTGCAACATGCAGGACCTACACGTAATGCAGCTGACAGTGCGCATGCTAGCAACAGAATATGGGAACAGTTCTGCTCAGAAAGTACTTTACATGTTTCCAAAACAATAGAGTTAAACGCACTGTTGAAAATTATGAAGATAATTGGATTGGAAGGTATTGCCGACCAAGGCAGCAGTGTGATCGATTCACTCCAATTATGTTCAAAATACTCAACAAATCATTTCTTGCAAAATAAAATTTGACTGTTTTTGTTTTGAAAACTAGTTAACTTATTTATGAGCTGTATTGCACAAAATTATCATTGCATAGCGGTCTCTGTGCCGTTTACAAACTGATACCTCAATATCCACCTGTATATTGGTCTAGGCAAGGACCTACTCATAATCAAATGGATACCCTTCCTATTGACCAACTATCTGCCCCATTGACCAATGGTTCATCTTGATATTGTAGAACTGTGTCGGTGTGGCTGCCGAAGACTCCTTTATTCTCATGCAATATTGCTTAATGCGTGTCCCTTGACGCCTATCTCACCGTCTTCTGACGTCTCTCCCCAAACAGCTGTGGCTTAATGAACGAGAAAACTCGATCACGCGATGCTGAACATCAAGTCGAACTCTAGCCACAAAGGGTTACCCCGAGACGAAGTGACCTATCAGCTGAGGCACAAAGCGAGCATGATTACCGACTCGTCTTCAAAGGTTAATGTAATTTTCTAAGTGTGTATTCTTGTACATGACGTTCGTTCTGTCGTCAGCTTCAAGCGACCATCTCTGCACATTCTTGTTAATAAAGCCAACCTTCGCGATCCCTACTCATATATATGGCAAAGGCAGTCAAACCTGCTCGAGAGGGCACATACATTTTTGGGGCCGAATGATGACAGTTTTGAAAAGGGATACTGTCCTAAAGACCGCATTTCCTTGTGAATCGCCATCTTGTAGCGGTCAGTCATTCGTTAGTACAATGAAACTTCCCAGTTTTATCTATGTACCGCCCATCACTAGTTAAGCCCCACCCACGCCTCGCCTGTGTTGGGATCGATTGATCCCGGAATACCCTGACTATCAATTTACAGAAAACTATACAGGTAAGCTGTTGAATATTTCGAAACTAATTTGACTGAGTGCTGTTTCAGTGTGTTTATTAAATAGCAAAGACATACAATTTGTACAGCGTATCGGATATTTTTGCGTTTAGGACGGACTAAATCGAGTCATTCATAGTGTATTTGATTATGATGTCATCCTATACGTCCGTAGTTAATTATGACGTCATATGATGGATGGATAAACTGGAAAGGTCCACGTACGTGAGTGGTTTAGATTCTGCTCTCTTAGACACCTCTGAAATGAGCAGATTGTAAAAAATATACGGTGAATTTAGAGTTAGAATGGAGCTTTCCAGCTTACACGTTCTTCATATGACGTCATAATAATAATAATAATAATAATAATAATAATAATAATAATAATAATAATAATAAAAATAATAATGATAATAATAATAATAAACGTGACGTATAGGACGTCATACTCAATTATAGCATGAATGACTCGATTTAGTCCGTCTTAAACACTTAATAGTCTCGACACGTTGTACGAATTGTATGTCTTCGCTATGAAATACACATGCTGTTGAATATTTTGAAACAAATTTGACTGGGCGCTGTTGCTGCCATAGGCCATTTAAGTTTCAAAATATTCAACAGCTAACCTGCATAGCTTTCTGGAAATTGATAGTCAGGGAGTTCAGAGATCAATCGATCCCAACACCAGCGAGGTGTGGGTGGAGCTTAGCTAGAGGTGGACGGGGAATAGATAAAAACGGAAAGCAAATATAATAAGCCAGTCTGTATATTAGATATTCGGTTGACATGCCAGTTGCTCTGTATGCTGGCATGCTAAATTTGTTGAGCGACCGATCGATCGACCGGCCGACCGACCAAACAACCGAAAACATGAACGAACGACCAAACCAATGAACGTACGAACGAACGACTGACTGGAGGACCTACAGGCTGGCTGGAGGATCGACAGGAGGATTGCCAAGACTGACAGACATACAGGCGTACCGTCATGTTTATAGTTACAAGTTGTAGCTAAATATAGAGATTCGTTTTCTATAAGAAATATGAATGTTATTTCTATAGACAATGTCGTATTGCTCATTGGATATTTTCTAGAAGAGACTCGCACCGATGATATGGTACTATGTTGCTCGGTCAGTCAGTCTGCCGGTTGGTCCGTTAGTCAGTCTGCTAAATTTCTGACATTTCAGACAAAAACTACTGCGCAACTATTCTGGAGCCATGCAAAGTCTCATGTAACGAGACACTGGGAATGTAAAAAACGAAATTGGGCCGGGTAAATAGGTTTTATACCAACTTATTGTCAACCAAATTCACCTTTCCAAAGTACCCACCCATCATATGACGTCATAATGAACTGCGTGATGTGTACAATGACATCATAATGAATGACGTCATGAATGACGTCGATTAGTACGTCACGAACGCATATTTGAAGACGGTCTATGCGTTGTTGTACAAATTGTTTGCTTTTACTATTTAATAAAGATTCTGTTGAATATTTTGAAACTAATTTGACTGGCTACTATTGCTGCCTATGGCAGCATCAACGCCCAGTCAAATTAGTTTCAAAATATTCAACAGCTTCCCTGTATAGTTTTCAGGAAATTGATAGCTAGGGCATTTGGGGATCGATCAATCCCAACACGGCGAGGTGTGGGTGGAGCTTAGCTAGTGATGGGCGGGGCATAGCTAAAATGGAAAGGTCCACTAGAATAACGTTCAAATTAATCAGCCGCAGGCCATAACTCGGCGCTTTATTGCAATAAACCACAATCAAGTAATGATTTTTTCAGTCGCTTCTTTCGATATGTTCAAGTGCAGCAAAAAGTGCAGGTCTTGTAAGATGCAACGATGTCAGTTATTCGAACCATCCATCGCGTTCTCGTGTAGCATGTTTTAACGCTGTACCATTGGTAGATGACCATTTCGGCTATTAAAGTTTATAGGCCTAATCTATTTTGCTAATTCTTGCAGATAATTTGAGAGGTCACGACAACTCTCAATCAAATCAGTGTCAAAATGGTGAACAGGATATTTCAGACTTTATATAGTTAATGTATATGTGCTAATGAAGACCGCGTTATTCTAAAATGCACATAACATGCTTAAGTAAGCTATGTGAAAACCACAGCAAAAGATGAATTACCGTTTCTTGAATATGTCAAAGAAAGTTTATATCTTTGAGTTATTGAGGCGCAATCGTTGTATTATATATTAGTTCATGCATCGTTGACCAACGGGTGCATCAAAAACCAATTGGATATTGGGTTGCGCGCTGTTGATAAGGTGCCGCGCCGAGATACAATTGGTTAATGGCACCGCACCGTTGACCAATGACCCTACTTGGTTGACCAAACGGCCAAACTGGCTATTGTGGCGTAACGGGATAATAGTTCTTTGAAAATTATAATCTGAGAAATATCGCAGATTTCGGGCGCTTACCTTAATAAAGAAGTATGACATGACTGATATTACCTTTTTTATCAAACATTTTGCTGTCTCATCCTTTGCAACCATCTTTAATTCACGGACTCGATAAACAGCAAATTAAGATTTATCGTTACTAGTAGCGAAATGTCGTCGGTAATATTATTTATTTCCCTCTTTCAGCAATGAACCAGTCAGTGTCTGGTTTTGAAACCACGTGCTGGTGAGATAAGCTGCTGAAGAAACCAATTCCATTCAAATAAGTCCCAAATTACCAAGAAGAATATTGCTAATAGTGTACAGATATTATTATGTTTGTCAACCAGGCTCAGCGCATGTATTCATCTCCGATACGGAGATGTCATCGGGCATAAAATTTCTACAACTAGCAGTCGTTTCGAATCATGCAAGGGAGATAATTCGTATTTATGCACAGGCTACATGAAGTTCTCTCCCATAAGTACCATCAAGCAGTTAAAATTACACTATTAACACACACGCACACACACACACACACACACACACACACACACACTCACACACACACACCACCACCACCACCACCACCACCACCACCACCCCGACCCCCCCCCCTCTTGTGTCAACAGCGCCTGAAAGCGCTCAAAATAATACTTGATATATCAGTTAAAGATTTTGATGGTCAGTATTTTTCAAGATATTTTAATTTTAGAAGATTATTTTTGTAAATTTACCACTGAATTATTTTTCACTGGCTTGACCATTAAAGGATTAATGGTAAAGAAAATACAGTTTTTACTCAGCCAGTGTCTATCTGCAGGCGAGAGAAGAGTATTCTTCGGCAATTTACCACTGGAATGACTGGCTCGGTAACCAGTATTCGCGCAGTTACTGAGCTAATGGGATGCGTATTATTGCTGAAACATGTGGAAAGCTCTCCAATATCACTTCAGAAACAACCAACTAAAATAACAATTTGCTCTAGAATATTATATTATGCTATATCGCTTTTATTTTTAAAGATGTCGCTCCTCGTTAAAATTAAAATTATTTACAGTGTGATGTTTGCGTTATCCAGACATTATCCAAAATCAATATCCTTGTTAAGACAGTTACTACTTGTCAGTTTGTAAGCTACGATTCGAACCACATTCAACTGTATTTCTCCAGTTGTTTTCCGCTTCAATTATTAATGACAGTAATCCAGATATGATCAATCTTTATAGCAAATAAAGAATATATTGACATCGATGTCATGACTCAATTGCTCCATATGAGATAGACAATTAGTCTTATTATGCCAGTGAAAAATACCCCCTAGTGATAGAATAGGTTTGCATTATAATTTGATGATTCCTTTCAAAATACTTCTGGTAGATGGATTGGGGGTGGGGTGGTGTGAGGGGTTGGGTGTGTGTGTACAAGATAGCGGTTCATTATTAACCCTTTAGCCAGCAAAGACCAGAAATGGCAAATAATTTATGATATAAGGGATATTCTCATGAAAATTTTGATACATTTCACTGGAAGCTGTTGTTTCCTATAGCAGGAGCAAGTTGCAATTGAATCAGTTTAATTAGAATTCTCGTCTTGAATTTGTGAAATTGAAGTTCCAAGCGTGAAAGAATTAAACCCCAAATTTCAGAGAGTAACTATATCATTTATTAAGGGACCACATGTTTTAGCAACAGCTCTTAAATGGCCCATTAATTGTGCGTTATAGACAGATTTTATTGTAGAATAAACTGGAAATTGATAGATAATATCACAACGTACATCGGTGCCGACCTACAAATAAGAGCAAGTACCATCCACCCACCTTTGCCTCCACTCATATAAGACTGATAACTGTGGCTAGTGTATGCTAATTGGGACTATCCAAAGCTGTTAGATCAATTGCTGGCTACGAGGGGATAATAATATTGAATAAATGTGGATAATTATTATTAGACACACATGCATATTTAAAGGTATGTAGATTATGCGGAAATGAGGGCGTATTTCTTGTATTTACCCGCGCCACTAGACGCAAGGGTTAATACATGGAGTACTTATACATCGTCGTCGTCGTCGTCGTCGTCGTCATCGTCGTCGTCATTGTTGCTGTCGGTGTTGTTGTTCTTTGGGCATTTTTCAATAACGTTGATTCTACTGAAAGGATCTTCTCCAACCTTTGCTGGAGCTTGGCCATGGGGTCCCAAAGACGTATTCCAAGCTCGGGGTGCAAGGCTAAATTTCAACCGGCAACGCCAACAGTTGTCAGCAGCATTGTTAAAAATAATCACGTTATTATTATTATTATTATTATTATTATTATTGTAATCTAGGGGACGACTCTGACGACGACGTCGACGTTTACGAACCGGAGCAGCAGCAGCAGCAGCAGCAGCAGCAACATCAGCAGCAGCAGCAGCAGCAGTAGCAGCACCAGCAGCAGCTATCGAAGGAATTAGGGGGAATGTCTAAGTTATTAATGCTATTTGAGATTCATACTTCTCACATTGGTACGGAAATGCCTTTGAATTCTTAAATCTAAAGATGAGTGCACAGATGTTCAGAAGGATAAACACAGTTTATACGATGACATTGGTTACTTAATCCATAATTTACCTGATAGCCTCTTAACCAATGAATGTGAATACGCTCCGTCAGAGATCGATTTAACGTGTACGCGTACACCGAACTCTGACCTAACGCTTTCCCACTCATCCTCGTCGTCATCTCAAGCACCCTAAAAACTGACACAAGCGCAAGTACACCCACAACGAGCGTCAACAAGCGTCAGGATCTTCCACACCACCCTCGGCCACATCAGTTTGTGGTCACCATCATCATCATCATCATCATCATCATCATCACTACCCAGAACGTCATCATCATCATCATCTACATTACATCGACTTTATAAATCATCATCATCCTCATCTATATGGCCTCGATTTTACAAAAGGTTATTAATGGGTAGCAAGCGTAATTACGCCACTTGTAAGAATACACGACACCCGTTAGGGGGTGGTGTTAATGGCGAGGTTGTTGACGAGGGTGCGCTTAATGGGGAGGGTATTAATGGGAGACCTGTACAACATTCGGATAGCTCCGACGTCGTAGCTAATGATGTCGATGACGAGTCCTATAGCCGAGTTACTCGTACCTTTAACTCAGACTTAGGACGAAATTGATAAGATGTTCTCTATAACCGACGCTCACTCGGCTCATTCTCAAAAATTTTAAATTACTGAACAACAGCGGAGCGTCACCTTTAACAAAGGCTCTATACATTCTGAATATCTAGTCCAAGTTTCTGACAACGTTCACGCTATATTCGAAAGGATATTAGGTCAGTTTTACATTAACATGAACGCTACTGCTGAAGATTACGATAGGGTAACTATTAACCACCCTTCTCTAAATGCTCCGATCCACGTAGATAACCGAGCTAATAGCCTCCTCCATTAGGCCTACTAACGCTATATCCGAGTCAGTCCCACGGAGACATTTGCATGAACTCTGAGTTGAAAATGCACTTTTTCATGTCCAAATTCCTAGCGAGTCTGGGTGGAAATTCTGCAAAACTGCATCGAAAAAAATCGTTGTTGAAAAAAAATCACGATATTCGATAATATCGGTATATCGTGCAACCATAGGTGAAATGGTAATCTCGCCAATTTATATCTCGATGACGTTAAACTCGAAGCTCTTTTGAAAAGAAGCTGTATCACTGTTTGAAATACGGTGAACAACCTATGTGTGGCTCGTTTATCGGAATCAGAGTGAGTTATCTCGACCCTAACGTGCCAATCGGCGTCTGCCAAAAAAATAGCCGAGTTAGTAGACGTTCTGCCATCTCTGGAGAATGATTAGAGAATATTTATTAATGGGTTAATGCTCTCGAACTTCACGTTGACGCATGCATACCTAGCTATACATCCTTTGGTTTGGACGCTTTGAACGGTTTTCAGGACATTTTGAAACCTAGATTCTCCCTCAGGCTCTACAGTAAACATGATAATAAAAAAAATGTATATATTGGGGGTGGGGGGGGAGGGGTGCGATGGGTGCTCAGTGAGTCTGCCTCTTTATCTGTATAATGCTCATTACGTGCAGCGTTAAGGGTTTGCTGAGTTGAGGTTATTACTGCGATCAGTGTGACTTAGTTTACAACCAACGCGTCGAACACTCTTGCATACCACGTTGTCATTTATGTAAACAAAATGCTAACCAATTCTGCGAGAATTGTCACAGATTGTCTCATGTCGAATATGCAAACCAAGTATGGAGTCCTCATTATGGAAAACATATAGACGTTCTGGAAAATGTACAGCGACGGGCAACTAAAGTAGTACCAGACCTATCATACCTAAGCTATGAAGCCAGACTAAAAATACTCAATTTACCGACTTTGGCATATCGAAGAAAAAAAAGGGGGGGGGGGATATAATACAGCCCTACAAAATCCTAACTAAAATATGAATTTTTTCAGCTAAGAGAAAATCTTATAACAAGGGGTCATAGTCTAAAGTTAGACAAACCAAGAACAAGACTCGACTTGCAAAAATACTCTTTCAAACATCGAGTTATAGACTGATGGAATAGCCTACCACAACACGTAGTTGAAACGAAAACAATATTATCTTTTGAATCTAGGCTGGATAAGTTATGGAAGACTCAACCGTTATACTATGATTACCTCGCAGCCGATATAAAGCCTGATTGGTATCAGACCAACTATTAAAAATGGTGCACTAACTAATACCCTCAGATAAAATTAAAAAAAACCCCAAACAACCTGTCATAACAGGTTGATAGGTTTTCTTACATGATATAGATTATGATTGATTGAAAAGTGATCTATGGTATAACAATCACATCGAGTCTAAGACTTGTGACGAACTTAAAGCCAGCCCCGATTGTTACAAGTTGCTTAAGATCTCCGATTTGAGTGTTAAGAATGTCTACGGGTCTAGAAAATGTCCTAGGCGTAAGTCTGATGTCAATTCAAACATTCATGTATGTTATATGGAATGTCCCAATCAGGAATACATGAGCAGTAGTAGTGTCGGAATTAAAATGATACCACCTCCCTCAACTGACCGCCGTTCGGCGATCCGTGGCCATGGAAGGCAGTGGCGAGTACAAAACTCCTGTGCGGACCCCACTGTCCAGGAGAACCTCCTCAGAATACCGGCCAGTGGCCGGCCTTTCTCTCTCTCTCTATTCTGACAAGTATCCTGAGGAGGTTTTTCTATCTGTGGGACACTTTTCTACCTATCCTACCTATCCTACCTATCCTATCCTACCTATCCTACCCACCTATCTCCTACCACACCCTGTTGCTATTCCAGCTGGCTGGTATGCGTGCGTGTGTCTGTGGTGCTTTGCCCCAGCACTGGCGAGTGTCGCGGTGGGTCCTTATCTAACCTGGTCATATTACCCCGGCCCTAGTGTCTTACCTAGTTTCGAAATTTCAGGTAAGTTCTAGCGAGGTCTTTTGAGCTGATTTGAACCCAGTCTGCAGCCTGGAAATCCTATGCAATCAATACTTTACTGATTGACCCACTGCAACACTACTAAAATCCCGCCTCTTAGTAATCTTATCTCTGAGCGTGATCAGTCCCTCTAGATCTTGACGTCACTTCGAGATAACGCAGTAACAGCAATGAGAACACATAACTCATCAGCTATAATTACTGATGCATACATGGCCGAGGTAGTTAATGCGGGAGATCCTTGCTTTGTGTTTATTAGCAAACTTAAAATCACAGGTTCAAATCTTACTATTACCATTTGTGGATAACTCGGCCATTTCTCGTCCGATTTTAAAATGGTAAACAGTTTTGAAGTTATCGCTTCATTCCGGTCCTAATCAGTGACAAGAACGCCGAGAATGAAGTGATTTCTCGGTACAATATAAGCATACACTCTCTCACAATACTGATACATGGATCTGACGTGTGCGCATGCGTGCTATGCGCTCTTACGGACTTAGTCATACCTCTCTCAGGGATTTATACACGAGCGTGTACTATCATATCCAGGGGCATGCAGGTGCACCGGCCATTTAGAGACAGGCACCCACAGGGATATACACCACACTGGTACTGATCGCCAGCACCACACATAATAGGGTCTGAATGCCCACTTAGAGACAGACATCCACAGGGATATACACCACCTACAGGTACTGGTCGCCACACATAGTAGGGTCTGAACACCCGGACAGGCATCCACAGGGTTATACACCACGCACGGTACTGATCGCCACACATAATAGGGTCTGAACATGCATTTAGAGACAGGCATCCACAGGGATATACACCACCCATATTAGGGTCTGAACGCCCACACATAATAGGGTCTGAACGCCCATTTAGAGACAGGCATCCACCCACAGGTACTGATCGCCAGCACCACACATAATAGGTCGGAACGCCCAGACAGGCATCCACAGGTACTGATCGCCGCACATAATAGGATCTGAACGCCCATTTAGAAACAGGCATCCACAGGGATATACACCATGAGTACTGTTGCACAGATTCACGCTATTACAAAGCAATTCGGCCTTAGAGGCCAAGAAAGCCGACCTGCTCCAGACGATCGACCAGATCCGTGCCGAGAAGCGACTCTCCCGAGCAATGAATACAGGAAGGTTTCGAGCGCTTACTGAGGATCCTTGGAATTCACACAAGAAAGCGTAGTGGATACATGAGATTAGTCAGTTGGACGAGAAGGTGACTGCTAGCTTGTGAGCCAAGGTTGTAGCGAGGCAGATGGATGCCCATTCACTGGAGCACTTAACTCTCCAATGCAGGGGGCCACCGCACCCTATGCAGGCATCCACAGGGATATACACCATGAGTACCGTGCCGAGGAGTGGCGGTAGCGACTCTCCCAAGCAATGAATACAAGAAGGTTTCCAGTGCTTACCAAAGAGGATCCTTGGAATCACAGAAAGCACAGTCGATACGTGAGCGGCCTCAGTTGGATGGGGAGGTAACTGCTAGCTTGTGAGCCAAGACTGTCTGTATGTACTGTGCCCTAACCCGTGTCCGGATTAGATGTGTTCACCGTTGGATCACCAGCATGAACTCTCTGATCAGATCATTGGGGTCAGGATTGCAGAGGCGGGTGGGCTCACTCATGGCGCCCTCTAAGGAGAAGCCAACTGACACAAAGATAGGTATGTGAGTACTCTCGATCGTGAGAGTCTCCGTAGGATCAGTCTTGATACCATCTAGGAGTGCTTCAAAGTCATAAACTATGACGTGTGGGTATGGGACAGTCCGAATTCGTTTAGGGACGCATGGGCAGCGTTTTATACAGCACTCCCACTGTACCACAAGCGTGCATCCAGCGGCTTTCAGCTTCTCTCTCAGGACTATCTTGCGGTATCTTTGTTCGGCATCCTCACCTCGCTGGTGTTGTGGACACCTATGCCAGTGACAGCCATGGAACTGGTAAACGGTGTTGGTGGTCGGATCATAACAATCTATGGTAGTGCCCTCCATCCAACGCTCGCCACCGTTAACTCACTCTACATGTGTATGTGTACGCTTCTGTTTCTCGACCCATCCTCGATCCAACAAGTAGCCACTGAACTGGATGGTGGGGGCGGAGAGAAGGCTTTCTCACATGCAAAATGTGGTGCCTCAACCTTCCCGCCAGGACACACGATTGTTGTTTTGCCACCTGTACAGTGATCAGCGTGGCGTCGAAGACTGCATGCCTGTCTAAACCTCTTCTGACAGTGACTGCAGACTAGTGTATGTGCCAGCTTGGAGATGTTCTTGATGTAGACGGCGTGGTGGTCCCACACTCCGATGGCCATGGTGTCATGGTAGTGAGCCGCTTGCCTGATCATGTGCCAGGTACCCTCTTCGGTTGGTTCATACACGCGAATCCCGATCTTGGCGAAGAACTCTACCTTGTCCAGCTGATCCAGCGAGGTCTTGCGGACAACAGGTATTGTCACTGTCTTGCCATAGAACCGTGTGGCAAGCTCTCGTGCAGGAGCTGTACTTCTCTCAGCTCTCGCTCCTGGGTGGACTGCTAGATATCTCCAGAGACACATGTTGTCCCTGTATGTGTTGAGGGCAGTCATACTCTTCTTCTGTCGTAGCCAGTCTGGAAGGGTGCCTGTGCCAAGCAGAGGTTGGAGGTCGATGACAGCCCTGACCTCAACGTTGATTGATCGAACGAAAGCCCACTTGGTGTTCGGTCGATCGATATTGTCTGTGTCGAGGCGGGCTTGCTCTCTTGCTGCCACCCAGTCCTGAGCTGCTCCTGTCGTGTTCAGCCACGGGCTCCCTGGAGCATTCTTGTGGAAGAGCATCACCCTACCATCTTCGATGTGACGGATGCGATATGTATGGGTGTAGCGGAGGTAGACGGCGTTCTGGACAGTCTGCTTGATCTTTTGCATGATCTGGCCTGTGACGTCTCCTTCTAGACCTCTGAAGAATGTCCAGTGTACTGATTGGCTTCCTCTATAATCTGTCTCCCTTTCGCCGAGATGCTGGTCTAGAATGTGTTCGCCGTCTTGCCTCATGCTCCGGGCTAAGGGTTCGGACCTTGGTCCCCTCATCGCTTGGTTAGTGATCCTGCATAGGGGAGGTAAGCGCTCCAGTGGATGGTCCGCCATCCACCCTGCTACAGTCTTGGCTCGCAAGCTAGCAGTCACCTCCTCGTCCAGCTGACGAAGCTCACGGATCCGCTGCGCTTTCTTGTAGGGATTCCAAAGATCATATTTGGTAAGCGCTGGAAACCTTCCCATCTTCATTGCTCAGGAGAGTCACTTCAGCCACTCCTCGGCACGGACCTGTCCGATCATCTGGAGCAGGTCGGCTTTCTTGACCTTAGAGTAGCCTCTAAGGCCGAATTGCTTTGCAATAGCGTGAAGCTGTGAGCAGTAGTCAACGTGTATATCCCTGTGGATGACTGTCTCTAAATGGGCGTTCAGACCATATTATGTGTGGCGTGTGGCGATCAGTACCTGTGGGTGGTGTATATCCCTGTGGATGCCTGTCTCTAAATGGGCGTTCAGACCCTATTGTGTGTGGTGATCAGTACCTGTGGGTGATGTATATCCCAGTGGATGCCTGTCTCTAAATGGGCGTTCAGACCCTATTATATGTGGTGATCAGTACCTGTCGGTAGTGTATATCCCTCTGGATGCCTGTCTCTAAATGGGCGTTCAGACCCTATTATATGTGGTGATCAGTACCTGTCGGTAGTGTATATCCCTGTGGATGCCTGCCTCTAAATGGGCGTTCAGACCCTATTATGTGTCGTGCTGGCGATCAGTAACTGTGGGTGGTGTATATCCCTGTGGATGCCTGTCTCTAAATGGGCATTCAGACCCTATTATGTGTGGTGCTGGTGATCCGTACCTGTGGGGGTTGTATATCCCTGTGGATGCCTGTCTCTAAATGGGCATTCAGACCCTATTATGTGTGGTGCTGGTGATCCGTACCTGTGGGGGTTGTATATCCCTGTGGATGCCTGTCTCTAAATGGGCGTTCAGACCCTATTATGTGTGGTGCTGGCGATCGGTACCTGTGGGATGTCTTGTCTCTAAATGGGCGTTCAGATGTGTGTGTGGGATTGATCACAAGGCGGTGCCTGATGCGACTCTGGCAGAGACTACGTGTTTGTCTGAGCCTACACAGAATAGAGAGCGAGAGAGGCCGGCCCTTCTGGTGTGGTTGATGGCGAACAGTGGTGTATATCACTGTGGTGACTTGTCTCTAAATGGGTGTTCAGCCCCTGGTAGTAGTAGTGTCGGGATGATCCTACCTCACTGGCAACCGTTCGGCGATCTGTGGTGGCCCCCATCTTAACAACCTATGCCCCAGGGATTGACAGGGCGGTGGGGCCACGGATCGCCGAACGGCTGCCAGTTGAGGGAGGTGGTATCATTTTAATACCGACACTACTACTACTGTATTAGTTATCAAGAGCTCTTCGGATTTTGAAACGTTACTAACTGTTTCTATCCCATGTAGAGATGCAATATTTATCATTAAAAAGTTGATTTTGTGCAATGTCATCAGATAATATTTTTTCAATTATTAGTCAATAGGAACTTAAGTACCAGTATTAACTGGACCAATAATACTAAAAGCCATCCAGGGGCAATACATATCAGACGTTCGCGTTCTTGTTTCAAGAGTAACGTTTTGTATTTAGCTCTACTTCACTGTTTATATCTCATGTTTTCGTAATCAAACTGGAGACAGTTAGACACCTGCTTCTTTATAATAAGGTGGGAATGGCACATGACACCTTGGAGTCAAAATGCCAAGCCCTTGCTAAAACCTAGTATTTATCAAAACTAACATTTAGCATTTAGCTCAGCATAGCAGTTTATATGTCATGTTTCGTTAACCATAAAGGGCGACATTCGGACACATTCATCCTTATAAGGAGATGGCATGGCACAATCACATTGGCATCAAAAGGTCAAGGTCATTGTGATGATGACAAAATAAGCATTTTCTCAACTATAACATTTTGCTTTTACCTCAACTTAGCTGTTCATATCTCATGCCTTAATCATACTTCACCCAAACATGGACACTTAGTAATCAGACGGGAGGAGATAATTACTTCGGGGTCAAAAGGTCATGGTCACTGATAAATGTATTGATAAGATTTCTATATTTATTGTCCCCACGTTTTATAAAAAACATCGGGGATATTGTAATCGCCTCCGTCCGTCTGTCCGTCCATCCGTCACGCTATCTCCTCCAAAGCCACTGGGTGGAATTATATCAAATTTCGTATGTGGGTTGCCCATAGGATTCCGCTTTGCATGACGATATTTAGATTTGGCTCTCCACAGGGGCCATGGCAGGGGTCAAAAGATCAAATCAGTTGTAACGCAGCTCCTCTGAAATCGTTAGACGGAACTTAACCAAATTTATTATCTGAGTTACCCATATGATTGCGGTGTGCATGAGGCCATTTAGATTTGTCTCAGCCCCCAGGGGTGGGGGAGGGGGTCAAAAGGTAAAATCTTCACCTGCAGAAATTGATTGTAACGCATCTCCTCCGAAACCGTTGGGCAGAATTCAACCAAATTTGGTCTGTGGGTTACCCATATCAATGTGGAGTACATGAGCTCATTTACATTTGGCCCCAACCCCAGGAGTGGGTGGGGTGGGGTCAAAAGTTAAAAAAATTGATTTTAATGCAACTCCTCTGACACTGTTGGACGGAATTCAACCAAATTTAGTATGTCAGTTACCCCTATCTATGTGGAGTGGATGAGCACATTTACGTTTTGGCGCCGCCAACACGGGGTGGGGGAATGGGGTTAAAAGGCCATGAAATTGATTGTAATGCAACTTCTCTGAAATCGTTAGACGGAAACTCAACCAAATTTGAAATCTGAGTTACCAATATGATTGTGGAGTGCAAGAGGCCATTTAGATTTGGCTCCGCCCCCAGGGGGCGGGAGAGGGGGTCACATTTTTACCTGCTGAAATTGATTGCAACGCATCTCCTCTGAAACCATTGGACAGAATTCAACCAAATTTTGTATGTGATTTACCCATATCAATGTGGAGTGGACTAGCACATGTACATTTGGCCCTGCCCCCAGGGATGTACATGTATGGGATGGGGTCAAAAGGTCATGAAATTGATTGTAATTCAACTCCTCTGAGACTATTGGATGAAATTCAACCAAATTTGGTATGTGGGTTACCCATATGATTGCAGAGTGCAAAATGACATTTACATTTTGCTCCACCCCCAGGGTTGGGTTGTCAACAGTTCAAAGCGGTGAACGTAAGATTTGCGATGGCGTGTCATCGACCAATCAATCTAGTTTTGGGGTTGAATTTAAGCTTCATAACTCATTGCAAAGTTGTAAAATGTAGCTTCATGGCGACATTGCAACCACAGTTCTGGTTTGTTGTTGCTTCCCTTTACTTAACTCTACTTATGAACAATAATATGTAAATTATGCCTCTGATAGAATATTGTAGCGAAACTGGGGGTGGGGGGGGGGGTGGGCACAATGCTCTGTTAGTCATGGTGTGATGCTAATTTGGTGTAAGAGTCATGCATTCTAGGTCTCTACTTGTCGATCTTTGTGTTGCCACCTGGAGTCTCTTTGGCAAAGTTAAAGCTGAAGGCCGTAAAGTGAACCCGGGTGGTGGTGCTATCACAGTCAAAGTGCGGACTTGTTTTGACGTTCTCATCAGGAAGGATGGCGAGTTCTCATGCTGTTGGTTGTGTCGGTGTGATGAAACTCAATTGCCCTGTTTCCTCCCACCACCCTTACAGTTATTTTCCCTTCTTGGGCAGTCTGTCTCGACAGATCACCCATCACACCAACCAGTTGTTCTATCTCACGAACAACATTGTCCCTGCCCCCAGGGATACAGGAGTTCCCATCTCACTGCATTCCATGCACCGCTCAGTCAAGCGCATGACGAGCTTGAACGATCCAATGACTACAAGCTCAAGAAAAGTCCATACTGTAGGTCGGATGACACTCAAAGTCCACCTTACAAAACCAGTCCTAAAAAATGAAGTGCAGGTTAGAGGAGCAGGCCGTGCAAGTGCTGAGGTTGTTAGAATGCAAAAGGTTGGGTTGGCACCAAATTCCTAATGGGTTTACTATAGACTTGTGCCTAGTCGTCTGAGTCGAACAGAATAACAGAAGTTCTTTTAAGAAAATATTTTGCAATAAGGCCAAGCAAAGGTAGAGTACGTCAAGTTGGTTGAACACTGGGGTTGTGCAAACTTCTTAGTCTACACAAGTATTCCTCAGTTAGCAAACAACTTGTCGCCCTCTAAGATTTTTTTCGGCTAAATGGCTAAATAACTAGTTTATAATTTAATAATAAGAAAGAACTCGGGCACTATCTAGAAGTAGGTTGGGCCTACAGTCCAAGAATAACCTGTTCAAGAAAAGGATCTTGTGCCGCTTATTGGACAAAAATCAAGATGCTTTCACTTGAAAGTTATTCTAGGAACAATATAAGTAAGCGCGCTGAGATGCTTATTGACTAAATTCTGAGACAGCTGGCAAATTAAGATCAAGTATAAAAGTATAAGATCTCGAAATCTGGTAGTCAGGAACTGAAAGAGCCTACTCACCTTTCTATTGAAATCAGAGTGACCTCTCTGATTACTGGGTGAGTACGGGTGAACTTAATTGAATGACGTTGACCTTTGGGCTATAAATGGGTACGAGTTTCTAGACAGAATTTAGCTGATTTGAATGGTTCGAAATCACGGGCGACGGAGATTAAGTTTAAACTAAATCGATCAAGGAAAATTAAAGTTTACCCTACCTTGTGTTTTGATTTAACATATTTAATGTGAAACTGGGTCAGTCAATTTAGATTCAGGCTGCAGATTTTTGCCAAAAGGATTAAATCTAGAATGACTTAAATAATGATTTAGAAAAAAAGGAATTAGATTACTTTCCTCCCAAAACTGGAACGAAATCAGGTTCGCCTATTCTCGCCTAACCAGAGAGGAGTCCGGATGTACTAGATAATTAATCGATTCTGAAAGATTATGATGTCACAATACTCGAACCGTTGCTAAGGCAGGCAGAATCACCTTAGCATCAGCAAGGCACATACAAATGGTTATGGCACAATAAATAAGACTGAAACATCTGCTAGTGTAGTGTAATAATAATAATCAACAATTCATCTTCGTGTCAATGTTAACAAATGTGCCTACGTGATGCGACTAACCTGATTACAATGACGAAAATTCTGCAACAACTGTGTACCTGCTACTAAAATCAAGAGCGGAATCTACTGGATAATAAGAAAATGCTGTCTATGAATTGATTGCTGTCGGCACCTTGCTTCAACATGGAAACTGGAATCTACTGGATAACAATAAGTATTTCAGTGCTGGTTCTCTGCTAATGTTAACTGCAACTTGATAACTTTCTTCCACAGGAAACCAAGATTTACTGGACAAAATATCATCTCAGTACTGACACTGTAAATTTCTACTATCTGTGTAATTGCTTCTATTAGATCAGGCTTAATGTTATCAAAAATACTCTTCAGAGACAGTAAACATTATTACAAAATCTAACAGACAACATTGCGAGGCGCCTCTGTATCAGTTACTTGAAATAACTTGAATCATAAAGGGCCCTTTAAAAATGGACTGTGTTTCCACTATCCCTGCCTCTTCGTAAAGCAAAGTGGAAATAATGAAAACGGAAGTGAATAAACTTAAGGTTTATTCTAGATAATTTGGTATAGGAGGCAAATCGGTAATGATATTTACCTGCTTTTAAGCAGTGGAAAGATGCCTCCTAGCTTTGGCGTCTTGTGTCCCGGGTTCGTGTCCTCAAGCTAACATTTAACTCTGAATGAAATAACCGAATTAGCCACAAATTAAGAAGTGTGCACGATACAATCGACTGAATTAACCAGTTAGGCTGGCCGAAACTATTACAAGTGCTAAATAACACCAGGCAAGAATGCCTTTCACGTTAAACGTGAAAAATTAGTTCGGCGAGAGCACACAGATTGTAACTGGCTTCAAATTAATCCAAGTCGCTACACTAAGATACATGTAAACACTGTTGAAGAATTATGTTCTTTGGACCAGAACTTCAAGAAACTTAGGCCTACAGTTATCAAAATTTTAGAAGTTAACAATAGACGACGTAAGCGGGACACAGATATTTTTTCTGTTTCTACGTTTGAGTACAGACGCCAAGAGAATGAAAATCTTAGAAGACTGTAGCTTGATGAAATCGTCTCAAAAGGAAAAACATGCACAAAGTACATGCTAACCCGGAATAACCCGGTCTGCCTAAGCATATATCCTATTTGACATGCTCCCATATTACCTCGGAAGGAGTATCTTTTTGTATTTTTGCTACTGTTGACAACTCAAATTTTGTGACAGTGATAATTTTGATGAACTTTAATAACTCTGATTTTGATTATCTAGATACATCTAAAGATGAAATTCCATATCTCATATATAGAGCTGAAAAGAATGTTAACTTAGTTAGAACCGTGTAGGAGGCTTGGGAAATATTCAATCAATTCCACAGCGATCTGATTGGTGGCCATAGTGGCATCAATAAAACTTTGGGCGAGTAAAAACCATTACATATAAAACATTAGTTGTTTGAGTGCATCTTAGAGTACGGTTTTGAGGTGCATCAAAAGTGCTGTATATTAAATGTGTGTGTACATGGTTCAAGCAACATTACAGCTAGGGAAATTGAGTTCAGGGTCATGCTGGCGTATCCGTTGTGATCCGGTGTGGCACTAAGATTATAGTTTTCTTATTATAACCAATAATACAACATTCAACCATTATATTTTGAATTATTTTCTGCTATTTAGGGCAAATATGTTGAAATCTCTTTAGAATTAAGTACATGCCAGAGCTTTAAGTGTCCTGACAGCTAAGGGTCAAGACCCCTGAGTCTCTTGTTTTGTTCTTTTTATCTATTTTGTTTGAAGAAGATTTATTGAAAGAAGATATGCATGTAGGCATACTAATTGTACTGCCAGCAGTTACCAGCCATGAAACACTTTACACAAATGAGATATCTTTAAACAAATCTTTTCAACTTTTGTTCATTATACATGTAGCTCATATTTTTAGACCAGGTACATATAATATTTCACTTTATCTTTTCTAATTCTATCTTTCGTGGTTACATCTACAACAAAATTCTGACCGGTGACCTGCTCAGTGCTCTTCATCATTGGGTCCAGTCCTGGGTTCAACTCCCAGCAGAATTACACCATTATGATGCACCATTCCTGCACCTACAGTGTTTCATGCTCTAAAATAGACGAAGCTGCTAATAGTAAAAGTAATCTGCTACTGCTCTCAATATCCGTCCACACTGTAGGTCTATGATAGGTATGCATATTTAAGAATACCAATCATATTAAATCATGGGCCGCGCACTCAGATGGATATTGCAATGGCCTCCATCCAGATATTCCCTATTGCTGGAATTCAATCCGGACTGTAAGACAATATTTATATTAGGTTCCACCCCAGATGAAGGTGTGGGCAGAATGTTAACATTGGCGGAATTCAACCAAATTTGGTACGTTGCGGATTGCACGCACGCATGCACTCACGCGCACGCACACACACACACACACACACACACACACACACACACACACACAATTCTATTTTGTTTCTTTTGTTTTGTTTCTTTTTTGTTCTTTGAAAAAAATTGGCAAGGTATTATGTGATGGCGCCGTCTGGGTGGGTGGCAGAGTGTTTTCCAGATGATAACTGTTACCATTTATCGGATCGTTTTGAAGCTTCATAGGATGGTTGGACTCGGTCTGGGGAAGAAACCTATCGAAATTCACGCTGATCCAAAATCCAATATGGTCGACAGCCACTGACGGCCATCTTGAAAATTGGTTTCCGGACGATAACTCCATGAGGTCTGAGGAAGAAATCGCTATATTTTGATAGCTGTCATTCATTGGTTTGTCACCAGGACGGAGTATTCTGCGCCGTTTGTGGAGCTCTTGTTAACAATTTTATTTTAAGCAGATTTATTGAAAGAAGATATGTGCGTACTGCCAGGGATTTCCAGCCATGATACACCTTACACAGATGAGATAATTTAAAACAAATCGTTTCACCTTTTGGTCATTATACATGTAGCTGATATTTCTAGACCATGTACATATAATATTTCACCTTATCTTTCCTAACTCTATCTTTCGTGGTACAACAAACTTCTGACCGGTGACCTGCTCAGTGCTCTTCATCATTGAGTCCCGTCCTGGGTTCAACTCCCAGCAGAATTACACCACTATGATGTACCACTCGCTGCACCTAACATCCAATATACATTGGCATCCTGGGCTACATGTGTTTAGTGTATCAGAAATAGGCTTGCATGATTATGCACTTTTCATAATCGCAATCATGTTAGATTAATAATCAGAATTATTAGTTTTATTACGCATGTACTGGTTGGGGTGGGTTGGGAAAGCATACACCTTTTAAAACCACTGGTATTGAAATATCTGAAAGGAATGACACAATTTTCTTCAAAGGGGAACTGAAAATTATTATCGCTGATCAATCTTTGCTAAGCACTCCTTTTGCAAAAGCGGTTGGATGCAAAATAAGTTAGAACATGTATGGAGAACATTACAATTTTACATATTCTTTATGCTTCAATAGATCAGCAGCTGTGAAAACTGCAAGAGGACCACTCAATCCGGTGGCTGGTTTGCATCGTATTAATGTATGTTAATTGAAATGGGCTGACTTATTTGTGTAACAGATCAGTGTAATACAGTCTGCATCCTATATAAAGTTATAGTGAGTATCAAAACATATAGCTGTTTAATAAGACCTGGTAAATTACTGTACTCGATCCAGCAAATTCAACACAAGACCATGTCTAGCATGCTTTGGTAGCTGGCACTGTCACAAATGACAATATTTACGTTGGCACAAGCTTTTTTTCTCATGAGGTACTCATCTCCATAGCTATTTTGTTTTCTATTGACCTTAGTAAATATGTAACCTAACACTGCTTCACCAATCATGCCCATTCTGTAACCAATGGTTAGTGTGATGTTCGTTTACATGCCATACATTGCTGCTATTACCCATTACTATTCTAAATTTCTATTATTATTATTATTATTATTATTATTATTATTATTATTATTATTGTCTCACCTGCGAAACAGAATACGAGACATAGGGATCACTAATTCCGGTTGTGGCGTTGGCGGCGGCGACGTCTGTCATCTGTGCAGTTTGGGTTAAGGTTTTTTTAATCAACTTATTTTTCAACACTGGCTCATCCAATCTCAATGAAACTTTACAGAGGTGAACTATACTACACAGCGATGTGATCTACATAACAGTAGATTTAATTTTGTGGCATTTTAAATATTTTTTCCATGGTTTTGGACTTGGCCAATTCTCCTGTATTTTGCCAGCACACTTTTGGTTAAGGTTTTTAAATCAACTTATTTTTCAACAATGGCTCATCCGATATCAATGAAACTTTAGAGAAGTGATCTATACTATACAAGGAATGTGATCTCCATGACAATAAATTTCATGTTAAAGTTAGGAATTTTCTAATCTTGTTTCCTACTTTATTTGTATCACTGAGGAGATATAGCACAAGGCATAAGTTTAAGTTGCCGAGTAGGCAGAGTGCATATAATTCTTTCCTTAACTCCTTAGTGCATGGCTATTGATATGATATGATATTGAGCGATGATTTAGGCTTCATTAATACTTGGATCTCCTCTAATTTAAATTTGCTTGACATCATGCAACAATGATAAAGTATGGGTATTTGGTAAATTAAATTGTTTTTGTTTAGATTAATGCTGAGTTAAGTGCCAAATTAGGAATTGAGCACAAAGTTACTGCAGTATATCATCTAATGGATTGGATGAGAGGACCAATCAAACCATCAAAAGAAGGTTCTATCGCTGCATTATCATGATTAAGTGCTGCCTAGACAGGACTGTATTCAACCTGTTTGCTAACTTGGAGCCATTAAACAGGCCTCAATATTTCAGAATCTATTTTTGGTTCCGTGATCTGCATTGATGTGAGCTACCAGACACTGAATTTCAGTTCCATAACACATTTTTGGACATAATTGAGGAATGCATGAGGTAGAATCACCAAATGTGGCACATCCAGTCATATCGAGGATGGCTAGGACTGTTTCAGATCAAATATGCATACTGGAATACAAATTTGTGTACGTCCACACAGTGGGTCGTAATATATGATGGCACGCCCATTCGTCTGTCTGTCCATCATCTGATTCTTGTTTGATCCATATCTTGAAGGGGTTTCAACCCTTACATTATCTTTTCTCATTGCATATATTAACGGAGGGGGGGGGGGGAATCAGTATTATGATATTTAGTCTCAGTAAAATCCATTCACAATGGCTGGTGTCATCGCCCCTGAACACCTTAAACTGTGTTAAAATTTCTTTTCCGTTCAATATCTTAGTGTCTTGATTTCATTCAGCAAAGTGTGTTCATATTCATCAGAGTTATATCCCTCGAAAGACAAAATATTTCAAAAGTTTCTTGTCGGATCCATAGTTTTGAACTTATACTCACAATTGTTTTATCAGCGGATCCATTACATATACACTGCTGGGAAAAAAAATGAGGCAAAAATGATTTATCATATTCTTTTATGCTTACTCTTTCATGTTAATAAATACAGGTGAAATAAGTGACACTTTGACATAATATTGTATGCATTGTCTGTGTTCAGGGTACCTTTTAGTATGGGGTAGCCTTTCCCTTATTTCTTTTGTCTCAAAACTCACCCATTTGGGCAAGCTGTCTGAAAGCCTTTTGCATTGTGCTGCGTCAATGCTGTTCCATTCATGTCTGACTGCTTTCCACTGCTGAGCTAATTTGCATATCAAAAGCCATCTACTGAATGGATTCTTGTTCTATATTAGACCTACATGCATACACAAAAGACAAATAGTGCGTCTCTGTGTTCAGGATTTAAAGTAAATTAACTAACCAAACTAGCAAGCTAGTTGAGTTACGCTGACCGATGTGACAAGACATTAGCCATCTCTGTATTACCACACTGTGCCTGAAGAGTGAAGTTGTTATTTTTGATTCAAAATGTCTTCAAAAAAGGCTAAATTCCATGTACCGATTGAAGTCAAAAGCCAGATCACATGTCTTCGTCAAGCTGGAAAGTTATATCCTGAGATTAAGAAAATTCTAAAGTCTGAGGATATTCAGATTCCACTGTCTACAATACAGAGAATTGGCCACACATTTCAAGTGACAGGTTCTGTTGCCAGGAAAGCAGGTTCTGGACGAGCTAAAGTGACAACATGTCGAGATGAAAGAAGGCTGAAAATGACTGTGCGGAAGAATCGTAAGAAGACGCTCACCAAATTAGCAGAAGAATTCAGAAATTCACAAAATAAGGCTGTTTCAAGAAGAACAATTGCAAGGAGGATCAAGGAAGCTGGTTTTTCATCAAAGCGGTGAAACCATTGCTGTACACAAAGAACGTTGCAGACAGACTTTTTGGCGCTTTATCGTGACCATGATTCTCAGTGGTTTGAGCATGTTCTCTGGAGTGATGAGTCACGTTTTGAGCTGTGTACAGATGCTCCAGCGCGCTGTCTTCGTAGACAGCGCGCTGGACAAAATATAACCCAGAATGCCTCTCCACCACTGTGAAACATGGAAGAGGTGGACTTATGGTATGGGGTGTGTTTTCTGCATCTGGTGTTGGCGAGCTTGTGCAATGTGAAAAGTTCATTAATGCAAAGGAGTATCAAAACATATTAGAAAAGGGGTTGCTTCCAAGCCTGGACAAGTTGTGTAGTGGAAATAAAAGACAAAAAGCTATTTTTCAACAAGATAATGCCCCGGCACACACAGTAAAAACAACAAAGTCGTGGTTTGAGCGGCATTCTCTGTCGGTGATGTTTTGGCCTGGACAGTCACCAGATCCTAACCCCATAGAGAATATATGGGCGCATATCAAGGCCAAACTGGTTGGAAGAAAATTTGGGAGAACTGACCAGTTGTGGGAAGCAGTCAGACATGAATGGATCAGCATTGATGCAGCACACTGTAAAAGGCTTTAAGACAGCTTGGTCAAACGGCTGAGATTTCTGAAGAAAAACAAGAGAAAAGCTATCCCATACTAAAAGGTACCCTGCGCACAGACAATGCATACGATATTATGGAAAATTGTCAATTATTTCACCTGTATTTATTAACATGAAAGAGTAATCATAAAGAATATGATAAATCATGTTTGCCTCATTTTGTTGCCCAGCAGTGTAAACGAAGTGTCAGCATTTTTTTCTTTTAAAGTTTGCTCATTCGCCACAGTTATCTTGCTTGAAATACATAAAATTTGACAAAAGCTTTTGTCTGATCCATATTTCGAAGAGATTTGAACGTACATTCACAATTTTTTTTCAACGGGTCTAGACGGTATACTAGACGAACTGTCAGGATTTAATTTTGGCAAAATCTGTCTATATTCACCAGAGGTATCTCCCTTGAAAGACGGAAAATTTGCCACAAATTTCTTGTCCGATCCATATATCAGAGAGATTTTTGGATTTACATTTCATTCTCAGCAGATATATTAGGAGGACGGAGAATTCCATCCATATTTGCCAGAGCTATAACTGGCTCGGTTATCTGCTATCAGTCGTGTTGGTGTCATCTTGTATAAATATGTGCTATCAGTAGTGTGGATTGGATGCCATCTTGTATAAATATCTGCCATCAGTAGTGTTGATGCCATCTTGTATAGATATCTGTTATGAGTAGTGTTGATGCCATCTTGTATACATATCTGTTATCATTGATGTTGAAACCATCTTGTATAAATAGCTGCTATCAGTAGTGTTGATACCATCTTGTATAGATGTCTGCTATCAGTAGTATTGATGACATCTTGTATAGATATCTGTTATCAGTAGTGTTGATGCCATCTTATATAAATATCTGCTATCAGTAGTGTTGATGCCTTCTTGTATAGATATCTGTTATCAGTAGTGTTGATGCCATCTTGTATAAATATCTGCTAACAGTAGTGTTGGTGCCATCTTGTATAGATATCTGCTATCAGTAGTGTTGATGACATCTTGTATAGATATCTGTTATCAGTAGTGTTGATGCCATCTTATATAAATATCTGCTATCAGTAGTGTTGATGCCTTCTTGTATAGATATCTGTTATCAGTAGTGTTGATGCCATCTTGTATAAATATCTGCTAACAGTAGGGTTGGTGCCATCTTGTATAGATATCTGCTATCAGTTGTGTTGATGACATCTTGTATAGATATCTGCTATCAGTAGTGTTGATGACATCTTGTATAGATATCTGCTATCAGTAGTATTGATGCCATCTTGTATAAATATCTCCTATCAGTAGTGTTGATTCCATCTTGTATCCATATCTCTTATCAGTAGTGTTGATGACATGTTGTATAGATACCTGCTATCAGTAGTGGTTATGTCATCTTGTATAGATATCTGCTATCAGTAGTATTGATGAAATCGTGTATAGATATCTGCTATCAGTAGTGTTGATGCCATCTTGGATAGTTATCTGCTATCAATAGTGTTGATGCCATCTTGTATAGATATCTGCTATGAGTAGTGTTGATGACATCTTGTATAGATATCTGCTATCAGTAGTGTTGATGACATCTTGTATAAATATCTGCTATCAGTAGTGTTGATGCCATTTTGTATAAATATCTCTTATCATTAGGGTTGATGACATCGTGTACAGATATCAGATATCAGTAGTGTTGATGACATCGTGTATAGATATCTGCTATCAGTAGTGTTGATGACATCTTGTAAAAATATCTGCTATCAGTGGTGTTGATGGCATCTTGTATCCATATCAGTTATCAGTAGTGTTGATGTAACCTTGTATTAATATCAGTTATCTGTAGTGTTGATGCCATCTTGTATCCATATCTGTTATCAGTATTGTTGATGTAACCTTGTATAAATATCTGCTATCAGTAGTGTTGATGCCATCCTGTATAAATATCTGCTATCAGTAGTGTTGATGGCATCTTGTATAAATATCTGCTATCAGTAGTGTTGATGCCATCTTGTATAGATATCTGTTATCATTAATGTTGAAACCATCTTGTATAAATAGCTGCTATCAGTAGTGTTGATGCCATCTTGTATAGATGTCTGCTATCAGTAGTATTGATGCCATCTTGTATAGATATCTGTTATCAGTAGTGTTGATGCCATCTTATATAAATATCTGCTATCAGTAGTGTTGATAACATCTTGTATAAATATCTGCTATCAGTAGTGTTGATGCCATCTTGTATACATATCTGCTATCGGTAGTGTTGATGCCATCTTGTATAAATATCTGCTATCAGTAGTGTTGATGCCTTCTTGTATAGATATCTGTTATCAGTAGTGTTGAAACCATCTTGTATAAATAGCTGCTATCAGTAGTGTTGATGCCATCTTGTATAGATGTCTGCTATCAGTAGTATTGATGCCATCTTGTATAGATATCTGTTATCAGTAGTGTTGATGCCATCTTATATAAATATCTGCTATCAGTAGTGTTGATAACATCTTGTATAAATATCTGCTATCAGTAGTGTTGATGCCATCTTGTATACATATCTGCTATCGGTAGTGTTGATGCCATCTTGTATAAATATCTGCTATCAGTAGTGTTGATGCCTTCTTGTATAGATATCTGTTATCAGTAGTGTTGATGCCATCTTGTATAAATATCTGTTATCAGTAGTGTTGATGCCATCTTGTATAGATATCTGCTATCAGTAGTGTTGATGCCATCTTGTATAGATATCTGCAATCAGTAGTGTTGATGCCTTCTTGTATCAATATCTGTTATCAGTAGTGTTGATGCCATCTTGTATAGATATCTGCTATCAGTAGTATTGATGCCATCTTGTATATATATATATATCTCCTATCAGTAGTGTTGATTCCATCTTGTATCCATATCTCTTATCAGTAGTGTTGATGACATGTTGTATAGATATCTCCTATCAGTAGTGTTGATGCCATCTTGTATAGATATTTGCTATCAGTACTGTTGATGACATCTTGTATAAATATCTGCTATGAGTAATGTTGATTCCATCTTGTATAAATATCTGATATCAGTTGAACAGGTCCTAGGGTTAATCTCCTATCAGTAGTGTTGATACCATCTTGTATAAATATCTGGATGCAGTAGGCTTGATGACTTCATATATTAAGGTTCTCATATATTCATAAAAGATACGTATCCTAGCTAAAATTAGAACTAATTCTTACCTTATGAACACTAACCCTCGAATTTGTCCAAGAAAATTTCAAGATTTTCATAGAAAATGTCCATTTACAGACCAAGAGAAGACTATTTTTGAAAGTTTACCACTGGAATGACTGGCTCGGTTATCGCCCCAGTCATTCCAGTGGTAACTTTTCAAAAAGAGTCTTCTCTTGGTCTGCAAATGGACATTTCTCAAGCCCACTGGAGAGACTGTTTTTGGCTGATATGAGGGTTAAAAGGTTAACTAACTAGGAGTTTAGCCGCCTTTTTAGATAGATATATGCTGTTGCCAGTTAATCAGATTCTATTGTCTTTGCCGGTGCGTAATTGTTGGTATAAAACCATTCTCGTAATGCTATGACGTTTGCCATTCTTCTGCCAGCTTTCACGTTGAGCGCATAGTAAGTGCATAGCTTAGTTCGATACTAGTTTATATTTCCCATGATGCAAGTGAAAACAAATTTATTTATAACAAGTTTACTGAAAACTGGTGCTATCTATAGCAGCAACAATATTTGAGAACAATTTGGTTGAAAATCGTTAATGCAACAGCTTTCAATAATAATCAGCAGGGCAGTCCAATTTATAAGACTTGCTGAAGAGCAAGATTATTGGCAGTCGTTGCTGACTACGGCAGTATCATAACAATGTTTCATTCAGGGGACGTAGCTCTAACCATGGTCAGCGGATGAACTGACAGCCCGTCGTTGGCTGGGTGACTGTTACATCGATTCTTGGCTTGTAAGCGGGCTGACTGCTGGTTGATTCAATCACTGACTGATTGACTGGCTGATTACTAACTTGTTCGCTGATTGATTGACAACATGTGGTTCGACACTTCTTAAAAATTAAACAACAAAAACTCAAGAATTTGTATGATAATTTATTCTTCAGTAAAATATCACCATTGAATAATAACCACTTATACATGTATATTCACAAGTTACAATTTTTATTCAGTCTTTCTAGTGTGGTACAGATATATACCACACCCTCTGTCCTCCTCCCATACAACTTTCATCTCACATTTATACAGAAACCTTTTCACTTATCATCATGTCAATAAACAGAAATAGATTTTTCAAAACAACAGGTATAGACCAGGGTTCTGCCCACACTGGTCGGCACTGGTCGGGATCAGCCACCACTCATCAATTTTAACCAGCACTAAAGACTAGTCAAAGGTAGTTGCTGTTTTAGACAGCAATGACCGAGTCAGATTACTTTCGAAATTAATCATCGGAGTCTACATGGATGCAAATATGGTCAGTTGCCTATGTATACATGTTATTTGTGTGACATAGCGAATGAAAGGGTTAATAGCAGTTGTTCAAGCATTAAATAAAATTATAATATAACGAATACAGGAAAAGTTCACATGTAACATGTTTAATCCTAATTCTGTAAGTGTTCTTTTGTCTAGCCATGAATTTGTAAAAAACTGGTGGAAACTAACTTGTGTCTTTGATTACTGTGCACCTGTCACGCTCATTCCATTCCATTCTTGATGATTACTGGGCAATAGGCATGATAGGCATAACTATGGCACAAGTATAGCTGTTAGTACGCATTAGACCTTTTAATGCAGAATGGTCAGTCTACAATATTCAATGAATTTGTTTGTTGGCTAGCTGGTATTAATTTAAAACTGTTGCATTAAGTTGTTGCTATTACGCAACTATTTTAGCAACACCTTTAAAATTGACATCAGCAGTATATAAGACACACATAATACTTTTAACTGAGAGATTAAATGTAGAAATTTATGAATCTAATTTTCATGAATTTCAGCTCAATAGCAGCGTTGTCAAATTTTTCTCAGAATAATCAGCGCCTTTCGGTTTTAATATCTAACAAGTTCATTCACAATTAGGTAGGTCTATATTATATGTATATTTTAGAATGAAAGATGTTCACGTTTTAAGATCAGTCCGCCAGCATGTGCAGAATCGCGTCTCCCATAGGCCTACACAAATAGAATTAGGGTATACGCTTCCTTCCTGATTAGCAATTAAATGAACAGAATTTTCGAGCATATCTAATACTTGGTCTCGATTCTGTATATCATATAGTCCTAACTAATTTTACAGACACTTGTTAGTTAACAAAATAGAAAGCCAGCGGATTATTCCGAGAAGAATTTGAGAGCAATGCCTGTCAATAAAATTGCTCAAAATATTTTCAGCAAGTCCTGCAACATTATTTTGAGAACAATTTAGTTTAAAGTGATATTTGTCCTCTCCCCCACCCCACCCCCCACCACCCACTCTATATTGAATGGTAGGGGAAACAAAATGCCATTGATGCTCATGGGATCCCAATTAGGGTTGGGGGGGGGGCAAATATCATGGCCAATTTTAGCCTATGATATTTGGACCCCTCATTCTATTGAATGGTATGAGCATGGGATATGAAGTGCAATCCCTAACCTATCTCTGTATGGTGGTTTTCTTATCTTAGTGACAGTGGGATCCCAATTAGGGGTGGGGGACCAAATATCATGGGTGAATTTGGCCCGTGATATTTGGAACCCCCTCTCTATTGAATGGTACGGGACACAATTTACCATGGATGCTCATGGGATATGAAGTGCTATCCATAGCCTATCTCTGTATGGTGGTTTTGTGATCTTAGTGACAGTGAGGTCCAAATTAGGTGTGGGGGGGGGACCAAATATCATGGGTGAATTTGACCTGTGATATTTGGTCCACACCCCCTCCCCCTCTATTAAATGGTACGGGAAACAAATTACTATGGATGCTCATGGTATATGAAGTGCTATCCGTAACTTATCTCTGTATGGTGGTTTTCTGATCTTAGTGACAGTGGGATCCTAATTAGGGGTGGGGGACCAAATATCATGGGTGAATTTGGCCTGTGATATTTGGACCCCCCCCTCTCTCTATTGAATGGCTAGGGAAACAACTTACCATAGATGCTCATGGGATATGAAGTCCTATCACTAATCTATCTCGGTATGGTGTTTTCCCCACCTTGGTGACAACATGATCCAAATTAGGTGTGGGGGGGGGAGGGGGGGGGGGAAATATCATGGGTAAATTTGACCTGTGATATTTGGTTCCCACCCCCCTCCCCCCTCCCTCTATTGAATGGTACGGGAAACAAATTACTATGGATGCTCATGGGATATAAAGTGCTATCCATAACCTACCTCTGTATGGCTGTTTAGTGATCTTAGTGACAGTGAGGTCCAAATTAGGGGTGGGAGAATTTGGCCCGTGATATTTGGACCCCCCCTCTCTATTGAATGGTATGGGAAACAATTTACCATGGATGCTCATGGGATATGAAGTGCAATCCATAACCTATCTCTGTATGGTGGTTTTGTGATCGTAGTGACAGTGAGGTCCAAATTAGGGGTGGGGGACCAAATTTCATGGGTGAATTTAGCCTGTGATATTTGGACCCCTCTCTATTGAATGGTACAGGAAAGAATTTACGATGGATGCTCATGGGATATGAAGTGCTATCTCTAACCTATCTCTGTATGGTGGATTTATGATCTTACTGACAGTGAGGTCCAAATTAGGGGTGTGGGACCAAATATCATGGGTGAAATTGGCCTGTGATATTTGAACCCCCCTCAATTGAATGGTACAGGAAACAAATTACCATGGATGCTAATGGGATATGAATTCCTATCCCTAATCTATCTCGGTATGGTGTTTTTCCCACCTTGGTGACAACAGGATCCAAATTAGGGGTGGGGGGGACCAAATATCATGGGTGAATTGGGCCTGTGATATTTGGTCCCCCCTCTCCATTGAATGGTATGGGAAACAAATTACCATGGATGCTCATGGGATATGAAGTGCTATCTCTAACCTATCTCTGTATGGTCGTTTTCTGATCTTAGCGACAGTGGGATCCCAATTAGGGGTGGTGGTCCAAATATCATGGATGAATTTGGACTGTAATATTTGGACACACACCCACCTCTCTATTGCATGGTAGGGAAAACAAATTACCATGGGTGCTCATGGGATATGGAGTGCTATCCCTAACCTAGCTCTGTATGGTGTTTTTCTGATCTTAGTCACAACAGGATCCAAATTAGGGGTGGGGGACCAAATATCATTGGTGAGTTTGGCCTGTGATATTTGGTCCCCCCTCTCTATTGAATGGTACGGGAAACAAATTACCATGGTTGCTCATGGGATATAAAGTGCTATCTCTAACCTAGCTCTGTATGGTGGTTTTCTGATCTTAGTGACAACAGGATCCAATTTAGGGGTGGGGGACAAAATGTCATGGGTGAATTTGGTCCGTGATATTTGGACCCCTCTCTATTGAATGGTACAGGAAAGAATTTACGATGGATGCTCATGGGATATGAAGTGCTATCTCTAACCTATCTCTGTATGGTGGATTTATGATCTTACTGACAGTGAGGTCCAAATTAGGGGTGTGGGACCAAATATCATGGGTGAAATTGGCCTGTGATATTTGAACCCCCCTCAATTGAATGGTACAGGAAACAAATTACCATGGATGCTAATGGGATATGAATTCCTATGCCTAATCTATCTCGGTATGGTGTTTTTCCCACCTTGGTGACAACAGGATCCAAATTAGGGGTGGGGGGGACCAAATATCATGGGTGAATTGGGCCTGTGATATTTGGTCCCCCCTCTCCATTGAATGGTATGGGAAACAAATTACCATGGATGCTCATGGGATATGAAGTGCTATCTCTAACCTATCTCTGTATGGTCGTTTTCTGATCTTAGCGACAGTGGGATCCCAATTAGGGGTGGTGGTCCAAATATCATGGATGAATTTGGACTGTAATATTTGGACACACACCCACCTCTCTATTGCATGGTAGGGAAAACAAATTACCATGGGTGCTCATGGGATATGGAGTGCTATCCCTAACCTAGCTCTGTATGGTGTTTTTCTGATCTTAGTCACAACAGGATCCAAATTAGGGGTGGGGGACCAAATATCATTGGTGAATTTGGCCTGTGATATTTGAACACCCCCCCCCCCCTCTCTATTGAATGGTACGGGAAACAATTTACCATGGATGCTCATGTGGTATCTCTACCCTATCTCTGTATGGTGGTTTTCTGATCTTAGTGACAGTGGGATACAAATTAGGGGTTGGGGTGGGGGGAACAAATATCATGGCCATTTTAGCCTATGATATTTGGACCCGCCCCCCACCCCCACTCTATTGAATGGTACGAGAAACAAATTACTATGGATGCTCATGTGATATGAAGTGTCATCTCTAACCTATCTCTGTATGGTGGTTTCTGATCTTAGTGACAGTGGGATACAAATTAGGGGTGGGGGGAGCAAATATTATGGCCAATTTTAGCCTATGATAATTGGACACACCCCGCCCCACCCCAGCCCCACCACACTACGGAATGGTATGGACATGGGATATGAAGTGCTATCCCTAACCTATCTCAATATGGTGGGTGTCTGATCTTAGTGACAGTGGGATCCCTATTAGTGGTGGGGGACCAAATATCATGGGTGAATTTGGCCTGAGATACTTGGACCCCCACTCCCCCCTCTCCATTGAATGGTAGGGGAAACAAATTACCATGGATGTTCATGGGATATGAAGTGCTATCCCTACCCTATATCTGTATGGTGTTTTTTATTATCTTAGTGGCAGTGGGATCCCAATAATGGGTGGGGGTCAAATATCATGGGTGAATTTGGCCCGTGATATCTGGACCCACCCCTCTCTATTGAATGGTACGGGAAACAATTTACCATGGATGCGCATGGAATATGAAGTGCTATCCATACCCTATCTCTGTATGGTTGTTTTGTGATCTTAGTGACAGTGAGGTCCAAATTAGGGGTGGGGGACCAAATATCATGGATGAATTTGGATTGTGATATTTGGTCCCCCTCTCTATTGAATGGTACGGGAAACAAATTACCATGGTTGCTCATGGGATATAAAGTGCTATCTCTAACCTAGCTCTGTATGGTGGTTTTCTGATCTTAGTGACAACAGGATCCAATTTAGGGGTGGGGGACAAAATGTCATGGGTGAATTTGGTCCGTGATATTTGGACCCACCCCTCTCTATTGAATGGTACGGGAAACAATTTACCATGGATGCGCATGGGATATGAAGTGCTATCCATAACCTATCTCTGTATGGTGGATTTGTGATCTTAGTGACAGTGAAGTCCGAATTAGGGGTGGGGGACCAAATATCATGGGTGAATTTGGCCTGTGATATTTGGACCCCTCTCTATTGAATGGTACGGGGAACAATTTACCATGGATGCTTTGGATATGAAGTGCTATCCATACCCTATCTCTGTATGGTGGATTTGTGATCTTAGTGACAGTGAAGTCCGAATTAGGGGTGGGGACCAATTATCATGGGTGAATTTGACCTGTGATATTTGGACCCCTCTCTATTGAATGGTACGGGGAACAATTTACCATGGATGCTTTGGATATGAAGTGATATCCCTAACCTAGCTCTGTATGGTGGTTTTCTGATCTTAGTGAGACTGAGATCCAAATTTGGGGTGGGGTACCAAATATCATGGGTGAATTTGACCTGTGATATTTGGACCCCCCCCCCCTCTATTGAATGGTTAGGGAGACAAATTACCATGGATGCTCATGGGATCTGAAGTCCTATCCCTACTCTATCTCGGTATGGTGTTTTTCCCACCTTTGTGACAACAGGATCCAAATTAGGGGTGGGGGTCAAATATCATGGTTGAATTTGGCCCGTGATATTTGGACCCACCCCTCACTATTGAATGGTACTGGAAACAATTTACCATGGATGCGCATGGGATATGAAGTGCTATCCAAAACCTATCTCTCTATGGTGGTTTTGTGATCTTAGTGAGAGTGAGGTCCAAATTAGGGGTGGGGACCAAATATCATTGGTGAATTTGGCCTGTGATATTTGCACCCTTCTCTCTATTGAATGGTATGGGAAAGAATTTACCATGGATGCTCATGGGATATGAAGTGCTATCCATACCCTATCTCTGTATGGTTGTTTTGTGATCTTAGTGACAGTGAGGTCCAAGTTAGGGGTGGGGGACCAAATATCATGGATGAATTTGGCCTGTGATATTTGGTCCCCCACTCTATTGAATGGTACGGGAAACAAATTACCATGGTTGCTCATGGGATATGAAGTGCTATCTCTAACCTAGCTCTGTATGGTGGTTTTCTGATCTTAGTGACAACAGGATCCAATTTAGGGGTGGGGGACCAAATATCATGGGTGAATTTGGTCCGTGATATTTGGACCCACCCCTCTCTATTGAATGGTACGGGAAACAAATTACCATGGATGCTCATGGGATACGAAGTGCTATCCATAACCTATCTATGTATGGTGGATTTGTGATCTTAGTGACAGTGAAGTCCGAATTAGGGGTGGGGGACCAAATATCATGGGTGAATTTGGCCTGTGATATTTGGACCCCTCTCTAGTGAATGGTACGGGGAACAATTTACCATGGATGCTTTGGATATGAAGTGCTATCCATAACCTATCTCTGTATGGTGGATTTGTGATCTTAGTGACAGTGAAGTCCGAATTAGGGGTGGGGGACCAAATATCATGGGTGAATTTGGCCTGTGATATTTGGACCCCTCTCTATTGAATGGGAACGGGGAACAATTTACCATGGATGCTTTGGATATGAAGTGCTATCCCTAACCTAGCTCTGTATGGTGGTTTTCTGATCTTAGTGACAACAGGATCCAAATTAGGGGTGGGGGTTAAATATCATGGGTGAATTTGGCCTGTGATATTTGGACCCCTCTCTATTGAATGGTACTGGAAACAAGTTACCATGGATGCGCATGGGATATGAAATGCTATCCAAAACCTATCTCTCTATGGTGGTTTTGTGATCTTAGTGACAGTGAGGTCCAAATTAGGGGTGGGGGACCAAATATCATGGGTGAATTTGGCCTGTGATATTCGGACCCTCCGCACTATTGAATGGTATGGGAAACAATTTACCATGGATGCTCATGGGATATGAAGTGCTATCCAAAACCTATCTCTCTATGGTGGTTTTGTGATCTTAGTGACAGTGAGGTCCAAATTAGGGGTGGGGGACCAAATATCATGGGTGAATTTGGCCTGTGATATTTGGACCCTCCGCTCTATTGAATGGTATGGGAAACACTTTACCATGGATGCTCATGGGATATGAAGTGCTATCTCTAACCTATCTCTGTATGGTGGTTTTCTGATGTTAGTGACAGTGGGATACACATTAGGGGTGGTGGGGACCAAATATCATGGCCAAATTTAGCCTATGATATTTGGACACACCCCCCCCCCCCCGACCTATTGAATGGTATGATCATGGGATATGAAGTGATATCCCTAACCGTCTGATCTTAGTGGCAGTGGGATCCCAATTAGGGGTGGTGGTCCAAATATCATGGATGAATTTGGACTGTGATATTTGGATCCCTTCTCTATTGAATGGTAGGGGAAAAAATTACCATGGATGTTCATGGGATATGACGTGCTATCCCTACCCTATCTCTGTATGGTTTTTCTTTATCTTAGTGGCAGTGGGATCCCAATAAGGGGTGGGGGGGGGGACCAAATATCATGGGTGAATTTGGCCCATCATATTTGGGACCCCCTCTCTATTCAATGGTATGGGAAACGGAATACCAGGGATACTCGTAGAATATGAAGTGCTATCCCTAACCTATCTCTGTATGGTGGTTGTCTGATCTTAGTGACAGGGGGATCTCAATTAGGGGTGGGAGACCAATTATTATTGGCGAATTTGGCCTGTGATATTTGGCCCCCCTCTCTATTGAATGGTACGGGAAACAAATTACCATGGATGCTCATGGGATATGAAGTGCTATCCATAACCTATCTCTTTATGGTGGTTTTGTGATCTTAGTGACAGTGAGGTCCAAATTAGGGGTGGGGTACAAAATATCATGGGTGAATTTGGCCTGTGATATTTGGTCCCACTCTCTATTGAATGGGTAGGGAGACAAATTACCATGGATGCTCATGGGATATGAAGTCCTATCCCTAATCTATCTCGGTATGGTGGTTTTGTGATCTTAGTGACAGTGTGGTCCAAATTAGGGGTGGGGGACCAAATATCATGGGTGAATTTGCCCTGTGATATTTGGAACCCCCACCTCTATTGAATGGTTAGGGAGGCAAATTACCATGGATGCTCATGGGATATGAAGTCCTATCCCTAATCTATCTCGGTGTGGTGTTTTCCCCACCTTTGTGACAACAGAATCCAAATTAGGGGTGGGGGACCAAATATCATGGGTGAATTGGGCCTGTGATATTTGACGCCCCCCCTCTCTATTGAATGGTACGGGAAACAAATTACCATGGATGCTCATGGGATATGAAGTGCTATCGATAACCTATCTCTGTATGGCGGTTTTGTGATCTTAGTGACAGTGAGGTCCAAATTAGGAGTGGGGGACCAAATATCATGGGTGAATTTGCCCTGTCATATTTGGACCCCCCTCTCTATTGAGTATTACGGGAAACAGAATACCATGGATACTCATGGAATATGAAGTGCTATCCTTAACCTATCTCTGTATGTTGGTTGTCTGATCTTGATGGCAGTGGGATCCCAATTAGGGGTGGGTGGGGACCAAATATCATGGGTGAATTTGGCCCGTGATATTTGGAACCATGCCCTCCCCCAACTCCATTGAATGTTACGGGACACAGAATACCATGGATGCTCATGGGATATGAAGTGCTATCCCTAACCTATCTGTGTATGGTGGTTTTCCGATCTTAGTGAGAGTGGGATACACATTAGGGATGGGGGGACCAAATATCATGGCCAATTTAAGCCTATGATATTTGGACGCCCCCCCCCCCCCCATTATATTGAATGGTATGAGAAACAAATTAGTATGGATGCCCATGTGATATGAAGTGTCATCTCTAACCTATCTCTGTATGCTGGTTTTCTGATCTTAGTGACAGTGGGATACAAATTAGGGGTGGGGGGGGGACCAAATATCATGGCCAAATCTAGGCTATGATACTTGGTCCCCCTACTCTATTGAATGGTATGGACATCGGATATGAAATGCTATCCCTAACCTATCTCTGTATGGTGGCTGTCTGATCTTAGTGACAGTGGGATCCCAATTAGGGGTGGTGGTCCAAATACCATGTATGAATTTGGACTGTGACATTTGGATTGCCCTCTCTATTGCATGGTAGGGGAAACAAATTACCATGGATGCTCATGGGATAGCAAGTGCTGTATGGTGGTTTTCTGATCTTAGTGACAACAGGATCCAAATTAGTGGTGGGGGGACCAAATATCATGTGTGAATTTGGCCTGTGATATTTGGTCCCACTCTCTATTGAATGGTACGGGAAACAAATTACCATGGATGCTTATGGGATATGAAGTGCTATCCATAACCTATCTCTGTATGGTGGTTTTGTGATCTTAGTGACAGTGTGGTCCAAATTATGGGTGGGGGGGACCAAATATCGTGGGTGAATTTGGCCTGTGATATTTGGACCTCACTCTCCATTGAATGGTAGGGGAAACAAATTACCATGGATGTTCATGGGATATGAAGTGCTATCCCTACCCTATATCTGTATGGTGTTTTTCTTTATCTTAGTGGCAGTGGGAGCCCAATAATGGGTGGGTGGCGGGGGGGGGGGGGGATTGGGGGTGGGACCAATTAGTATGGGTGAATTTGGCCTGTGATATTTGGACCCCCCTCTCTATTGAATGGTTAGGGAAACAAATTACCATGGATGTTCATGGGATATGAAGTGCTATCCCTAACCTATCTCTGTATGGTGGTTGTCTGATCTTAGTGACAGTGGGATCTCAATTAGGGGTGGGGGACAAATTAGTATGGGTTAATTTGGCCTGTGATATTTGGACCCCCCCCCCCCCTCTTGAATGTTACGGGAAACAGAATACCATGGATACTCATGGAATATGAAGTGCTATCCTTAACCTATCTCTGTATGGTGTTTTTCCCACCTTCGTGACAACAGGATCCCAATTAGGGTTGGGGTGACCAAATATCATGGATGAATTGGGCCTGTGATATTTGCCCCCCCCCCCTCTCTATTGAATGGTACGGGAAACAAATTACCATGGATGCTCTTGGGATATAAAGTGCTATCCATAACCTACCTTTGTATGGTGGTTTTGTGATCTTAGTGACAGTGAAGTTCAAATTAGGGGTGGGGAACCAAATATCATGTGTGAATTTGCCCTGTCATATTTGGACTCCCCTCTCTATTGAATGTTACGTGAAAAAGAATACCATGGATACTCATGGAATATGAAGTGCTCTCCTTAACCTATCTCTGTATGGTGCTTGTCTGATCTTAGTGGCAGTGGGAACACAATTAGGGGTGGGGGGGGACCAAATATCATGGGTGAATTTGGCCCGTGATATTTGGAACCAACCTCGCCCCCCCCCCACTCTATTGAATATTACGGGAAACAGAATACCATAGATGCTCATGGGATATGAAGTGCTATCCCTAAACTATCTCTGTATCGTGGTTTTTTTTTATCTTAGTGGCATTGGGATCCCAATTAGGGGTGGGGGACCAAATATCATGGGTGAATTTGGCCCGTGATATTTGCACCCCCCCTCTCTATTGAATGGTATGGGAAACGGAATACCATGGATACACGTGGAATATGAAGTGCAATCCTTAGCCTATCTCTGTATGGTGGTTGCCTGATCTTAGTGTCCCAATTAGGGGTGGGGGACCAAATATCATGGGTGAATTTAGCCACCCTCTCTATTGAATGGTAGGCGAAACAAATTACCATGGATGTTCATGGGATATGAAGTGGTATCCCTAACCTATCTCTGTATGGTGTTTTTTTTTATATCTTAGTGACAGTGGGATCCCAATTAGGGGTGGGGGCACCAAATATCATGGGTGAATTTTGCCTGTGATATTTGGACCCCCCCCATCTCTATTGAATGGTAGGGGAAACAAATTACCATGGATGTTCATGGGATATGAAGTGCTATCCATACCCTATCTCTGTATGGTGTTTGTTTTATTATCTTGAAGACAGTGGGATCCTGATTAGGGGTGGGGTCCAACTATAATGGACAATTTTTGCCTGTGATATCTGGACCCCTAATCTATTGAAAAATAAGCGAAACTGAATACTATGGATGCTCATGGGATATAAAGTGCTATTCCTAAACTATTTCGGTATGGTGGTTTTCTCAGCATAATGGAAAATCTCAATAACGTTGAATCTTGGTTACTGATTAAACGATGCCCCTTCAGCTTTAAGCTTAACCAGTAACGAAAACTGGTTACTCATGTGGTATTCAAAGTTTACGCTTTTAACAATTGAAGTCAATTTAATTTATTCATATTTATCTATGAATTCACACTAAAAATGTTATTATTTCTTACCCATCTATGCCCAATTCTTTTATTCCGAGGGCGGGGTGGGGGGGGGGCCTTCACGCATGCTACACCCGTTCAAATCCTGTTAGAACCTTTGTGTAATATCATGGAATCCCAAGCAAAATTTAACACAAGCATATCTTGAAGGATTGTCATCGAACCACTGTAACTCTGATAATGTCAAAAATATTAGACATATTTCATAAAGGAACACTATGCCTATTGAGACAAACACATTATTAATAGAAATTCAGTCATCAATTAGCATTAGCGGTACTGCATCTGTCATGTGATTGTTGAGATTTCCATGATAATATTTTATGGTTCTGTGGTGTAATGGTTAGCACTCTGGACTCTGAATCCAGCGTGGATTCGAGTTTTGGAGTTCACTGTGATCAGTTGTGTTTCTTCAGAAATGTGTGTGCAAGTGAACTAATTGATTCTTTGGAAGACTTATGTGGAAATGACAGCATTTATGCTTGTGTTAAGAAAGGTGGCAATGGATATGAAGTAACTGTTTCTAATAAGGACACTGCGATGATGATCAATGATGTGATTACTGTAAGAGGTGGGCACTACTCATGCATGATGATTATTAATGACTCTGTTGTTGTATCATTTATGGACATGCCAGCTTATTTAGAAGATGACATTATTATTAAGAAATTAACAGATCTGGGAGTAGAAATAAAATCTGACTCGATCCGTAGAGTGTACCGTGGTACTAATATAGCAGATGGGACTCGGTATGTTAAATGTCAGTTTCCTGAAAATTTGAAATCTCTCCCATATAGCATGCAGTTTCAAACAGCAGAGGGCTTCAGCTACTTTCGTGTCATCCACAATAACCAGGTGAAAGTCTGCTGGAAACGTCTGTCTGACAACCACTTAATTAGAGACTGTCCAAATTTTGTGTGCTACCGTTGTAATGGCCGTGGCCATACAAAGAGGAACTGCCGTGCCATTCTGTGTGATGAGTGTGGAATGTTTCAATACATGTGCAGGGATTATGATGACTTGCCTGTTGCTGCACGTGGAGGTAGGATCGTGAATGCTGAAGATGATGAACATTCACAAAATGAGATTGATACCTGTAATGAAGATGGTGACCGTGACGTCGATATGGAGATTGGAGCAGCTGGAGTGATGATTGATGTGACTGATGTATTTCTAGCTGTGTGAAATCCAATGAGCATTTAACTTCTTATTTTCCTGTTCAAAGATCTGTTCGACAGGGATGTCCAGTTTCTGCCATGTTGTATGTCATTTGTGTCGAACCATTGGCACGTTTATTTCTAACAGATTCTTCTATTCAGCCTATATTGATCAGTAATGTAAACAGTTCATTAATTTATCAACATGCTGATGATACCACTATTACAATTAGACATGAGTCGCCTGTGGTTCATTCATTAGAATTATTTGATGTATATAGCAAAGCATCAGGTGGTGAAATTAATTATGACAAGACTCAAATCATGGCATTAGGTAGATCTGTGGTATCACAGCAGATTGCAAGAAAATTAACAGTCCAAGATGGACATATAGAAATATTAGGTGTGTGCGTTGGAAAAAATAAATTAATATGTGAACAGAAAAATTGGGATAATAAGTGTCTTGGCATTCGAAGAATTTAAAATTTTTGGAAAATGAGAAACATTAATATACAGGGGAGAGCAATTGTCATTCAATCCTTATTACTGTCCAAATTATGGTACATGTTAAATGTACAGCCAATCCCTGATAAAGTTTTAACCTCCATCCAAGAAGCCTGCATTGCATTCCTATGGAAAGGCTCACATTTGGTTAAATATAATACGATCATTAGTCGTAAATTAGAAGGGGGCCTAAATATTCCTGACATAAAGTTAAAAATGAAGGCATTCAGAATGAAAATGTTAAATCGCCTTTTTAATAATGAGCGTCAAATGACATGGATGTATGTTTTTAAATTCTTCTTGAATGAATATAAAGGACTAAACATTGGAACATCAGTACTGTTTTTGAAACTCACAGCCCATGATGTTTCATTTATGCCACCTGTACATAGTCAAATGAATATGGCCTGGTATGCAATTAGAAATTGCTCTGATGTTATTGTTTCAGCTTGGGATATGATTGTAAACCAACCTTTATTTCATAACCCTAAGATTACTTTAGCTGATCACCCCTTAAGATGCGTTGAATATGAGCAAGCAGGTGTCGTATTGATAAAGGATATTTTGTATGAATTTATGCCTGGATTTTTACCTGCTATCGCGGTTTCTGAATTAGTTCAGGATAAAATTGATGTGGATATAAGTAAAATTGAAAAAATGTATAATAATTTGTTGCAAGCCAGTCCACATGAGTGAATATGTGTAATTGAGCATGGCAAACCTGAGCATGAAGACACTTCTTTCTGTATTAGAACTGATAACCTTACAATTGCATTTGGAGGTTTAAAATCAAAAATATTTTGTGATTTGTTCCGGCAAAGTCAATTTCAAATACCAACATCTGCTGTATTCTGGGACAATTATTTTACCGAAATTGAACAAATTAATATGTGGCCCTTAGTCTATCTACCACAGAAGCCGCCTGAATTAATCGATCTTGATTTTAGAATTACTCACAATTGTATTTTTACCATGGTGAAACTACTACGGATTGGAAAAACAGATAACAATGTCTGTCCTGTGTGCAAGTCCCAACCAGAGACAATGTTGCACCTGTTTTTAGACTGTAATGAGCTGTCTGAATTGACATCAGTTTTAATGGATATGCTTGAAACTTTATTTCAAAATTTATCACAACAGCAATTGAATGAAATTAACCGTAATCTAGCAAGATTGGTCGGCGTTGACAAATCTTTTAAAAATGTGAATATCCTCTTTGTTAATCTACTTCTTAGCATTTATCGGTGTTGTCTTTATATACGCAGACAAATTGCTATGAAATACGACAAGATCATACCCATGTTGGCATATTTTAAGAAGAAATGTAGAGTAATTATACTCCAAATTTATACTTACGATAGGGAACATGAACGAGAGGATAAAAACATGAAACTGCTAATGAATAATACATTACTGAAAGTAGGGAATGATAATACATTACATATTACATTTTAATATCTAATCAATTTGTTACACATTGATGTTTTAACTTCATATAGGGTTTTATTTTATTTTCAAGCTTCTCAACCAGCGGCAACAACTCACCAGAGAATATGGTATACGCTACGACTCTCAATGCCAAGGGAAGACTTGACAAGCAACACATGAGACCCAGTTCCCGAACAGCACCAACTCTGTAGAACGATTTTAAAATTTTTTGGAAGAAGATAGTGAAGAACTGCTACAGGCTGCGTTGCCTACACAGCAGAAGAGGACTATTTAACTATGTAATGTGTTAAACTCGATGCCTTGGACGCACAGTCATATGTATCAAATATGTTATGAAATTGACTATTATGTGTTGGTATTACACCGCTATTTGAGATGGGTGCATAAGTCTCTAACGATTATTATATTTCCTATCAGCAGATAGATAATTAATTTAAACGTTATCGGGTCCCATGGTGTAATGGCTAGCACTCTGGACTTTGAATCCAGTGATCCGAGTTCGAGTCTCGGTGGGACCTAAGATTATCAAATAAAATATCATATCAGCACAAGTAGAATGTAATAGGAAAGTTTTGTAATACTTTATCCGCTATTTAATGTGCTGAAGTCTAGTTCTATTTTGTCCAATGGTCGAGGCAATGCTATCTAAACAGTGAAAAGTTAGTGACATTAGAATGAAGTCTGCCATATGTAACACGTCAGTAGGAATGAAAATATTTAACCTATCTGGCAACTATGATTTGAAGTAGTCATTCTGTAGTACTGTTTATATTGAAATTTTTGGTGTTTTGGGTAATGCACTGGACTCTGAAACCACAGATCCCGGTTCAAATCCTGTTGGAACCTTTGTGTAATATTATGGAATCCCAAGCAAAATTTAACACAAACATATCTTGAAGGATTGTCATCGAACCACTGTAACTCTGATAATGTCAATAATATTAGACATATTTCATGAAGGAACACTATGCCCATTGAGACAAATACATTATTAATAGAAATTCAGTCGTCAATTAGTATTAGCGGTACCGCATCTGACATGTGATTGCTGAGATTTCCATTAGAATATTTTATGGGTCTATGGTCTAATTGTTAGCACTCTGGACTCTGAATCCAGCAATCCGAGTTCAAATCTCGGTAGAACCTTAAAGCAGTGGCATGAATTTCAAAGTAAACAGCAACGTTAGGAGTTTAAAGATTCTCAACCAGCGGCAACAACTCACCAGAGAATATGGTATACGCTACGACTCTCAATGCCAAGGGAAGACTTGACAAGCAACACATGAGACCCAGTTCCCGAACAGCACCAACTCTGTACAACGATTTAAAAATTTCTTTTGGAAGAGGATAGTGAAGAACTGCTACAGGCTGCGTTGCCTACACAGCAGAAGAGGACTATTTAACTATGTAATGAGTTAAACTCGATGCCTTGGACGTACAGTCATATGTATCAAATATGTTATGAAAATGACTATTATGTGTTGGTATTACACCGCTATTTGAGATGGGTGCATAAGTCTCTAATGATTATTATATGTCCTATCAGCAGATAGATAATTAGTTTAAACTGAATCGGGTCCCATGGTGTAATGGCTAGCACTCTGGACTTTGAATCCAGTGATCGGATTTCGAGTCTCGGTGGTACCTAAGATTATCAAATAAAATATCATATCAGCACAAGTAGAATGTAATAGGAAAATTTTGTAATACTTTATCCGCTATTTTATGCGCTGAAGTCTAGTTCTCTTTTGTCCAATGGTCGAGGCAATGCTATCTAAACAGTGAAAAGTTAGTGACATTAGAATGAAGTCTGCCATATGTAACACGTCAGTAGGAATGAAAATATTTAACCTATCTGGCAACCACGATTTGAAGTAGTCATTCTGTAGTACTGTTTATATCAACAGCTATCAACTGCAGCTGACACTGCCCAGAAGCTCTAGACGCAGACATCCGGTTGGCAGTACCCATACGCTTGCCTCGTTTTCAGGCTGTTTATACTTGAGATTCTTTACGACCGTTGCACACGCTGTGTAAGCTGATATGTCTACTATGTTATAGCAAAGGACGCTATGATTTATACAAGAGAGTTTGAGATAATTACGCTAAAAACAATTTTATTGAAAGTTATGTTATTTCTAGCTGTTATAACGTACGATGCTACTATTAGTAGAAAAAAGGCTGAGCTAAATATGTGGACAACAATTTGATCGAAAGTTGTTGCTGCCGTGGGCAGCAACGTCTTTAAGTCAAATTGTTTTCAAAATATTCACCACAATGTAGGCTATATTGTATATGCACGGGTGGGTAAGCTCTCGGATGGTTCCTAGTGGGTTGAGTGGGGCGCATGTGGGGAAAATTTTTATATCTAGATGCTCTCGGACACAGATGCTGTAATCCGCACAAAAAGGATGAACATGGATGACCTATTCAATTTTAGTTATATTTCATAAATTTAGCTCTAGCCTATCTGACCAAGCCATTGTCGCCACAGGATGTTTTGATGTTTATATAATCCTAAATGCCAACTCACCCCACCACCACCCCACCCCCTCACATAATCTAACAATATAACCTGCACAAATTGTCTCCTACAAATTTCGAGTGGTTAGTTAAATTTGAAATTTTATCCAGCGATTTGGATATTAAATTTAATGAATTAAATCTTTATTATTTCATAGCTATATACCCTCACCCTTTAAGTGGAAGAGGGCATTGCAAGCGGTTCTTTGTGCGTGTGTGCGTGCGTGCATGCGTGCGCTAGTAGGCTTATGCATGTGTGCGTGAGTGTGTGCGTGTGTGTGTGTGTGTGTTTGGAGTTGTATCTAAAAAACTACTGGTCAGAATTTACTAAAATCTTCACAAGATGAAGGAACTGAACTTGCCGTGCAAGAGGATTTCTAGGATTTCCAAACTCCAGGCCATTATCGAGATAAAGGAACTAGATCGGAAAATATTCTGGATCTGTGCATATCTTACCTGGCTGGATTTAGGACCGCTGATGCTCTATATAACTATGACAATGGATGGGCCACCGAGAAAATTTAAAAATTAGGTTCTCTAAGACGCCATTTGCCGAATTTCTGAGAGATAATTAACGTATAGCACTATGGGGCCATATCAGTATACGGTCATTGACATTGTCTACCAGGCAAACAACGTCTGATTAGAATCTTGCATTTTCTTTTTAAATAGATATAATCTATGGATATTTATATATATTTTGAATATAACTTGCTGCCTTCTAAGCAAAGGCTGTTGGCTGGTAGTTTAAGTGTGTGTTGTGTTGCACTTTATTATAACATGAAACTTGAGATTGCTATATTCACTTTTGTAAAATCATACCTCAACCCAAAATGACAGGGTCTGGGTACTAACATGCTGTCTCCCTGGCGCCATGTGATGTTATATCTTTACAAAAGTTGATTTTATTGACAGTGTGTGTTGTGTTGCACTTTATGTTAACAAGAAACTTAAGATTGCTATATTCACATATACATACGAGGATTTGTAATATCATAATACAGCCGAAAATGGACAGGGTCTGGGCACCGACATGCTGTCTCTCTGACGCCATGTCACTGTATATCTTTGCAAAATTTGATTTTATTAACTGTATTTGTTGTGTTGCACTCGATTATCGCTTAAAACAAGGGATTGCTACAATGACCTATATGTACGAGGATTTGTAAAATCATACCACAGCCCAAAATAGACAGGGTCTGGGCATTGACACACTGTCTCCCTGGCGCCATGCGATCTTATAGCTTTACAAAAGTTGATGTTATTAACAGTGTGTGCTATGTTGCATTATATTTTAACAAGAAACAGGGGATTGCTATGTTCACATATACATACGAGGATTTGTAAAATCATACCACAGCCCAAAATAGACAGGGTCTGGGCACTGACATGCTGTCTCCCTGGCGCCATGTGATGTTATATCTTTACAAACGTTGATTTTATTAACAGTGTGTGTTGTGTTGGCTTTATTATAACATGAAACTTGAGATTGCTACATTCACCTATACGTACGAGGATTTGTAAAAGCATGTCATAGCCCAAAATGGCAGGGTCTGGGCACTGACATGCTGTCTCCCTGGCGCCATGTGAAGGTATATCTTTACAAAAGTTGATTTTATTAACAATGTGTGTTGTGTTGCACTTTATTTTGACAAGAAACTAAACATTGCTATGTTTACATATACATACGAGGATTTGTAAAATCATACCACAGCCCAAAATAGACATGGTCTGGGCACTGACACGCTGTCTCCCTGGCGCCATGTGATGTTATATCTTTACAAAAGTTGATTTTATTAACAATGTGTGTTGTGTTGCACTTTATTTTGACAAGAAACAGGGGATTGCTATGTTCACATATACATACGAGGATTTGTAAAATCATACCACTGCCCAAAAAGACATGGTCTGGGCACTGACATGCTGTCTCCCTGGCGCCATGTGAAGTTATATCTTCACAAAAGTTGATTTTATTAACAATGTGTGTTGTGTTACACTTTATTTTAACAAGAAATAGGGGATTGCTATGTTCACATATACATACGAGGATTTGTAATATCATACCACAGCCCAAAATAGACAGGGTCTGGGCACTGACATGCTGTCTCCATGGCGCCATGCGATTGTATATCTTTACAAAAGTTGATTTTATTAACAGTGTGTGTTGTGTTGGCTTTATTATAACATGAAACCTGAGATTGCTACATTCACCTATACGTACGAGGATTTGTAAAAGCATGTCATAGCCCAAAATGGCAGGGTCTGGGCACTGACATGCTGTCTCCCTGGCGCCATGTGAAGGTATATATTTACAAAAGTTGATTTTATTAACAATGTGTGTTGTGTTGCACTTTATTTTGACAAGAAACAGGGGATTGCTATGTTCACATATACATACGAGGATTTGTAAAATCATACCACAGCCCAAAATAGACATGGTCTGGGCACTGACACGCTGTCTCCCTGGCGCCATGTCACTGTATATTCTTTGCAGAATTTGATTTTATTAACTGTATTTGTTGGGTTGCACTCGATTATAGCCTAAAACAAGGGATTGCTGCAATCAACTATATGTACGAGGATTTGTAAAATCATACCACAGCCCAAAATAGACAGGGTCTGGGCACTGACACACTGTCTCCCTGGCGCCATGCGATCTTATATCTTTACAAAAGTTGATTTTCTTAACAGTGTGTGTTATGTTGCACTATATTTTAACAAGAAACAGGGGATTGCTATGTTCACATATACATACGAGGATTTGTAAAATCATAATACAGCCCAAAATAGACAGTGTATGGGCACTGACATGCTGTCTCCCTGGCGCCATGCGATTGTATATCTTTACAAAGGTTGATTTTATTAACAATGTGTGTTGTGTTTCACTTTATATTAACAAGAAACAGGGGATTGCTATGTTCACATATACATACGAAGATTTGTAAAATCATACCACAGCCCAAAATAGACATGGTCTGGGCACTGATACGCTGTCTCCCTGGCGCCATGCGATTGTATATCTTTACAAAGGTTCATTTTATTGACAGTGCGTGTTGTATTGCACTTTATATTAACAAGAAACAGGGGATTGCTATGTTCACATATACGTACAAGGATTTGTAATATCATACCACAGCCCAAAATGGACTGGGAATGGGCACTGGCATGCTGTCTCTCTGACGCCATGTCAGTGTATAGCTCTGCAAAATTTGATTTTATTAACTGTGTTTGTTGTTTTGCACTCGATTATAGCTCAAAACAAGGGATTGCTACATTCACCTATACGTACGAGGCGCCATGTGATGTTATATCTTTACAAAAGTTGATTTTATTAACCATGTGTGTTGTGTTGCACTTTATTTTGACAAGAAACAGGGGATTGCTATGTTCACATATACATACGAGTATTTGTAAAATCATACCACTTCCCAAAATAGACAGGGTCAGGGCATTGACATGCTGTCTCCCTGGCGCCATGTGATGTTATCTCTTTACAAAAGTTGATTCACATATACATACGAGGATTTGATGACGCGAATGCTAGTTGCAATAATTCGGGTTGAAAATTACTAGCCCCCCTACTGTGTTAAATGAATGATGTTTTCAGGTAGTTTTCACTGTTATTTTAATTTTTTAATGTAGTGCCATGGAGGGGCAGCAAGGCTAGTGGTAATTACTGTGAGTAAGAAGCGAAAATGTAATTTTGTTTGCTGATATTGAGTCCTTCAGGATAACTACATTGGTACATTAGCACTTAATCACTTAATGAGTCTAGAGTCTGAAATGTTGGTTTATCATGTCTAGAATTAACCGGTTCAACTTCTACTACACCTGAGAACTCACTGAATACAACTATATGTGCAGATAAATACGCTCTGTGGACGTGCGATGCTGGTCACTCAAAGCAGGTGGTATAACCGCCATAAATTTTGAGAAACCACCGACACCTGGTCCCAAAAGCATGTGATTATAAAGGACCAATATTTAACTGTAGGTTTATCACCATATTCATAATTAAATAACTATGCTCGTATTATGTATTACGATTACAAAGTAGACATATTCTAATGAGATGGTAGCCAATTGATTTTGTTACATATTTATAAGTTTGTATAAGTTTGTTGGTGTGGCGATTTAATTTAGATTTCCTAATGATTTGAGTGAGCTATATAATATAATACTAATGCCAAATATTACTGTTTTCCTGATAGTGCATTACACATTATATATCCTCATTCAGTATGTTGCTATATACTTCATGATTTTGTTTAATATACTTAATACCTCATTAATGCCCCCACACCACCACTATACACCCTACCCTCCAGGTGCCAGCACGCCAGCGCTCTCAGGCCATTGGTGCCCGCGTAGGTATTTGTGGTGGCAGGCGTCAAGTTTGTCTAGAGCTGCCTTTGGAGCTGTCCAGCTGTTGCAGTTATACATTATCAAGGATACGCAGGTTGCGTTGTATAAACGTAGTCTTTTTACCAAGGGCATCTTTGATCTACGAAGCCATAGCTTCCAGAACGACTCGAAAGCTATGTTCCCCATGATGCAGCGTGCTGCAATGTCAGCAGTACTGCAAAGTAGTGAGCCCAAGATTTTACTTTTCCTCCATGGTTCGCCGCCACGGAGTGGATCGTCATTTTCTTTAGTTTCATGCTTTGTAGATAGGTATATGTGGGTGAACTCTGTTTTGGATTCATTCATAAAGAGATTCGCAATTTTTAGTTTGCTTATATATATATATATATATATATATATATATATATATATATATATATATATATATATATATATATATATATATATATATATAATACATTCATCATATATGTATAATACTTCAGACATTTAATAATGCACAACGTAATGATATTCTTGTAAAATGCCTCTGTGTTTTAAAACATGTGATCAATAATATTAAAAAATCTTAAAAAGTCTGCATCTGTTGCTCTGTACTATGTACTATACCCTATTTTCTTGCTGGGAGTATGAAGCACACGAGGAAATGATAGCGCAAATCTTACATTATGATAACGCCATGCGAGTCACCCCTGATATTAGAGTGTTAACCTATGTTATAACTTATAGCGCATGTGAGGAATGTGGTCCAATCATTCACTAGTATAATTCTCACTTCCCAATAATTTTGTTTAGTAATTCTGACATCTGAATAATCGAAAAACTGGACTACGGTTACGAGATTTTAAACATTAACGCCAAGAATAAATGATTATTACAGATTTCAACTTATAGTCGCTTGAGCAAGTCATCACTGCTCTGAGGACCCTTTAACACTGCCCCCGACATAATTGAGTATATTAAATAAAAGTTGATAGGATAAATTAATAGGATAATGTCACAACCTCATGACCAATCTGAACAGCCACTCATCCCCGCACTCTTCTATTGATTTCAAGTCTAGCTGGCGGTATTCCAATAGATTTTAAGAGGGTAGGTGTTAGGACTTGCGCGCTATCCCAGAAGATTCTTTGGAAATATTAACCAAATCCTATGCGACTCCTCTTTTGTAATCAAACACCCTCTGCTGAATATTTTGAAAATATTTTGTCTGCAGAATCTGCCGCGTATATGTCTCTCAAAGTCCCACCAATGACGTTTCACCTATGAACCCGACCATTCACCAGGTCTACATGCCCGCTATGATGTCATAATCAATTATGTCGCATGCAGATGGATGTCACAATCATAAATGAGAAAAAAATACTTCGTTATGAAACTGGAATAGACCACCAGTTGTACAAATTGTAAGTTTTTTACAATTTAATAAAACATTCTGTTGAATATTTTGAAACTAATTTGATTGGGGAGATAGCATAATGAACAGCTCAATGAGTTGCGCGAATTAATTGTTTTACAATTTCATAAATGGTTCAGGTGAATATTTTGAAAGTAATTTAACTATATCAGTTGTTATCCGCAGTGTACATCACAATGTGAGCCAAAATAGTTTCAGAAAGCTCACCTAGGAGTGTATTCAAACACTAAAATTTTGTCATAGCTGCACATATTTTTTAGCTATGGATGAGGTGGCTCCACATATCCAGGTATAGCGCATATGCAGGTTTTTATAACTATGCCGAGAATAGATGGGTATATGTGCAAATCGCCTGTTGTACTGCCTAATAATCATGCTGATGAATATTTTGAAAATATTTTGACTGCCTGAGTTCCCCAACATATTTCCACAAACACATACAATGAATGAGCAGCCAGCTTTCAGGGGTGTAAATCTAGTGCACGAACGTGTGCCTTATTATTATAATGTTAATTATTATTATTATTATTATTATTATTTTTTTTTTTTTAGATCGCAGATTATTGTTTATTCTCAGGATCTTTATTCTTAGTAATCTGCGATCTATCGCAGATTATTGTTTTTTCTCAGGATCTTTATTATTATTATTATTATTATTATTATTATTATTATTATTATTATTATTATAATTCTCAAGGATTTTCGCAAACTATCTCCTACAGTTTTGACTGATCAACTTCAACCTTGGTCAACTTGTAGTAACCAGTGGGATCTAGTTTGCTATTACTTTTCTTCTCGATCGGGTGTATGGTTTCCGAGATATCCACAGGCAAAAAGTCCTATAGGAAATGTATGGGAGCAATATTCGGACAGCGACTACTAGAGTTTCTCCTCAATCAGCTTGCAACTTCACAGACTTCTAGCATGTGTTTCTCTGCATCTCCACCCAAAATATTTCTTGGGTACGGTGAACAGATTTGGAGAAAATAAGCATTAGCCGAATTTTTTGGAATCAAGATACTTCATATTTCTAGGGTGGTCAGATGGTTGAAATTTGACAAATACGTAGATGTATTATACTACGCTGGATTAGTGAAATAAAATCGTTAACGGACATATTAACTATTCAGAACTCTGCATTTCCGTGCCCCCATATCCCCATAGGAAATGCATGAGAGTAATAGTCGGATACTGACTGATCCTAGAGTTTTGCCACTATCATCTTGAAACGGGAAAAACGTCTAGCATGTTTTGACACACATGGTGACCCAAAATATTTTTTGTGTACGCCAACCCGTTTTTGAGAAAATCTTGCATAAGCCCAATTTTTGGGAATCAAGATAATTCATATTTCTGGATTGGTCAGATGCTTGATATTTGGCATATACGTAGATACATTATACTACTATGGATTAATAAAATCAAATCATTAGCGAACATGTCAACCTTTCAGAACGCTGCATTTCCGTTCCCAACATGTCTCATAGGGAATGTATGGGAGCAATATTCGGCCAGCGACTGCTCCTAGGATTTTTTCCGGATCATCTTGAAACGTAACATATTTCTAGGATATGTTGACCCGCAAGTTGGCCAAAAAAATCTTTTCGGTTCAGTGTCCAATTTTTGAGAAAATGCTGAATAAAAACAATTATTTGGCATCATGAGAATTCTTACTTCTGTCCCTGTCAGAATGTTGCCATTTTTGACATCCCTAGATACCAGAGGCTACTATTGCTTACTAAAATAAAATCGTTAGTGGACATATTAACATTTCTATTGTTGCAAATCTTCACACTAAACAATATTTCAATGATTTGCTGATAGATGACGGGATTAGGGTCCAATTGTTTCAGCATTTAGATCACCTGATCCAGGGCGGAATTGCCTCTCGGACACCATCTACCGAACTCCGATATCCTGAACGGTTCATGAGATATTGAAGTTTTTGTATCGTAGACAAATATGTCAATATGGAATGTATTGGAAATTGATTTGATGATAACTGATCCAGTTTTGGAAATATCATATCCAAACTTGGTACATTTCTAGTACGCACCAGGCATGTATAGATCATCTACAGAAATTGGATCTGGTGTATGGTTCCAGACAATGCCACGTTTTCTTGTCCAAAAAGTCCAATTAAATAAAGGAGAAATGAATTTTGTTTGGCCCAGGTAGTCAGAAACAATCGCAATTCACCAGTTTTAGTTGCCTCAATCAGCTCCAGCAGGTAAAGGGAGGTAATTCATGCCAAATCCTAAAATTGGTCACTTTGACCACTGATTGACCTTGACCATGGATGGGTCACTTTCAAACCATCATGAGAATCGAAATTCACCATATTGAACTGACACAATCAACTTGAACAGGTCAAGGGAGGTAATGCATGCCAAAACAAAAATTGGTCAATTTTTTGCAGGAATTGCCTCCCTTCACTTTTCCTTCATTAATTTCTCCTTTATTTGACATTTAATGGCATTTTCCTTGATTTTGGTAAAAATTCCACTACAGCAAATCAGGACACATTATTTTATACTTTAGGGTCAAGGCTATCGGTTTCCAAGAAATCAGCTTTTCCATACCCTGTGTAAAACTATGGTAATTTCAACTATGGCTCTTTGAACTGTGGCAACACTTAGACCTTTTATCAGATCAGCATCAGCTATGTTCAATGATCATATGAGAAGAGTGCTTATAATACTCCTTAATGCCCAGTCATCGCAGATTTACAGTTACTTCAGTAAATGTGTTCTAGTTATTATTATTATTATTATTATTATTATTATTATTATTATTATTATTATTATTATTATTATTATTATTACTATTAATTAATTAATGAATTAATTAATTAATTAATATTATAAATTTGTAGGGGTTAAGGATAGTATGTTTTAAGGCAATTTTGAAAGAGCTCAATGCTTATGTTAGGACTTTCTCTTCTTGATAGAAGGAAGACCCAGGGCTGGACATACATGGATTGCCATTCCTATATTGCCTTGTTCTATGCCAGGAGATGCTACAGGCATGTACTGAATGTTAAACCTTTACAGTATACGCTCATTGCCTCTATAGTCATAGTACTAGCAGTACTAGTAGTAGTTGACTACAGGCCTAGTTGAACCCGTTATCACTCTATAGAGCTCCTGAAAGCCAGAACTCTATGAGTTTGCATGAGTCATTAACTCAACAGAGTACACATTGGTGGCCATATAAGTGTCTGACCATATTGGCAGCTATTATATCGTTATAGTAACAATGGTACTAGATTATAGACTTTTTAATGTATGCTATGCTCTACAGGCTATATACGATGCTCGTACATGCAAGTATAATGATCAGATTGTCTGCCTCTGGACTGACTGTTCACTATATGTCAAGGGGTGCTTGATGACTCATAATGTGTGCTCTGTGTAGCCTATCGATTCCAGGTTTCTAACCAAATATGGGTACAGGCTATAGCATGCACCCGGTGGTGTATGCAACTAGTGACCTGCGTTGTATATAGGTAAGGGGTGAGTGGTGACTGGCATCTAGACAATACAGCAGCGAGTTATAACATTATCAATATTTGAATTAGGCTCCACCCCTAACACTTACATGCATTATTACCATTCTAACGCCCCTATCGGTCAAAACACCACATCTGAACAGCTGAAATGTTAATCATTTTGGAGTATACTCGCTATCTACTCATTCAGGCTCTCTTCAGGTAGACATATGCTTGTTGAATGTGTTATAAGTCTAGGGGTTTCTTTGCTTAGGACACCTCAACATGGCCAGTGTCTGGAATGTTAAGTTGCTAAGCCGTTTTAGAGCATAGGAGTGATCCACTCTCATAGCACATCTTCACGCAGGCCCGTGTGAGGGTGATGCTTTATAATTTCCTGTCCACATATCCAGATGTAGTGCATACACATGGTTTTATAACACAGAATAGGTTATTTAATAAGCTAGTTGACAAATATTTTGAATATATTTTGACTGACTGAATTCCATATTTACACAAAATCCATACAACAAGCAGCCAGCTTTCATGGGTGTAAATCTAGCACCCGAGCACAGACCTCTTTATTATAATATTATTAATATATTAATATTATTAATATTACTAATATTATTAATATGATTAATATGATTAATATTATTAATTAATATTATTATAATTAGGGGCATTGTGCAGGGGTTAGTGATATAATATTTTGAGGTATTTCTGCATGATCTCACAGCTTATGTTGAAGCTTTTGGCTTCTTGATAGAAGAGACCCATGGGCTGGAGATGCATGGATTGCCATTGCTATATTGGTTTGTTCTAGGCCAGGAACCACTACAGCCATTTTCTGAATGTGAAACCTTTAAAGTATACACCCATTTCCTCTACGGTAATAGTAGTAATACTAGCAGTACTAGTAGGAGCAGTAGTAGTAGGCCCATGCCTGCTTGAATGCGTCATAACTCTATAGATCTCGCGACACCCAGACCCCTAAGTGTTTGCACAGTTCATTAACTCCACAGACTGTATACCCGGATGTGCTGATAGGCAGCAATGGGTCATGTGATCCTTCGCTTGACCCCACCCCCTAACCATCTTCATACCCATAACACATTCACGGGACATTAGGCATGTGTGCGTGGCCTAATATGCAAATATGATGACGCCATAACTCTATGGACCAATCAGATCACCCATCCATCTCGTCACCTTTCTACTGATGGCCATTGTCGTAAATACCCTTGACATAAACATATTCTGTAAGTGACACTCCATGCTTTGCAGAAAATAAATTATGCTAAACAGAACAGAAATATACCTTATGTGATTCTTTTTATGGTTCTACATAGGTAATAACCGTCACCCACCCCTATCTATTGCACATGTTAACTAGTGGATTATCACAGTTTAGCTGTTTAAAAATATTTTCTTCAGAAGTCAGATTGGTATTGCTGTTTCCGGATCTGGTGGAACGCAATGGAATAAAATGTTCAGAAATGGGTCTGTTCTCCGAATAGAATCTTCTTAACACCTTTTGAATCCAGGTTAGAGCAATATGTTTAATTAGTAACGCTCAAGCATAAAGTAAATGATGGGTAGATGGATTTATGGAATGGATGGATATATAGGTTACTGGATAGATGTATGGACTATTAGGTAAATGGATTAACGAAGACAGATTAATTAAAGGATTATCTAGATTAACGGAGTTTATTATTATTATTATTATTATTATTATTATTATTATTATTATTATAATTATTTTTATTATTATTATTATTATTATTATTATTATTTTTATTATTATTATTATTATTATTATTATTATTATTATTATTAATTATTATTGGAGTAATAGAGTAATGGATGTTTATATTGCTAGATTACTGGCTGATGTGTGGGTGGATTAATAGATAGGTTTTTTTAATGGATTGGTATATGGATTGGTGGGGAGCTTAATTGTGAATATGTGAATATCATAAGAATGTCGAGTTATCTGGGTCAAATATGTCAGATTTTACCCTACGGTTGTTTCATGGTCATTACCTAGAAAGTATGGTTATGCTATGGAAGCAAATCTAAGGGGTATACAGCTCAACAGTCTATGATGTTTGGACGAGCAGGTCAACCCAGGTGTTAATTTGACCACTATGACCTCAAAACCCCGTCAATGACAAGTACCAAAGGTGTAGATGGTCGGATCAGAAGTTTCATGTTAACAGGAAATCGTCCAAAGTGGTATAAATTAAATGGCTCGATTGTTTAGTATCAATAGATCAAGAATTACAGGAATATTGCTGCTGTCGATTTTATGGTATCTGGACAACAGAGCTATATGACATAGAAGGGATTTCGAATCAATGTAACAGATTCCGATTTAATGAAAAAAGTTGAGGAGATAGGGGCGATAGGGTATGGATATGGCTGCAACACAAATTAGATTATTGGGATTGGATAATGGCAAACTATGGAGGTGATCTCTCCGGATTGAACTTAAAGCTCACATGTCTCTGCTTTTTGGCCAAACTTGATCAATAGTTATTTGATCAAAATTGAGATATGTATAAGTTGGTCAAAGTTGCACGCTGCTCAGTCACCACCAGAGCTCCTCATTAACCGACCACAATAATATCATCGATCTATCTAATGACGTTGAAGTCGTAATGGGAAAAACTATGGCCGATTGACCCAGATATACATCGATTTAAATTCTAGCAGTTACGGTTAAACAGTTCCAATCCCTCTTTCAAAAAACAAGAGCTGTTTAAACTTCTTTACCAGAACCAGAAAATTCGTCTATCTGAGAATGATACTATTTGATGGTTAATCTGCATGCGGTAGAGAAAATTCTGTAAATGAAACTATGAACACATAAAAAAACCTATTAATCATTCATTCATGACATAGAAAACGGAGTAGATGAATTGATATTGATAGAGTAAAAATGGAGTAGTGAACTAACGCTGTATTTATAACATTTTAAAAGCGCCAGTGATGCTTTAGAATCACAGATATAGTACCTGAATAAATTAATACATAAATAAGCGGAAAGAAAATGATTTTTGGAAATTTGATGATTGAAATTTTAATCAATCAGCCCTTAATTTTCATAAGGGTTAATTTATTATAGAGGCAATCACCAAATAGCATAGTAAACGTATCACCAATTTGAATGCATAATTTAATTCATCGCTGGCGCGGTGGGTGGATTAATAGATAGTTGGGTTTTTTAATGGATTGGTATATGGATTGGTGGGAAGATTAATTGTGAATATGTGAATTAGCATTACTAATAAATATATCATATAAATGGATGAATAGACGTGAGGGACAGAATGAGCTAGAGAGGAAGTGAGAAAGGGATTGATGGATGGATAGATGGATGGGCTGATGACTAGCTGGAGGGAGAAGAGGTTGAATGAATTGATGGATAGATGGATGAATAAGATGGGAATGGATGTCTGGTGGATGGATGGATTGACGGACATCGAGATTGATGGAGAGATGGAGAGATAGCTGGATGGCTGAAAATAGGCAAAAGTTGCGAGATGTGTGGGTGGGTGACTGGATGGACGGATGGACGATAGATAGATAGATAGCCGATGGATGTATATATGAGGCGGAGATATTGATATGTAGAGCTGGAGAGATAGCTGGATGGATGAAGAGAGGCAAGAGTTGCGAGATGGCCGCGTGGATGGATGCATGGATAGTTGGATAGATGGATAAACGATAGATAGATAGATTTCAGATGGATGTATATATAGCGGAGGTAGGGATATACGAGTCGAAATCTGAATGGATGGAGGGGCGTGCATACGTACGTGTGAGCGTGGTGCGTGTATGCATGTGTTCATGCGTGCGTACATGTGCGTGCATACTTACGCACGCGATTACGTATTACGTACGTGTCTGTGTGCATGCGCACGCGTGCAAGAGTGTGTGCGTGCATGCGTGCGTGGTGGGGGTGGGACGGGGTGTTGGGTGGGGGGAGGAGCTGTTCTTCAATAATAGCTTATAAATCAGGTTCGTTTGATCAATAATATATAATATTATATTTTAATCCGCCAGTGATTATCCACACAACATACTGAACGATGCTCATGTCAATATTGCCTTTCTCAAGAAAAATGAAGACAAGATAAAACGAGGAAAATGTAGAGCCTACAATTAATTGTGCAATATTATAAGTAAAATATTTTAAATTATATATACTTAACAATCGCTACTAGAACGCGCAGTCCATGGCGCGCCATCGAAAATCCTCACGCTTTGACCAACTTCGCCATTCAGTACTGCTGTAATGCGGCAATAACCAATTTCGCCCGTTTTTAAACGGCGCAGGTCCATATACCAATTTGTTATTGCTGCACCCTTTTGTAAACGGCGAAGACCCATATGGCCGTTTGTTATTGGCGCGCCCATTTGTAAACAGCACACTGTCCATATGCAAATTGTTTATTGGCGCGACCATTTGTAAATGGCGCACTGCCCATGTGTCAATATAAAACTTGCTCCAATAGGAAAAGTACACATCTGTAAATAAATTGTGATTTCTAGCCATACATTCGTAGGTCAATGATTAATTTTCAGTTACTTGGTTAGATTTATTGACACGTCTTACTTAAAGAAACAATGTCTATCAAACAAGGTGGTGGGGGTTCAAAGAATCTTTTTATGACATAGCCTACCAGGCTACCAGCTTAATCACTAGGTGAGGTGTGACCCAAACATAGTTTTAATCAAGTAAGTACTGTGTGAATAAATAAGTGCTTTTTTAATCTATCGCTCTGCAATTGGATAGTTTGTAAGGACAGATTTAAGTTTTATTTCATAAGTGTGAGGATTATTTAAAGTGTTTATTAATGTAGTCCAATACGCAAATTATACTCAATGTTAGTCACCTCATTTGATCCTTGCGTTATTATTCTCATTAATCACTTTGATCCTTAAGTACAGACATTATGTGTGGATTGTTGATGTATACACAAGAATATTTGCGCCCAATGCAGAATTATTGACTAACCGACTGAAGGAATGAATGAATGAACGGGCATACGGATGAACACATGAACACGCTAAAAATACCAGGCATGAATGAACACATGAATAAATACGGACAGACGTGTCTGAACAACTGAATGAATTGCTTACTAATGGGTACGCAGATAATCAATTTACATATGAGCCTGCGATGTTTCGAAATGGACGCGCTGATAACCAATTTGCATATGAGCCTGGGCCGTTTACAAATATAATATAAATATTGTCTTGCATTCAAGTAGCTTACATAGCAAATTTAGTTGAATTCCGCCAAATTTGACTTCAAGGTAGCTCGCTAGCTCCAGCCTGTCACCAGCACACTGCGGGTGGTGTGTGTGTGGGGTGGGGTGAGGGGGAGGTGCGTGGGGGATGGGGCTGGAGGGTGGTGGTGGGGTGGGGGCTAATGTAAATGGTGTTTTGAAGTACCCAATAATATCGTCGTACCTTACATAACACATTTGATTGAATTCCTCCAAACTGTTTCGGAGGAGATAGCCGGACAGACAGACAGACAGACAGGGGTGATTGCAATTATTCCTCCATGTTTCAAAACGCATGGGGATAGTAACCATTAGACAGCTAATTTTGCGATATCATGGCTATGACTGCTTTGTCATAAATTCGAGGATTTTAACACGGCCATGTCACAGATGTGCCCGCACTCTGAGTGCTACAACTTTCATGGCATATACATGTTGAATAAATGTGTTGAATTATTACGGTATATATTACGTTTCTGCCATATGGATATATACCACCCGCACCTATCGCCTATATTTAACTCTTTACGCACTGATGGTTTATAATTCAAGTTAATTGTTATAGGGACAGAAGAATTCCGAAAAAAGACTCAGCCTGGTGTTCATTTTGTGAACAATTGCGCTGAAAGCTGTTGCTGTCTTAGACAGCAACATATTTGTTTCCAAAATGAATACCAAATACCATATGAAATGGAATAGAATGATTGGAGAGTCACACCCAAACCAAATTGGACATGGTCTTCTGATTATTTATTGTTAATTATTTTTTCAGATTTTCCCAATGTTTTAGGTATAGTTTATACACGCAGAGCGGGCAATGTTTTCTGACCGAGGACCATGTATTATACATAATCTGGTCCATAGATAATACATAGAGGCCGATTTAAGTACGATCGTCTGTGTTCAACATACCGTTATTCCCGCCTAGTGTTTCACGCTTATCTGTAGCGACAGTATCAAGTGAAAATTAATGGTGGTAATTTCGCATATGGAAGCTGGCCCGAGAACGCGGCTCGCCGTCCCAGCACTGACAAGCTCTGGCTGCGTCCGGGCACTGCCAAGCCGTCTCAGTAGTGACAGCTGCAGACAAAGGCCTATCGTTTATATTGAAATTTTTTGGTGTTTTGGGTAATGCACTGGCCTCTGAAACCACAGATCCCGGTTCAAATCCTGTTGGAACCTTTGTGTAATATCATGGAATCCCAAGCAAAATTTAACACAAACATATCTTGAAGGATTGTCATCGAAAAACTGTAACTCTGATAATGTCAATAATATTAGACATATTTCATGAAGGAACACTATGCCCATTGAGACAAATACATTATTAGTAGAAATTCAGTCGTCAATTAGTATTAGCGGTACGGCATCTGACATGTGATTGCTGAGATTTCCATTAGAAATTGTTGTGGTTCTATGGTTTAATGGTTAGCACTCTGGACTCTGAATCCAGCAATCCGAGTTCAAATCTCGGTAGAGCCTTGAAGCATTAGCATGAATTTCAAAGTAAACAGCAACGTTAGGAGTTTCAAGCTTCTCAACCAGCGGCAACAACTCACCAGAGAATATGGTATACGCTACAACTCTCAATGCCAAGGGAAGACTTGACAAGCAACACATGAGACCCAGTTCCCGAACAGCACCAACTCTGTACAACGATTTAAACATTTTTTGGAAGAAGATAGTGAAGGACTGCTACAGGCTGCGTTGCCTACACAGCAGAAGAGGACTATTTAACTATGTAATGAGTTAAACTCGATGCCTTGGACGTACAGTCATATGTATCAAATATGTTATGAAATTGACTATTATGTGTTGGTATTACACCGCTATTTGAGATGGGTGCATAAGTCTCTAACGATTATTATATATCCTATCAGCAGATAGATAATTAGTTTAAAGTTTATCGGGTCCCATGGTGTAATGGCTAGCACTCTGGACTTTGAATCCAGTGATCCGAGTTTGAGTCTCGGTGGGACCTAAGATTATCAAATAAAATATCATATCAGCACAAGTAGAATGTAATAGGAAAGCTTTGTAATACTTTATCCGCTATTTTATGCGCTGTTCAAAGTCTAGTTCTATTTTGTCCAATGGTCGAGGCAATGCTATCTAAACAGTGAAAAGTTAGTGACATTAGAATGAAGTCTGCCATATGTAACACGTCAGTAGGAATGAAAATATTTAACCTATCTGGCAACCACGGTTTGAAGTAGTCATTCTGTAGTACTGTTTATAATGAAATTTTTTGGTGTTTTGGGTAATGCACTGGACTCTGAAACCACAGATCCCGGTTCAAATCGCGTTAGAACCTTTGTGTAATATCATGGAATCCCAAGCAAAATTTAACACAAACATATCTTGAAGGATTGTCATCGAACCACTGTAACTCTGATAATGTCAATAATATTAGACACATTTCATGAAGGAACACTATGCCCATTGAGACAAATACCTTATTAATAGAAATTCAGTCGTCAATTAGTATTAGCGGTACCGCATCTGTCATGTGATTGCTGAGATTTCCATAAGAATATTTTATGGTTCTATGGTGTAATGGTTAGCACTCTGAATCCAGCGATCCGAGTTCAAATCTCGGTAGAACCTTAAAGCAGTAGCATGAATTTCAAAGTAAACAGCAACGTTAGGAGTTTCAAGCTTCTCAACCAGCGGCAACAACTCACCAGAGAATATGGTATACACTACGACTCTCAATGCCAAGGGAAGACTTGACAAGCAACACATGAGACCCAGTTCCCGAACAGCACCAACTCTGTACAACGATTTAAAAAAAAATTTGGAAGAAGATAGTGAAGGACTGCTACAGGCTGCGTTGCCTACACAGCAGAAGAGGACTATTTAACTATGTAATGAGTTAAACTCGATGCCTTGGACGTACAGTCATATGTATCAAATATGTTATGAAATTGACTATTATGTGTTGGTATTACACCGCTATTTGAGATGGGTGCATAAGTCTCTTACGATTATTATATATCCTATCTGCAGATAGATAATTAGTTTAAACTTTATCGGGTCCCATGGTGTAATGGCTAGCACTCTGGACTTTGAATCCAGTGATGAAATAACTAGCGCATTATTTTCAATGAAAAATGGAAAATCGCCTGGTAAAGATGGAATTACATCTGAATTTTATAAATGTTTTAATGATATTTTTCAGCCAATTTTTACTAAATTGTTTAAGGAAGTAGAACAAGATGAAATCATGTCACAAAGTATGGGAAGGGGGATAATTACATTGGCATACAAACGGAAGGGAGATAAGCGTGAGATTGCCAACTATAGGCCAATTTCTCTTTTGGGGGTGGATTATAAAATATTAGCAAAGATTATGGCTAACAGATTGAAACAGACATTGTCAAGTATTATTAATGAAAACCAGTCATGTTGTGTACTGGGAAGAGATATTTCTAATAATGTATCCAATGTTCGAGATGTTATGGAGTATGTTGAATATACTCAATCACAGGTTTTTAAAATTAAAAGTTGACCAGGAAAAAGCATTCGATCAAGTGTCTCATAAGTATTTATTTGATGTATTAAAACATTTTGGATTTGGCGATCGCTTTGTTAAATGGGTTAAAATTATGTATACAGATATTTCAAGTGCTGTTAAGAATAATGGCCACTTAACTTCATATTTTAATATTACCAGGTCTGTCCGTCAAGGATGTCCAATTTCAGCTTTATTATACATTTTAGCTGCAGAACCATTGGCTAGGTCTTTTATGAAAGCCAATGAAGCAAGTCATATTAAAGGTATTGAAATTGTTGGGTCATCAGTGGAATCATTAATATACCAGCACGCTGATGACACAACAATCACAGTTACTGAGGAAGCTGCTATAGAGAAGTCATTAGAATTGTTTTCTATTTATTCTGCTGCTTCTGGAGGCAAAATCAATTATAACAAGACAGAATTGTTAGCCCTTGGTGCAGCACAGATAGGTCCCACCTTGGCTGGAAAGATCAAGGTACAGAGTGAAAATATTGTGGTACTTGATGTTTGCCTAGGGAAAAATAAATTAATATGTGAGCATAGTAGCTGGGACTCAAAGGTTAAAGATATTAAACGTTTGTTGAACATGTGGAAACTAAGAAAAACAACAATTAAGGGGAGAGCAATAGTCATTCAAGCATTATTAATGTCTAAACTATGGTATATGCTAAATGTGCAACCAATGCCTCAGTGGGCCATCGATGGTATTAAAACAGCCTGCATAGATTTTTTATGGCGTGGTGCACATTTGGTTAAATATCATACCATTATTGGTCAAACTAGCCAAGGTGGGCTTAACCTGCCCGACATTACCATGAAGAAATGGGCATTTAGAATGAAAATGATTAACAAATATTTTGAAAATGACAGCAAATTGCCCTGGGTGGCAGTTTTTAATTATTTTTTGAACCAGTATAAACAGTTGAATCTTTCACAGAGCTTTCTGTTCATGAAATTACCAATATCTGCTTTTAATTATATGCCTGTTTTCTTCCAAGAAATGATTTTGTCTTGGTATGAATGTTTAAAATCAGCTACTATTGAGATAAGTCACTGGAACATAATAATAAGTCAGCCCTTGTTTCATAACCCTAGGATAATAATTGGTGAGAAATCCTTATCTTGCGATTTCTTTGAAGCGTGTAATGTGTCAAAAATAAGTGATATAATTTATGAATTTATTCCTGGATTTTTGCCTACAGCAGCTGTAATTGAGCTGATACAATCATTTGAAGAGGATCATGATGAAATTAAAATTGAAAAAGTACATCAAATTTTATTGCATGCCATTCCACAAGAGTGTATTACTGTGATAAACACTGGAAATATTAAATCAGAGCTTCAAAATTCTACAGAATTATCCATTGGCTTGAATTCATATACACTGGGTAGGCAAAAATCTAGGTTATTTTATGGACTTTTCAGAGATAAGGCTGCGCTACCACCAACATCGTATACTTTTTGGGTACAGGTGTTTCCTACTATTGACATTTCCAAGCTCTGGCATGTGAATGGAAATATAAAACCACCAGACTTAACTGAACTTTATTTTCGGATTTTGCATAACAGTATATTCACAATGGAAAAGTTGTTTAAAATTGGAAAGGTTGAGACACCATTGTGTCCTGTGTGTAAAGCACATAACGAGTCATTAATTCACTTGTTTTTAGATTGTACTGAGTTACATGATTTTAAAGTTTTAATTCTTGATTTATTTGAAATTTTATCAAAGAATCTGTCACAAGATCAATTAGGCTACCTTAATTTTGATGGCCTTATTTTGTGTGGGCTGCATAAACAGTTTTCAAATATGAATTTCCACTTCACAAATTTGTTATTCAGTATTGTTAGATTTTGTATTTTTACTCGTAGGCAAGTAGCTGTACAGCACAACAAAGTGTCCCTGTCCGACATTAAGGCAGATACTGATCTGCCTGCCACAGCTACAATCCTTGCACGATTGCTCCATGCTGGGGAAGTCGTATTCGACATCAATGATGAAGGCGCTGTTGGTGGGGTCGACTCACACCCAACGGAAGAATTCCTGGAAGAGAAGGTAGCTAGACTGAACATGGAACTGTTAACTCAAGGTATCAAATACAAGGCACTCCTTAACTCAACTAGTCAACAAAGGGGTGATCATACCCTAGTTGATAACCTGGCTCCTAGGGGGGTATATACCCCTAGAGAACCTAAGAGGGAGTCGCGATCAGTTTCTCACCATGACACTAGGACGTCATCACCAGTTCGTAGAGCTTACTGGGATGGCTCTTCGTACAATGACTCTAGAATGTCATCCCCCGGTCGTAGAAGCTACTCTGATGGTCCTCCTCCACCTAAAATGTCAACTTTTGATGGAAAATGTGAGTGGAAACCATTTTTCATACAGTTTGAGCATACTGCTTCAAGGTACCGTTGGTCTGATATGTATAAATTAGACATGCTCATCTCAGCTTTAAGGGACAAGGCCTTAAAGTTTTACTGCTTCTGTTCTGGGCAAGTCCAGAATGATTACTTTAGTTTATGTGACAAATTATAGTTGAGATTCGGGAAGAAAGATCTGCCCCACATCATCAGAAAAAAGATGCAAGATATTCGACAAGAGGGTAACTCTTTAGAAGAATTTGCAGACATCATTCAGGAGCTCACTTTAGATGGTTACCCTGATGCCTCAGAGAGTTTGGGCGAGACTATTGCCATTGATGCCTTCCTACGGGGTGTTGAGCATAAACGAGCTGCTCTGATAGCTATGGATACAGATCCGAGCACCCTGGAGGAGGCTGTGCAAATGGTCAATGCAGCTATCCATAATCAAAGATTGATCATGGGTTCCAGAAGACCTGAGGTTCGAAAGGTCCGTTTTCCGGACGATGCTTCTGGGTTGTTGGAGGCAGATAATCCTGAGCAGTTGAGAGGCATAACGGCTCCAAGCAGGATAGATAAATTGGAGAAAGATGTCGAAGGACTTAGGAAGGATATGGCGGATATGAAGGTAGATGTGGCTAAGATTTTGAATCTTATATCTGGTCAATTCGGTCGAGGTCGGTCTCCTCCAAGAGGGAAGGTCGTTCCATCGCGTTCCCTTCTCCTCCTCTCAGATCGGGAAAGTGCTTTAATTGCAATTTAGAGGGGCATTTTTCCCGCGAGTGTCCAGAGCCGAGGCGTACACGGTCGCCATCACCTTCTGCTTCACCAAGATCTTCGCCTGTGCGATCATATGATGTTCGCATGTATGAGTTTAATCGTGACCCTATGACACTAGTCATTCCCATTAAAGTAAATGGTGTTTCCGTTGATGCAGTGGTGGACACTGCGGCACAAGTGACAGTAATTGGCAATTTCTTTGCAAATAAATTACCTTACCCTTTAAAGAGGTTGGAGTCTATTGCATTGAAAGGTGCAGGTAGAGACAATGTTATCCCTGCGGAAAGTGTTGAGCCAGTCACAATTGCATTAGGCTCTATGATGTTCAACTGGCCAGTACTTCTTGCCAATATTAATGATCCGATTATATTAGGCCTGGATTTCTTGAAGGCACACAAGGCCACCATTGATCTGACTAGACTGTGTCTGACAATTAATGGAGAACCGATTCAAGCCTCAATGTTGAGAGCTCATGGGAAGGAAGCCCAAGTAGCTCGGGTAACATTGAAGCAGAAAGTGGTCGTGGGTCCTTTTGAGGCCGTGAAGACCACAGGTGTGAATGATGTTGTGCTCCAGCCCTCATCTAAACTGGAGGGTCTGGTAACACCTCATACAGTGGCCACTGCCAAAGATTCGCAGATTCCTATTTTGTTGAGGAACCTGTCGGCCCAATATATTACTCTGGAACAAGACCACAACCTTGGTATTGTCATAGAAATTGAGGAGGTTTTAGACCCTAGAACAGAATTTCAACTTGCTGGTAATCCCATAAACCAGGACGGTTTACAGACTTCTACAGCCACTGAGGTGGACCTCCCTGTGTTCTTACAGGAGCTGTATGAGAGGTCGACATTGGATTTATCGGAAACGCAGTCTTCGCAAGTTGAATCCATGTTAATCGAGTATCAGGATGCATTTGCAAAAGATGATCTTGATTTGGGTTTGTTCAAGGGGATAAGACATAAGGTTGACACAGGTAATGCACAACCTGTTCGTTCTAAACTTAGACGAACTCCTCTTGGTTTTGAGAATGAGGAAGAGAAACACCTTGCGGAAATGTTAGAGAAAGGTATCATAGTTCCGTCAAAAACTGAGTGGTCGTCAGCCCCGGTATTAGTTCGGAAGAAAGACGGTACCGTGAGGTACTGCGTCGATTTTCGAGCTCTGAACAGTATAACTCGCAAAGACCTTTACCCCCTACCAAACATTGAGACATGTCTGGATGCACTTGGTGGTGCTTAGTTCATCAGCACACTTGATATGGCAGCTGGGTATTGGCAGGTCGAGGTTGACCCAGAGGACCGCCACAAGCTCGCATTTATCACAAGATATGGGCTTTTTGAATTTGTCCGGATGCCATTTGGTACATGCAACAGCCCGGCTACCTTTCAGAGGGTTGTTCAGCTGGTATTGCAAGGTCTTAACTGGTGCGAGTGTCTTGCGTATTTAGATGACGTGATAGTGACAGGGACTGACTTTGACAGTCATATGACCAACTTGAAAGCTGTCCTTTCCCGATTCCTGTTGCACAACCTTAAATTAAAACCTAAGAAGTGTAATTTGTTCCATACAGAACTCTGTTTCTTAGGTAAGTTGGTGAGTGATAAGGGAATCGCTGTTAAGCCAAACAATATGGAAAGCATCGCTAATTGGCCTGTTCCTAAGACCAGGAAAGAGCTGGAATCTTTCCTAGGGTTCATGAATTACCACCGAGAGCACATACAGGGTTTTGCTGGTATTTCTGCTCCTCTCTCTGCACTTACCAGTTCCAAAGTAGAGTATGACTGGACTCTAAAGCATCAGGTAGCTTTCGAAACACTTCAGGGTGCTATGGCCAACCCTGCAGTGTTAGGTTATCCGACACCGGATGGTACCTTCATACTGGATACTGATGCTTCGGAGGCGGCTATTGGTGCAGAGTTATCCCAAATTCAGAATGGGAAGAGGTGCTTATTGGTTTTGCAAGCCGAACGTTGGCACCGGCTCAGCGTAAATATTGTGTTACACGCAAAGAGTTGCTGGCCGTGGTAGCATTTACTAGGCAGTACCGTATGTACTTGCTAGGACGGTCATTTATTGTGTGGACTGACCATCACAGTCTCACGTGGCTGCTCAGTTTCAAGCACATCGAAGGACAACTAGCTAGATGGCTAGAAGAATGTCCCAATATAATATGACGATGCAGTACAGGCCCGGTAAACAGCACTCTAATGCTGATGGTCTATCACGAGTTCCAAGTGATTTTTCACCTTGCCACTGTTATAAAGCTGGCCAATCGCTTAGTTCGTTACCATGTGGTGGGTGCAAATATTGTACCAAGCTTCAGCAGCAATGGTCTCAATTTGAACAAGATGTTGATGATGTAATTCCTTTGGCTTTTCAAACCATAAGGGCCCTTCAACTGAGTAATAATGACCTATCAGACAGTGACACAGACAGCGACGATCCAGATGGACTGCTGAATGGTGTCCCCCAAACAGACCAGGTTATCGGAAGGTCAAACTGGTTAGACGCATTCTCTTCGGAAAATCTAAGGAGCGTCAGTTGGAGGATCCTGATCTGAAGACAGTTGTATCATGGATTGAGCAGTCACACACACCTTCTGACGTGGAGCTATATTTAGCTAGTCCAGCTGTCAAGTTTTGGTGGGCTCGTTGTGATCAATTGATTTTTGTCGATAGCATTTTGCACTATCTCTGGGTAGAAGCAAATACCACACGGAATCTGCTGGTAGTCCCAAAGTCTCTCCAGAAGCTGGTTTTGGAAAATTGCCATGATTCCAAGCTTGCCAGTCACATGGGTGAGCAGAAGACATTAGAGAGAGTGAAGGCTAAGTATATCTGGCACGGATACTCTCGTGATGTGGTGGCGTATGTGAAATCCTGTCGGATTTGTAGCTGTAGCAAAAAAGCTTCCATCCGACCTAGAGCTGCTCTGGGCGAGTTCCATGCTGGGTTTCCCTTGGAACGGGTATATATGGACATTTTGGGCCCCTTTATCACATCTACACTGGGAAATAGATACGTGTTGATGATCATAGATCAGTTCACTAAATGGGTTGAGTGCTATGCGCTCCCTGAACAAGGGGCAGAACTGGTAGCCAAAACGTATGTGGAGCGTTTTGTCACCACATTTGGCTGTTCATATTTCTTACACACCGACCAGGGTCGTAACTTTGAGAGCAACCTATTTAAGGAACTGTGCCATCTACTGGAGATTTCAAAAACACGCACCACAGCTTATAGACCATGTTCGAATGGACAGATTGAACGTATAAACCGTACTGTCTTGCAGTGTATACGGTGTTACCTGCAAGAGCATGACAGACAGAAAGATTGGGACAAGTGTATTCCTTTCATCGCTGGAGCTATACGATCTACTGTAAGCCGACAGACGGGGTATACTCCCAACATGATGATGCTTGGTCGAGAAGTACTACAGCCTATTGACATAATGTGCAAATGCCCTGTGTCTGCGACTACAGAGAATGCCCCTTCAGATGCCAGTGACTTCGTCCAACAGTTACAGCAAACGTTGCATGAAACTCATGAGATAGCACGGGATAACCTTAAAATGGCTCAGAAGCGCCAGAAAAAAGAGTATGATCTACGTTTGCATGAGCATGCCTATCATGTTGGTGATGTAGTTTATCTTGCTAATTCTGCAACTAAAATAGGCCAGTCCAGTAAATTACAACCTCCTTGGACTGGTCCATTTATTATTTATAAAAAGTTGTCAGAAGCACTGTTTGGGATCAAAAACCAACGCCGGGAACTAGTTGTTCACCATGATAGATTAAAGCTGTGCAGAGATCGTGATTTACCTCTCTGGATATTGCGAATGAGACGTGCTATAAGCTCTGAAGATCATGGCGATGATGATGACTTATTACCCCCCCCGATAATGGCTTTAGGTTATCTGATGATAACCGTGCTTCCATTTTTGAAGAGGATTCGGATGAAACCATTCCATATGGTATTGATCCATCCTCATCAATTCTGCATAATGATCTAGATGCTGTTTTGACAGATGACCTGGATATCGACTCTGTTTTACCCGTCCCACAAACACAGCATCACTCTCCTAGGCGCATGAGGTGTCAGGTCCGAGGAGAAACGCATAACATGTCCCCTAGGCGCATGAGGTGTCAGGTCCGAGGGGAACCGCATCACACTTTTTCCCCTAGGCGCATGAGGTGTCAGGTCCGAGGGGAAATACATCACACATCTCCTAGAGATGACCAACTCCAAACTCACACCATTCAGAGTCGAACAGGAAGGCAGCGCCGTCTTCCTAACAGGTTCCTAGATTATGAAATGTATTAGAATGATCTTTAAGCATTCGTGAATTAGACTATATAAGTCTTCATGGACCCTACTTGTCCACCTGAATAAACGTTCCTCTGGTTTCATCTTATTACGGATTCATTTGGTCATGGTATTGTTGCGGACTGCAGTTAGCTTTTCGGTCGTAGTACAGTACTACAATAGTAATGTGATAATGTACAATGGTAACAGTAATTCAACATTAAAAGAATTACTGTAATCCAGATGATATGAAATTATGACTTCAAATTTTAATATGCTGCATGACACTGAAGACATTCAACTTGTCCGGAAAACATGTATAATCATTGGCTTATGTTCCGTTTCCATCTTAGCTTTAGTTTCAGCAACAGCAAAATCGTGATGTTCTATTTTTTGTAAGTTTTGGGACACTAAATTAGTTGGACACATAAGCACATAGTGGCTTTTTCCAGCAATAATACTCCGTGAGATACCAAAAACCAACAGGGGTCCATCGCTGTATGACTCACAGAACGCGTTATTATAATTACACGTTTTTTCAAATGACGCGTGAATAATTGCGCGTAGTAATGCGTGGTTATATTTGCGCATTTCTTGATCGCACATTACAGATATGCGTTGTCAAATGATGTGTAAATTGTTACACATTAATCATACGCATTGTATTGTTAACTGCAATTATTGTCCGTCATGACGTGTGGTCATAATAATGCTCTCTGTTATGTGTATATGGATTAAATCCATGTACACGCTTTTATAAGTATATGCATCATATGTTATGATGCAAACTCATCTATGTATAGTGAAATCCTGTATAGGTTAGCTATTTAATGCCAGTTCTACATTTGTCAGCTCAGATATTTTGTAGGGTAGCTCAAATATATTATATATGGTTTTATTAGGTCAGCACAGATATTTTATAGGATAGCCCAGGTATATTAATTCTACATAGGTCCGTTCAGATAGGTTATATTAGGCCAACATATTATATACTGCCATACCTAGGTATTTCATTTATTAAACGTGTAGCAATTGCATGTTAAAATGATGCAATGATGCATTATTACTCTATAATGCATAACTCATGCATATTTATAATGTGCATTACTCTATAATGCAGAAGTCTTGCATATGACAGCATATTTATAATATGCATTTAGCACAGACTGCATAAATCATACAGATGCATTTCTTACGCTTATCATTTCCTAATGCGCGAAGTAATTGGCGCGTTAGTCATAGCGCAAATTCATATGTTTCTTTCTTCTGCTGTATTATCCGTTCCGTTTAGCTTCATTCAGATATCTGTATTGTGATAGGGATAGTGGTTTTCCGGATTTCCTAAATTTGTGGATTCAGATCCGTTTCAATTATATAAGAGGTATATCAAAAAGGTTAAGGTTAAAAATATTCACTAAATTTAAAACAAATTTGCCATATTCAGAGGTTTTCCTCGAATCTCACATAGGTTAATTTCAAATAACACTTCAACTAAATTCAGGTGAGGTTATTTTTATTACTTTATCAATTCGGCAATTCCGTCAATTCTGTCAGTTTTCTGGTGTGGTGGAAAACCACTGTCCTTAATTTTAGTTAGGATGCTATGCTATTTTAGAATCTGTAACGATGGCCCTCGTCCGGCAGCTGTTGATCTATCCATCTGTTTTATTATTAACAGCTCATTCTTTTTGGATGGATCAACACCTATGGAAATTGTTTTTTTATTTGATAATTTCAACTTCTACATTTAGCAGTTGAGCGTCAAGGCCTGTGTTTTTATGGTATGTAACTTTTTAGATAAGATTTTTAAAGTTTTTGAACACAATGTACGAAATGTTCTCTTGAATATATTGAACATAATTGGATTTCAATCCAACTGTGTTCGAAATATTCAACAGTATGTTTTTCTTGTTTTGGAAACGTCAATTTATTTCTGAGCCATACAATATTTTACATTGTATTATCATGTATATATAATTTAAGGCTGAAATCAGCTTACACCTACTTCAATAAAGAGATAGTCTAAGAATTCATGAACTGCAGAAAATCAATTACACGACTGCGTATGCAGAGATCTGTATGTTAAGCCATTCACTTAGACTGGTTACCAATTTTCTATGAATATACTATATATTTGCATTCTGGTAATATCAATCAATACATATACACAAACACATTGCGGAAATAATGATCATTTTAAAGTCATGAATCATAAAATATGTAGAGTTGTCACACTTCATGGCATTGAATCCTGAGTCCATCAGTAATGCAGATAATACTGAGTATATGTAATGAAATAACACATGATCAATATCATACTTAGATATCTTATAGACAATTCATTTATGTAGGATTTCTTCAATAGATTGCTTAACCACATCGCTGTTTTCACTTTTAATTTTTCACACATTTTACATGTCATAGTTAACCATAACTTATTGCATACCCATAAGAGTATACTTTAACCATTTAATAGTGAAGATTTTTAATTAAATAACCAGTTTTATAAACGGGGGAGAGTGTGGTGCTGGCGGTATCCCGCAATTCCGCGGTTCGTGTTTCGCGGCTGCCGGGCTGGCTGATTCCTGCCGTTTCTACGGACGCCCGGCAGTCGTACCTTGGAACCTGAACCGTGCACATCTGCCGCTGGTTCCACTGGCCGATTCAAGACCTCTGTTGGGTGAGTAACCTTTTATACGTAGTTAAGTTACTACAAAAGTAATTCCATTGGTTGCATATTTTAAAAAGAGATATTGTGCTATTCTAGATGCTATTTTCCATTACCATATTGAGAAAGGTAATGAGAATGTTGTTAATCAACTTTTAAATAATAATGACATGGTACGTGTTCAAGGTAAAGATGTGCAGGTTTTATTGTGAAACAAAATAAAATGTAGACAATTACTGAATTTCATATTGCCATTTTAATTGATTAGTTATTGAGTCGTTTGCACTTTTTGTTTCATTTTAAATTATCAATTTGACCTATGTCAAGGAAAAATCCACTTTAAACTGTATGTGCAATATAATGGTGAATTAATTATCAAGGGAGGTAACCCTTCAACAACATTTTATTTTTGTCAAATTCGTCTAGTCATACATAGTCTTATTTTATTTTTCTTAATCAGTCTTTATTAAAGTTAATGCTTTGATGCAGGTCCCCTGATTAAATAATTTTAATTAGGTATGCCTATATTATAATTAAATTATGTATGTATTTTTAAATAAATATCATTAGTCTTAATTAATGGCAATGATAGAGGAGAGCTATTATGCCGGATCCATCATAATCGTCTTTAAATCAGTTAATAAAAGATTTGTGATTTGCATAGTGGTGTGTGTGTGTGTGTGTGCGTGCGTGCGTGCGTGCGTGCGTGCTATATTGTTTTAAGTGAATGTATATTCATCACATGTGTGCGTGGATGTGTGTATGTATGCAAGTGAAGATGAAGCTATGTGTAAATACATGGATGAAGTGGTGGGTGAGTACCTGCATGGTGTATGAAGGTATTAATTGAACAATTTTTTTGTGATTAACTGTACTAGATTGACACTTATGGTAGAGTCAATCTACATTGACAGTGGATGAATCTATTGACTGCCTATTGTTACTCTGGTGTGTGGATTAGGAGTAAATTAGCGAATGATTGAATTAATTCCATGTGTGTATGTATGTCAAGTGTTTGTTGATATTATATGAACGGGAGAGGTTGATGTGTATGTGAGAAAGGATTACCAACTGACAAATACGTGGCTGAATGGTTGTTTGAAAGTTTTGCATATCAAGCTTGAAAGCTGTTGTTAGAATGCCCTAGGAAGTCCTCATTTTCGAATTTTGGAGGATATCCTATTATGGGCATTATTAGGTACATGGATTATAAAGCTATGGCAGTCCTCTCCTTAACTTCTCGGGAGGAGAGGGCTCAGCCTACAGACGATTGTGATTGAGATGGTTACATGTGCATGTATATATTAATAGCCTTCCAATGAGCCTAAAAAAAAAAAGAAAAAAAAAAGCACACTGGACTCTGAATCCAGCGATCCGAGTTCGAGTCTCGGTGGGACCTAAGATTATCAAATAAAATATCATATCAGCACAAGTAGAATGTAATAGGAAAGTTTTGTAATACTTTATCCGCTATTTTATGCGCTGAAGTCTAGTTCTATTTTGTCCAATGGTCGAGGCAATGCTATCTAAACAGTGAAAAGTTAGTGACATTAGAATGAAGTCTGCCATATGTAACACGTCAGTAGGAATGAAAATATTTAACCTATCTGGCAACCACGAATTGAAGTAGTCATTCTGTAGTACTGTTTATAATGACATTTTTTGGTGTTTTGGGTAATGCACTGGACTCTGAAACCACAGATCCCGGTTCAAATCCCGTTAGAACCTTTGTGTAATAGCATGGAATCCCAAGCAAAATTTAACACAAACATATCTTGAAGGGTTGTCATCGAACCACTGTAACTCTGATAATGTCAATAATATTAGACACATTTCATGAAGGAACACTATGCCCATTGAGACAAATACATTATTAATAGAAATTCAGTCGTCAATTAGTATTAGCGGTACCGCATCTGACATGTGATTGCTGAGATTTCCATTAGAATATTTTTTGGTTCTATGGTGTAATGGTTAGCACTCTGGACTCTGAATCCAGCGATCCGAGTTCAAATCTCGGTATAACCTTTAAGCAGTAGCAGGAATTTCACAGTAAACAGCAACGTTAGGAGTTTCAAGCTTCTCAACCAGCGGCAACAACTCACCAAAGAATATGGTGTGCGCTACGACTCTCAATGCCAAGGGAAGACTTGACAAGCAACACATGAGACCCAGTTCCCGAACAGCACCAACTCTGTACAACGATTTTAAAATTTTTTGGAAGAAGATAGTGAAGAACTGCTACAGGCTGCGTTGCCTACACAGCAGAAGAGGACTATTTAACTATGTAATGAGTTAAACTCGATGCCTTGGACGAATTCCAGTCAACTCGGCCCAATTCCAACTCGGCCCAGTAAAAAAAGTCAACTCGGCCCAAAAAATAAGTCAACTCGGCCTAAGTTAATAAGTCAACTCGGCCTAATTTTTTTACTTTAAGATCGTCTCCTCCGAAACCGCTGCAAGGTTTGATCTCAAATAGGGAACATTTGTTCAGGGACGTACATGTACCTCCATTAAAGTTTGTTCAAGAGAAGTTGATATGCTAAAAAATCTGGCTGCCATCAACCATCTTTAGGTAATAGAGATCTGATTTTGTTCAAACAACGCTGATTGGCCAATAGGCCAGACGCTTGGTCCCCGATGCATCGCCGCTAGCGGCTATATTTATTATTATTATTATTATTATTATTATTATTATTGATTATGATGCAACACGGCAGTATTGTAAACCTGTGACTTATGTTATTTTGTCATTGTATATACACCCGCACCCACCCTCATCCAACATTCCTTGTATACACTGTATACACAGCATGCATTGTGCAGATGTGAAAACTAATATTTTCACGAAGTGATGGATCAGACACGCGACCACGTGGACATAGCGATCATTATTATTGTTGGAATCACATACGCTTAACGGCGGTAGCCCTTTGACTACTGTTATCTCGAAGTTTTCTTATGAACAATTACCCCTCATTGAACGATGCTACGTGTATGGTCATTACGAAGGTAAGTCAGTCTTATAAAAAAATAATTAATATTAATAATATTAGTATTATTGTCAAATGTATTCTGAAGACAGTTGTTAACCCTTCTGCGATTAGTGAGTAATAATTTTAATAATTTACAACATTATCGGCCTTTGATAGACGCCGAAAACAAGCTGATATCTACTCAAGAAAAACATGTATGGAATCCTTTATGTATGTAAACATATATATATATCGTGGAAAATAATTCATGTCAAATGATTTGAAATTCAATCTATCTAAATAATTTGTGTAATTTTGACGATAATCAATTAGTTTATTCATTATATAGTTTTTGTATACAATTAGTGCAGACAGTAATAGGCCCTATGGCCATGTTTTGTATTGAATGCAAAAAGCCAGTTACAAATCGGCAACAAGGGCATCTCTGTGAACCATGTGGTATGTGGCAACATCGAGTTTGCAACACGAATATTACGCAAGTAGCATATAGAACTGCCGTACGTAACGGGACGTCCATAGAGTGGCAGTGTCAAAAGTGTCGTGATAGGGAGACAGATGATATAGGCCTATATGATGTAGATACTGATGTGGATGACGTTTTAGAGTCAGATTCCGAGACAAATCGACTAGCCGACATGCGCCAGATGGTAGCGAACATGGATAATGCAGATGTGACTTATAGTTCTAGTGAAGGTGAAAGGGTTTGTGATAGCATTGTTACAACTGATAACTTGACGTTTCGACCTGTATTGTGTAGCACAGCATTAAGTTCTTCACCAGGATCACCATCTTCCCTATCGTCATCGTTTCTATCGTCACCACCTTCATCACCACCTACACCTGTCCTGTTGTCTTCAGCTCCTACATCACCATCATCATCGCCTGGATCACCAGCATCGCCATCACCACCTGCATCGCCATCACCGCCTGGATCACCAGCATCGTCATCACTACCTGAATCACCATCACCGCCTGGGTCACCAGCATCGCCATCGCCACCTGCATCGCCATCACCGCCTGGATCACCAGCATCACCATGACCACCTGCATCACCATCACCGCCTGGATCACCGACTAATACCACTGCCACATTTTATCTAGAAAGTCAAATTGTGACACAGTCACTCTTGCGAGGTTAACCACCTATATGCATGATACGTGGATGTCAAGCAGGATATGGACGGTAGAGTCATGGAGTGTCTACAACCAACTAGTCCGCACCAACAATGACGTTGAGGGTTGGCACGCCATGCTCAACCATGCTGCCAAGCGTGGCCAGCTTCAGTTTTACCTGCTGGTCCAATTATTGCACCAACAAGCTAAACTTGTCAACTTGCAGTTGCGACTAGTGCATGCTGAGAAGCTGTGTCGCCGACAGCGCATTAAGTACCGAAAGAGTCAACACGAACTTTGCACGGCATGGGAGAAATACCGCGAAAGCCCTATGAATAACAGAGACGCAAAAAAACTCCTAGATATATGTGCAAAATTAATGTCGCCTGAATAGGTTGGGATTTCCATTTAACTCCTAGCACTCTGGTGTTAAATTTATAAAGTTTTTAATTAAATACATTTTTTATCTACGCTCCACCCACACTTCGCTCATGCTTGGGATTTCCAGAATCCAAACGTCCCTTATGGCAGCAACATCAACCTGTCAAATTAGTTTCAAAATATTCAACAGCATGTTCATTTAATAGTAAAGGCATACAATCTGTATCGCATCGCTTAGTCCATATGGACTGTCGTATTCAAGATGTAGGCCTATAATAGACCTTTCTGGTTTTAGCTATGCCCCACCCATCTCTATCTAAGCGCCTCCCACCCACTCCTCATTCGTGTTGGAATCGGTAGATTTTGACTCATTTTCCAGTAAACTGTTGAATATTTTGAAATTAATTTGACTGGGTGCTGTTGCTGCCTAGGGCGATGTTTTTATGACGTATAATGATTGTTACGTCATCATTTACGTGCTAAACTTATTATTACGTCATTACTATGTGAGCATTATGCCATAATAGGTCAGATGATGGAGTCATATTCTTGTCGTGTGTGTATATATGTGTATATAAATATAAACTACTACTACTACTACTACTACTACTACTACTACTACTACTACTACTACTACTACTACTACTACTACTACTACTACTACTATTACTACTACTACTACTACTACTGCCGCTACCGCTACCGCTACCGCTACCGCTACCGCTACCGCTACCGCTACTACTACTGCTACTGCTACTGCTACTGCTACTGCTACTACTACTACTACTACTACTACTACTACTACTACTACTACTACTATAAGCATTATGTCATAAAAGGTTAGATGAAGGAGTCATATTCTTGCTGTGTATATATGTGTATATAAATATAAACTACTACTACTACTGCCGCTACCGCTACCACTACCACTACTACCGCTATAGCTGCTGCTGCTGCTGCTACTGCTACTGCTACTGCTACTGCTACTGCTACTGCTACTTTAAGTATTATGTCATAAAAGGTCAGATGAAGGAGTCATATTCTTGCTGTGTATATATGTGTATATAAATATAAACAGCTGCTGCTGCTGCTGCTGCTGCTGCTGCTGCTACTGCTGCTTAGACTAATTACTAATAAACTACTCAAATTGTATCATTTAATCCGTTTTGTGTTTTTCTTTAAAGAACCACCACTCCAATGAATGTTTTTTTTAAATTTTCAACAAGAACAATCCCTAATTTATCACCTGTATACTCGACCACCCGTGAATGTAAAAAAATAGCATACCTTCCCAATATTATACCATACCTATTTGTGAATTCGGCATGAAGTCTATGAATATAGACAGCCAGCCATTACTATGAAAACAAACAATAATTGCTGTGGGTGAAGATAATTCCCCTATTGTCATCCAAACCCGGCAGACATTGTTTATACGAATATGGATCATAAAACACTGGTTGGTGTATAATACTGAATAAACATGTCTATGGCAAGAGCGAATCAGAAACGATCTCATACCTTCACTGATCCCGTTTAGCTCAAATATGTGGTCAGTCGAGAACAGTGTTCTATGCTGATAACATGTAATACTAAATCTCTTATTCTTGTATGATTGATTACGGGAGAAATAACTTTCATAATCAATTATCCAAGAATAGAGATTTAATCGTACAGGTTAAATATCAGCATGGAAAGTGAATTGATAATTAGTGGTCATTTAAATTAGACTTGTGACATATAGTTGGATGGACAACACGGATGTCTGTCACATGACTATGTTAAAATGAACACTAATTATTATTTCACATAGTCAACGATCAGAAAAGTCGGGACATACGTAATTAGTGAATAGTAAGTCGACCTATAAGTGTATTTCTCTGTCTCTTATTATATTATTGAATAATAATTACGATCATCTGCTAACTTGGTCGTGAATATTATAAAATAATAAAAATAATGGGCAATATTACAAAATAGGCCTACTATGAGCAGCCAACGCTATATAGAAAGTTGTTTATTTGACACTATTTGTGAACGTTTAAAGCAATTAACGATCATAAGTATGCGCAAATAATCAACTTTGAATATACAGCGTAGTTTCATATTTCCCTTATATATCGTATATGAGTGTTACCAACACTATTTATTAAGCCTATAGATACGCATGAATCTGATGATAATATAAACATTATCAGACATCGTAGCTATAGACATAATAAATAGAGTTGGTAACACTTACTATATATACTGGACAAAAAAAGTTAGGGATCACGAAGCTTTTTCAGTATTGTTAGAAACATTCGATATAACAGACATTTTTTTGTCCAGTAGGCCTATAGATATAAAAGGAGAATATAAAACTAGGCCGAGTTGGATATAGGCCGAGTTAGAAATTAGGCCGAGTTGGTAGTCGGCCGAGAAAAACCTGGGCCCAGTTGGTACCTAGGCCGAGTTGTAATTGGGCTGAGTTGACTGGATACCCCTTGGACGTACAGTCATATGTATCAAATATGTTATGAAATTGACTATTATGTGTTGGTATTACACCGCTATTTGAGATGGGTGCATAAGTCTCTAACGATTATTAAATATTCTATCAGCAGATAGATAATTAGATTAAACTTTATCGGGTCCCATGGTGTAATGGCTAGCACTCTGGACTTTGAATCCAGTGATCCGAGATTGAGTCTCGGTGGGACCTAAGATTATCAAATAAAATATCATATCAGCACAAGTAGAATGTAATAGGAAAGATTTGTAATACTTTATCCGCTATTTTATGCGCTGAAGTCTAGTTCTATTTTGTCCAATGGTCGAGGAAATGCTATCTAAACAGTGAAAAGTTAGTGACATTAGAATGAAGTCTGCCATATGTAACACGTCAGTAGGAATGAAAATATTTAAACTATCTGGCAACCACGATTTAAAGTAGTCATTCTGTAGTACTGTTTATACTGAAATTTTTGGTGTTTTGGGTAATGCACTGCACTCTGAAACCACAGATCCCGGTTCAAATCCCGTTAGAACCTTTGTGTAATATCATGGAATCCCAAGCAAAATTTAACACAAACATATCTTGAAGGATTGTCATCGAACCACTGTAACTCTGATAATGTCAATAATATTAGACATATTTCATGAAGGAACACTATGCCCATTGAGACAAATACATTATTAATAGAAATTCAGACGTCAATTAGTATTAGCGGTACCGCATCTGACATGTGATTGCTGAGATTTCCATTAAAATATAAAATGGTTCTAGGGTGTAATGGTTAGCACTCGTGGCTCTGAATCCAGCCATCCGAGTTCAAATCTCAATAGAACCTTAACGCAGTAGCATGAATTTCAAAGTAAACAGCACGTTAGGAGTTTCGAGCTTCTCACCCAGCGGCAACAACTCACCAGAGAATATGGTCTACGTTATGACTCTCAATGCCAAGGGAAGACTTGACAAGCAACACATGAGACCCAGTTCCCGAACAGCACCAACTCTGTACAACGATTTAAAATTTTTTTGGAAGAATGATTCGAGTTTTGGTTTTCACTGTGATCAGTTGTGTTTTCTCAGAGCTCTCTAACGTCCTGTATTTTCGGGAATATAGTATGAAGTTTTTTGTGAATTTATGTGTGTGTTACAACTGTAAATAAGTTCTTGTTTGTGTACATTAATTGTCTGCCCTCGCCCTAGCCAGTATGGCTCAGGGTAGGGATCGTAGGACTGGCCCAGCTGGGCTTTTAAATGATAGAAGATACGCTATGGAATGTACTGTGGAAGTAAATGTAGTAGACAATAGAAATGTGCGTGCAAGTGAACTAATTGATTCTTTGGAAGACTTATGTGGAAAGGACAGCATTTATGCTTGTGTTAAGAAAGGTGGCAATGGATATGAAGTAACTGTTTCTAATAAGGACACTGCGATGATGATCAATGATGGGATTACCATAAGAGGTGAGCACTACTCATGTATGATGATTATTAATGACTCTGTTGTTGTATCAGTTATGGACATGCCAGCTTATTTAGAAGATGACATTATTATTAAGAAATTAACAGATCTGGGAGTAGAAATAAAATCTGACTTGATCCGTAGAGTGTACCGTGGTACTAATATAGCAGATGGGACTCGGTATGTTAAATGTCAGTTTCCTGAAAATTTGAAAGCTCTCCCATATAGCATGCAGTTTCAAACAGCAGAGGGCCTCAGATACTTTCGTGTCATCGATAATAACCAGGTGAAAGTCTGATGGAAATGTCTGTCCGACAACCACTTAATTAGAGACTGTCCTAATTTTGTGTGCTACCGTTGTAATGGCCGTGGCCATACAAAGAGGAACTGCCGTGCCATTCTGTGTGATGAATGTGGAATGTTTCAATGCATATGCAGGGATTATGATGACTTGCCTGTTGCTGCACGTGGAGGTAGGGTCGTGAATGCTGAAGATGATGAACATTCACAAAATGAGATTGATACCTGTAATGAAGATGGTGACCGTGACGTCGATATGGAGATTGGAGCAGCTGGAGTGATGATTGATGTGACTGATGTAATTGATGTGATGGTTCATGAGGGGGATGAGTGCGTGTTAAGTGAGAATGATAGTAATGACATGTTTGATAAAATCTCAAGCAGTGCAGGTGATGAGTACACGTCAAATGAAGATGTTATTGACAATGCTGCCAATAATAAAGACAGAAAGAAGAAGAGAAAACGAAAGAAACACACAATTGTAAAGCCTGCAAAGCGTCTAGTTGAGGAGCTTAACAAAGGTGAGCAATGTTCACAAACTATAGAAGTTTGTCAATCAAATAACAATGAACCTGTGAGTGAACTGATTGGTAAGCAGGTGAGCGATATTGATATTACTACCGGCGGCGGCGGTACGCTTGTGAACACTAATTATGTTGTCGGCGTGGCTCAAGTGGTAAATGCGCGAATTTTGGATCAACAGGTCGAAGGTTCGCTTCCCAATCCGGGTGAAAATAAAACTAATGTTTCGGGTCAGATTTGTAAGTCTACGTCGGAAAATAAATTAGATGTGGATGATATGTTTTCAGAAGATATCACCCCGGTGCCTAAAGACATCAGTTCAGTTCCACCAAGTGACATAGTTTTTAGGCAATTTGTTGCCCCATTTAATAAGGGCAAAGGTCGTGGAAAACCTCTTGACACATAGGCTTAATTATGGATATCACATTTGTTATATTTTCCTTTTTATTAATCATGTTAAAGATAGCATCTTTAAACACTAATGGTTTGAGAAATTGTGACAAATGTGATAAAATATTTGGCTTTTTACAGGTTTGGAATTATGATGTTATTTTATTGCAAGAAACATTTTGAGATGATAATTTGGCTTTGTATTTTACTGGGAAATGGGATGGTGACATTTATTTTAGTAATTTTGATAATAATAGAAGGGGAGTTGCAATACTTGTTAAAAATGATATCAAGCACAAATTTAAATTTGTTACTAAAGATACGGAGGGAAGGTTTGTTCATATTAATTATGAAACTGGTGATGAAATTGTAAATATCTTTAACATTTATTCACCCAATGAAACAAAAGAAAGAAGCCAATTTTTTAATTTTGTTAATAATAAAATTGCTGAATTCGAAAATATAATTCTGGGTGGTGATTTTAACTTGGCTTTGACAGCTTTAGATAGAAGACCACAAGCTAACTTTGTACGGGACTGTTCACATGACATGCTCTATGAGCTTGTGACTAAACACCAGTTAGCTGATGTTTGGCGTGACAGATATCCATTGAGAACTGTCTTTTCAAGAAGTGCTATTGTCCTAGGTGAATGTTCCCAAAGCCGCCTAGACTATTTTTTAATCAGCAAACAATTATCTGCTAATGTAATTTATACTGGCTATAAATACACAACTCTGAGTGACCACGCTTGGGTAGAACTATCAATAGACTTTAATAAAGCTGAGCGTGGGCCAGGGTTGTGGATTTTCAATGGCACTTTGCTCACTGATCAACTTTATAAAGACGCTATTGTTGATTTAATTGAACAGAAGAAAAACTGCCCATTGTATATGGAAGATTTTTTTACATGGTATGACAATCTAAAATGTTATATTAAGCAAATGTCACAAAACTTTGCAAGGAAAAAGTCAACAGACAAACATAAAAAAATGCGAGATTTACAAATTTTGCTTGAAAGAGAATTTGGCAGGAAAAAGGTTAATGTTGAAAAAATTACAGATTTGGAAAATGAATTACATGCCTTGGAAACTGTGATTTGCAATGGCGCTATCCTCAGATCCAAATCCCAATGGGCTATGGAAGGGGAGAGAAGCACTAAATTCTTTTTAACCCTTGAAAGGCAGCGCCAAGAAAATAATGTCATTAAGTGTTTATTTGATAAGGGTAATAACACTGTAACGGATCCGTATCTTATAATGCAAAGAATACATGAATTTTATTCTGATTTGTATAAATACTCAGACATAAATCATGATGCCCTGAACAATATATTAAATAACCTCAGTAAGGTGTCGGAGAATGAAAAGAAAATGTGTGATGATAGTATTAAAACAGATGAAATTAAGACAGCAATTTTTGCTATGAAAACTGGTAAAAGTCCAGGAAAAGATGGTCTTACTGCTGAATTTTATCGGACATTTTATGATATATTTCAACCATTATTTATTAGACTTTTTAACCAAATAGAGCAAAATAATATCATGCCTAGAAGCATGCGACGCGGTGTTATTTCACTTTTTTATAAAAACAAAGGGGATAAAAGGGACATTGCAAATTTCCGTCCAATTAGCCTATTAAATGTTGATTACAAAATTTTGGCCAAAATTATGGCAAACAGGTTAAAGCATGTCTTTCCTTTTATTATTAATCCTAATCAGACATGTTATGTTCCAGGGAGGGATATTTCTGATAATGTGTTTAATATTCGGGATGTAATTGATTATGTCGAGTACACACAGTCGCAAGGGTTTTTAATTAAATTTTATCAAAGAAAAGCTTTTGACTTGGTGTCCCACAAGTATCTTTTTGAAACTTTAAGGAGATTTGGCTTTGGGGATAAATTTGTCAATTGGGTTTCTATACTTTATACTGATATTTCTAGCTGTGTGAAATCCAATGGGCATTTAACTTCTTATTTTCCTGTTCAAAGATCTGTTCGACAGGGATGTCCAGTTTCTGCCATGTTGTATGTCATTTGTGTCGAACCATTGGCACGTTTATTTCTAACAGATTCTTCTATTCAGCCTATATTGATCAGTAATGTAAACAGTTCATTAATTTATCAACATGCTGATGATACCACTATTACAATTAGAAATGAGTCATCTGTGTTTAATTCATTAGAATTATTTGATGTATATGGCAAAGCATCAGGTGGTGAAATTAATTATAACAAGACTCAAATCATGGCATTAGGTACATCTGTGGTATCACAGCAGATTGCAAGAAAATTAACAGTCCAAGATGACCATATAGAAATATTAGGTGTGTGCGTGGGAAAAAATAAATTAATATGTGAACAGAAAAATTGGGATAATAAGTGTCTTGGCATTCGAAGAATTTTAAATTTTTGGAAAATGAGAAACATTAACATACAGGGGAGAGCAATTGCCATTCAATCCTTATTACTGTCCAAATTATGGTACATGTTAAATGTACAGCCAATCCCTGATAAAGTTTTAACCTCCATCCAAGAAGCCTGCATTGCATTCCTATGGAAAGGCTCACATTTGGTTAAATATAATACGATCATTGGTCGTAAATTAGAAGGGGGCCTAAATATTCCTGACATAAAGTTAAAAATGAAGGCATTCAGAATGAAAATGTTAAATCGCCTTTTTAATAATGAGCGTCAAATGACATGGATGTATGTTTTTAAATTCTTCTTGAATGAATATAAAGGACTAAACATTGGAACATCAGTACTGTTTATGAAACTCACAGCCCATGATGTTTCAATCATGCCACCTGTACATAGGCAAATGATTATGGCCTGGTATGCAATTAGAAATTGCTCTGATGTTATTGTTTCAGCTTGGGATATGATTGTGAACCAACCTTTATTTCATAACCCTAAGATTACTTTGGCTGATCACCCCTTAAGATGCGTTGAATATGAGCAAGCAGGTGTCGTATTGATAAAGGATATTTTGTATGAATTTGTGCCTGGATTTTTACCTGCTATCGCTGTTTCTGAATTAGTTCAGGATAAAATTGATGTGGATATAATTAAAATTGAAAAAATGTATAATATTTTGTTGCAAGCCATTCCACATGAGTGGATATGTGTAATTGAGCAGGGCAAACCTGAGCATGAAGACACTTCTTTCTGTATTAAAACTGATAACCTTACAATTGCATTTGGAGGTTTAAAATCACAAATATTTTATGATTTGTTCCGGCAAAGTCAATTTGAAATACCAACATCTGCTGCATTCTGGGACAATTATTTTACAGAAATTGAACAAATTAATATGTGGCCCTTAGTCTATTTACCACTGAAGCCGCCTGAATTAATCGATCTTGATTTTAGAATTACTCACAATTGTATTTTTACCATGGTGAAACTACTACGGATTGGAAAAACAGATAACAATGTCTGTCCTGTGTGCAAGTCCCAACCAGAGACATGGTTCCACCTGTTTTTAGACTGTAGTGAACTGTCTGAATTGACATCAGTTTTAATGGATATGCTTGAAACTTTATTTCAAAATTTATCACAACAGCAATTGAATGAAATTAACCTTAATCTAGCAAGATTGGTCGGCGTTGACAAATCTTTTAAAAGTGTGAATATCCTCTTTGTTAATCTACTTCTTAGCATTTATCGGTATTGTGTTTATATACGCAGACAAATTGCTATGAAATACGACAAGATCATACCGATGTTGGCATATTTTAAGAAGAAATGTAGAGTAATTATACTCCAAATTTATACTTACAATAGGGAACATGAACGAGAGGATAAAAACATGAAACTGCTAATGAATAATACATTATTGAAAGTAGGGAATGATAATACATTACATATTACATTTTAATATCTAATCAATTTGTTACTCATTGCTGTTTTAACCTCATATATGGTTTTATTTTATTTCATCTGTGATTAATTATGCGAATGTTAACAGCAATCAGTTGTGTGTGAATTATAATGGCGAGTTACTCAAGGGAGGTAACTCTTTAACTACCCTTTAAATCTGTTTGTGCTCACCTAGTCATACAATTCTATGTTAGCTAAGGCTATATTAAATTTAAAATTGTGATACACACTCTTTTAGGAGCTAATTTTAATCTTTTAAAAATGCTCTAGTGTTGTACAGTCTCGTAGCGTTTGCATAATTATTTTAAAACTTAGTGTTTTAAGTATTCACACTGTATTTATTATTATTAATAAAGTTAGGGCAATGATGATTGAAAGCTTTATTAAAATAATTGTAAAATATCATTGGGCACATCAGAGTCACTGAACAATCCAAATTACAAAGATGTACAGACAGCATGCATGATTGGATCTTGTCTGATTAATTAAATGCTTAAGGTATGATTGACTGGTTAACTGCATTAACACCTGCTTAGAAGAATGACTGAAATTGCTTGTTTGTCTTGATGTTTGTTCAGTCCGGGCGATCGGTTGGCTGGGATTCTGGTTTCAATATTCGAGATTATTTATTTCCATATTTAGTTTGGAATCTTGGATCTTGAGTCTTGAACAGCCGATCGCTTGGATCATTTGGATCGCGCAGATCATCGGTCGGTTAAGTAAGCAATTGAGTGACTGGTGTGTTTGATAACTTGACCGTTTCAGTATTCGCTTGCTTATTTACGTACCAGATTGATTGATTTATTGATTCATTGAGTAATTAAGTGATTGTGTAATTGAGTGATTGAGTAATTGAGTGAACGATTGATTGATTGATTGATTGATTGATTGATTCATTGATTCATTGAATCTATGGTGTGTGGCTGGGGGTGACGTTTGTGGTAAGGGGTGGGTGATGGTAGATGGAAGCGGGTGGTTGGGTGTGTGTAGATTGGAAATTGATTAACTGATTGAATGTTTGAGTGGCAGATGGGTGGATGGATGGGTCAGTGGGAGGTTGGGTGGGTCACTTGTTTGATTGATTGAATTTTGGGCTGCTTGATTATTTGGTTGCTAGATTAATTGGATGCTTGAGTGATCTAACTGACAGGTTAATTTGCTGTCCTAGGAAACTTCTCCTTCTTTCGGTTTCATCGAGAAGCTTCCATTTTTGGACAATATTCTGATTCTCATCATGTTAGACAGGCTGACCTCTCCTCTGTTTTCGATTTCGTCAGAGGAGAGGAGGGATGCCTGAAAGTAGATGTGCATACTCTGAAATGTGTTTTAACAATGATTGGTAATTACATTCGAAATAGCTTTCATACTGAGCCAAGAAAAAAAAAAAAAGCACTCTGGACTTTGAATCCAGTGATCCGAGTTCAAATCTCGATAGAACCTTAAAGCAGTAGCATGAATTCCAAAGTAAACAGCAACGTTAGGAGTTTCAAGCTTCTCAACCAGCGGCAACAACTCACCAGAGAATATCCTATACGTTACGACTCTCAATGCCAAGGGAAAACTTGACAAGCAACACATGAAACCCAGTTCCCGAACTACACCAACTCTGTACAACGATTTAAAATTTTTTTGGAAGAAGATAGTGAAGAACTGTTACAGGCTGCGTTGCCTACACAGCAGAAGAGGACTATTTAACTATGTAATGAGTTAAACTCGATGCCTTGGACGTACAGTCATATGTATCAAATATGTTACGAAATTGACTATTATGTGTTGGTATTACACCGCTATTTGAGATGGGTGCATAAGTCTCTAACGATTATTATATTTCCTATCAGCAGATAGATAATTAGTTAAAACTTTATCGGGTCCCATGGTGTAATGGCTAGCACTCTGGACTTTGAATCCAGTGATCCGAGTTAGAGTATCGGTGGGACCTAAGATTATCAAATAAAATATCATATCAGCACAAGTAGAATGTAATAGGAAAATTTTGTAATACTTTATCCGCTATTTTATGCGCTGAAGTCTAGTTGTATTTTGTCCAATGGTCGAGGCAATGCTATCTAAACAGTGAAAAGTTAGTGGCATTAGAATGAAGTCTGCCATATGTAACACGTCAGTAGGAATGAAAATATTTAACCTATCTGGCAACCACGATTTGAAGTAGTCATTCTGTAGTACTGTTTATATCGAAATTTTTTGGTGTTTTGGGTAATGCACTGCACTCTGAAACCACAGATCCCGGTTCAAATCCCGTTAGAACCTTTGTGTAATATCAGGGAATCCCAAGCAAAATTTAACACAAACATATCTTGAAGGACTGTCATCGAACAACTGTAACTCTGATAATGTCAATAATATTAGACATATTTCATGAAGGAACACTATGCCCATTGAGACAAATACATTATTAATAGAAATTCAGTCGTCAATTAGTATTAGCGGTACCGCATCTGCCATGTGATTGCTGAGATTTCCATTAAAATATTATATGGTTCTATGGTGTAATGGTTAGCACTCTGGATTCAGTCTTTGGTTGTCATACTGTGTAGATGTGTTTACTCAGTGCCCATATCCAAGCCCAGAATTTCAGTTGTATAATCTAAGTGTTATACAGTGTTAGTGCGTTAGTGTTTGTTTTTTATATAGCTTCTTTAATAACTTTTGGATATCAATCTGTTCTGCTCTCCTTGGCCAAGATGGCTACGGGAGGGGTAGTAAACCCTCCTAATGAGGATAGAGTGAGTAACAACTCACGGAATTATAAGAAAGAGGCAACTGTTGAGATAATTGTTAATGACAATTTACGTGTAAAGCCAGATGTAATATTAAAAAATGTTTGTGAAATTTGTGGTGTTGATTCTATCTATGCTATTGTGAAGAAGAGAATGGATGCTTATGAGATAACAATGTGTGATAAGGATAAAGCGTTTCAACTGTCGGATGGATTAACTATTGAAGGTGAGCACTTTGACTGTAAGATGCTAATTAATGAAAACATTGTGGTTTCTTTTATGTATCTGCCAGCTTATATCACTGATGATGAGATTAGGGAGAAGCTTGAAAATTATGGTGTTATACTCAAATCTGCTATTACAAGAAAGTGCTATAAGAATACTGATATTGCAGATGGCACACGCTTCGTAACATGCAAATTTCCTAGCGAAATAAAATCATTGCCGTACAGTGTAAAATTTAATACAGTTGATGGCCAGCAATATTTCCGTGTTATTCACAATGAACAACAAAAGGTTTGCTCAAACTGTCTCTCTCCTAATCATTTAATCCGTGAGTGTCCAAGTTTTGCCTGCTGGAAGTGTAAATTACCTGGACACCGTGCTAGATTTTGCACTCAGCTATGCGAGATGTGTGGAAGATTTGCACGGGAATGTAGTTGTAAAACTGATTTTAATCCTTTGAACTTAAACAAGTTATCTGATTATGAGATTGGTCCCAGCAGAAAAACTATTAACTCTGATAGACGTGAACTAAAGCGAAAATTGAGACCCGGTAATAATGAATTAGATGAACATGATTTTCCTACTCTGAGTCCACCCAGGCGAGATAACAAAATTGCCAGAGAAGAAAGGAATGCAGGGATTGTAAATGAGGATGAAGGGTATTTGGAGTCGGTGATTGATATGTGTGATAATAATGATGTTAATGTTTCAACTTCGGACACACAAGTTAAAGTCAATGATGATGAGGGGCATCTGGAGTCGGTGAATGATATGTGTGATAATAATGATGTTAATGTTTCAACTTCAGACACACAAGTTAAAGTTAATGATGATGATTGTGCTGATCAGTTCATTGTTAACAAATCAATTGAGGCGGATGGTGATGGGATGGACTGGTTTGAACCGGTTTGACTGATGAGTATATACACCCTTCAGGCGTTGTTAAAGCCAACCCAAGCCAGCCACTACTTGACATGGATCATTTTAACAAAAGGGAAATTACAAATGGTGAAGTGGTTAAAGCTTCTGGTTTCCAACCCATAGACCTAGGTTCTATTCCAAGTAATACCATAACAGAAAAAAATAATAAAAGGAATTTAGTGGATAGTGAAAACATAGTTGCAAATAACTCATGTGATAATAGCTGTTCAGAAATAGGTGAGTCGTCTACAAACAATGATAACAAGCAGGTTGACTACAGCAGTTCACCAAGCAGTGACATGAACACTGCTCAAATTGACACTGAAAAACACAAGCCATTTAGTCTAGATGGAAAATTCAGATTCAAGTATACCAAGCCACCCATCCTAAAGAAAAATAGAAACAAACAAAGTCCAGTGCCTGATAAAACATAATGTATTGTACACTGATCCGGCTGTCTTTTCCTCTTTTTGTTATTTTAGCTATGCTTAGAATTGCCTCATATAATGTATTTGGAATGAGAAATGTAAGCCATTTTGAAAGGCTTGTGTGTTTAATGAATGACAATCACTATGACATCATGCCCATTCAAGAAACTTTTTGGAATAATGAATGGACTGAATTATTAAAGCGAAAGTTCATTGGTGGAATATATTACAGCAATGCCTCTAATGACAGAAGAGGTGTGGCTGCCCTAATTAAGAATAATCTTAAAGATGCTGTTTCTTTTGTAGACAATGATGATGATGGTCGTTTGATGCACATCAAATGTAATATTAATGATAAGTTATTAAATATTTTTAACATTTATGCCCCTAATATTGCAAGTGAAAGGTATAAATTTTTTAACTATGTTAATAACAAAATTGGTTTAATAGAACATATTATTATTGCTGGTGACTTTAAAGTTACATTGATTGCTATAGATAAATACCCTACAAAGAATTACATACCAGATAGGTCACATGCATTTCTAAAGCAGTGTATAGCAAACAAAAGGCTTGAAGATATTTGGAGGTGGCGCTATTCCATGCGCAAGCAATATTCCCGATGGGGCTTAGCAGATGGTATGTTAACACAAAGTCGGATTGATTACTGTCTGCTAAGCACCTCTCTTAAGCCTTTTGTTACATACATTGGTTATTCTCAAATAAGTAAAAGTGACCACTCTATTGTTAATTTACTTCTGGATTTTAATTGTCAGGAAAAAGGCCCAGGTTCATGGGTTTTGAATAACTCTGTTCTAATAGATGAGGACTATCAAAATGGAATTGCAAATTTAATAGAAGAACAGAGAAATTCTGATTTATATTCTACATCCTTTTTGATATGGTGGGACAATTTAAAATATGCAATAAAGTCCTACTCACAGAGATATTGTCGACAGAAAAGTTATCAAAAACGTGAAAAGATGACAAAGGTACAATTTCAGCTTGAGAAAGAGCTAAGTAAAAATTATGTCAATGCAGAATATATTGCCCAATTAGAGTATGATTTAAAGACCATCGAGGAAAATGTATGCAGGGGAGCTATCTTGCGTTCTAATGCTCAGTGGTCCTTGGAAGGTGAAAGATCCACCCCTTTTTTTTTCTAGGATTAGAGAGGCATCGGCAAACAGGCAATACGATTAATACCTTATATAATGAGAATGGTGAAATTTTGACAGATACTTTTTCTATATTAAATAGAGTACAAGAATATTATACAGAGTTGTATGCTCATAAGGGTACTGATGAAAATGAACGTCATAAAATATTATCTACTATTTCCAATGATGTCCCTGAATCTGATCAACATGAGTGTGATAGTAATGTAACTACAGCTGAAATAAAAACATCACTCTTCAGTATGAAAAGGAACAAGAGCCCTGGCAGAGATGGAATAACCACTGAATTTTACTGATGCTTTTATCACATTTTTTAGCCTTTGTTCTTAAAACTTATTAATGAAATAGAAAAAGAAGGAACACTAAGTAGAACTATGAAAAATGGCATGATTACTTTAATATATAAAAAGGGAGATAAGCAGGAAATTACAAATTGGCGCCCAATAACATTAATAAACGTAGACTACAAAGTTTTTGCTAAGGTAATGGCTAATAGCTTGAAGCATGTCCTGCCTAAAATTATTAACCACAACCAAACATGCTGTGTGCCGGGTAGAGACATTTCAGACAATGTAGCCAACATAAGAGACATAATTGAATATGCCAATTACACAGGCATAGAAGGTTACCTTCTTAAGATTGACCAACAAAAAGCATTTGATATGGTTGCCTATGAATATCTTTTTGAAATACTCAGCACGTTTGGTTTTGGTGACCGGTTCCAAAAATGGATTAAAATAATGTATACAGAAATTTATAGTGCAGTAAAAAACAATGGACACCTGACTCAATTCTTTCCTATTAATAGGAGTGTCAGACAAGGTTGCCCCATCTCTGCCATGCTTTATGTGATATCAGCTGAACCCTTAGCCAGACTAGTTCATGCATCTACTAACATAATTGGAATAGAAATTGGAGACAGCCACCACAAATCTCTTTTGTATCAGCATGCAGATGACACTACTATCACAGTAAGTGATTCTGCATCATTACATAATGCTCTTGAAATTATGGAACAGTACAGTAGATCAAGTGGTGGCATGATAAATTATACTAAATCTGAGGTAATGGCTTTGGGTTCAGCTTCTGTACCGAGTGAAATAAAAAACAAGATTAATGTTAAAGATGACTCTATAGAAATATTAGGGGTGTGTCTTGGGAGAAACAAGACATTTTGTAATGAAAGGAACTGGGCTAAAAAAGTGAAAAATATAAAAATGTTGTTAGGATTTTGGAAAAATAGAGATATTAATATAAAAGGACGTGCAGAAGTAATTAATTCTCTATTAATGTCAAAACTTTGGTACATGCTTAATGTTCAACCCATTCCTGAATGGGCTATCACTGAAATTACTAAAGCCTGCATCGATTTTCTGTGGAAAGGTGCACACCTTGTTAAGTATAAAACAATTATTGGTGAACGGAAAATGGGTGGTTTGAACATACCAGATATAAAACTCAAAATGATGTCTTTCAGACTTAAAATGTTAAGTCGGTACCTCGATGATGATTATGATGCTCTATGGACACATGTCTTTAATTTCTTTGCGAAGAAATGTATCAACAGCGAAAAACAATACAGTATTTTATTCATGAAACTGCCAAAGAGCATTCTAAAATGTGTGCCACAATATTATCAGGAAATCCTACTGTCATGGCATGAATTTACTAAACATGGCTATGTTGAAATAAATGACTGGTATAACATTGTAAATCAGCCCATTTTTCATAATCCGAAGATCTCTATCAACAACAAACCATTAACATCTGAACATTTAGAAAGAGCTGGGATAACAACATTAAAAGATATTATTTATGAATATGTTCCAGGTTTCCTGCCCAGTATTGCCATTTCTGAGCTCGTGGAAGAATATATCGATGACATAGACACAATTGCCATTGAAAAATGTTATAATATTTTAATGCAAGTAATTCCGCATGAATGGCAATCAATCATAAATTCCGATAAATTAGACCATACAAAGAAACCATTAGAAATTATATCAGACAATCTCATTATAACAATAAGAAAATTAAAATCGAAAATCTTTTATAATCTTCTTCGGAAAAAGAATTATGAAGAGCCAACTTCCCAGCTTTTTTGGAGCAATATTTTCCCAGATTTTGAATTCTCTCGCATATGGCAAGTTGTTCACATGCCCTTAAAATCACCTGAGCTAGTAGATTTAGATTTTAGAATTACGCACAATAGTATATTTACTATGAAGAAACTTAAAACGAATTAGTTGCATATGATATTTAATTTTTATAGATGAAAGTATGAGCGATTCTAGGTGTGGTGAAACGACTGGCTAGTTGCTGCATGACTGATTAATAGTGATGTGTTTGATACCTGCCAGTATATATGGTTATCTGACTGACTGACTAGGCATATTTAATGATCTGAATGACACTTTGTCTGTTTGATCGATGGTTTTTGAATGAGAGGGATTTTAACTGTGTGGCTGCTTGACGTTTTAACTATACATGCTTGAGGGATTGCGTGACTTGTTGGCTGATTGATTGATCAATTTTATAAATGTCAGTACTTGATGACTAATTGTGAACGTGGACAGTAAGGGTGAATGGAATTAAGACTAATTTTTCGAATGCTACATGGTGTAAAAGGATTATGAACATAAGTTCATGAAATAATATTTTGACGAATGTTTTGACAAGTGAATGAATGATTTATGAAAGGCTTATTTTGAGTATCAATGCCCTAGGATGTCCTCCTGCCAAAATTTTCGTCTTCTAGGAGGATGTCCAGTGAGGGGCATTAGGATAAGTGATACATATATAGCTAAAGCATCCCTCTCCTTATTTTCGAGAGGAGAGGTGTACTGCTTTGAAACAATTGTGATTGTGATGGAAACATCTGACAGTGTTTTATTTTAATAACTTTCCAATGAGCCAAGAAAAAAAAAAGCAAAAAAAAAAGCACTCTGGACTCTGAATCCAGCGATCCAAGTTCAAATCTCGGTAGAACCTTAAAGCAGTAGCATGAATTTCAAAGTAAACAGCAACGTTAGGAGTTTCAAGCTTCTCAACCAGCGGCAACAACTCACCAGAGAATATGGTATATGTTACGACTCTCAATGCCAAGGGAAGACTTGACAAGCAACACATGAGACCCAGTTCCCGAACAGCACCAACTCTGTACAACGATTTAAAATTTTTTTGGAAGAAGATAGTGAAGAACTGCTACAGGCTGCGTTGCCTACACAGCAGAAGAGGACTATTTAACTATGTAATGAGTTAAACTCGATGCCTTAGATGAACAACATAATCCCTCTACCAGCCCTTGGTAAAAGTGACCATATATGCATATATTATGAACTAAAATGCTACGCTGAACCACAGCAGATTATGACCAATAAATTGGCTTATGACAAAGGTGACTATTCCGCACTACAATCAGCTCTAAGTATTAACTGGGAAGCACTTTTCCACAACAAATCCCCCGAAGAATGTTGGATAAATTTCAAAAAACTTGTAAATAAATTCACGAAAGACTATATTCCAACCAAACAAGTTAAAAACAATAAAAGATATAGACCACCCTGGTTAGACAGAAAGGCCCTCAAGTTAGTGCGAAAAAAAGAAAGGAAGTGGAAAAGGTATCTGCAAACAAGAGCATCAACAGATTACAACAAATATGCTAGTATACGAAATCAGGTGAACCAATTCTGTAAACGGGCAGTTAAAAATATGAGGAAACTGTAGCTAAAAATAGCAAATCTAATCCAAAGTCATTCTGGGCTTATGTAAATAGCCAGCTCAAGTCCAAAGATAATGTGGGAGACTTAGAAGATCTTGATGGCAATTTAATAACCACAAACGAAAGAAAAAGTCAAGAACTAAATCGCTTTTTCTCTAGTACCTTCACCAATGAGAACCTAGATAGTATCCCAACATTTACAACAGAGACTACAACAACAATTAACAATATTACTGTCTCTGTTGAAGACATCAGAAAAAAACTTGCAGATTTAAAAACAAATAAATCAGCTGGTCCTGATGACCTGCATCCAAGAATTTTACATGAACTAAAAGATGTATTATCTGAACCACTTAGCATAATTTATAACAAGTCATTATCAGAAGGGACTATACCTTCTGACTGGAAATGTGCTAATGTTATACCTGTGCATAAAAAAGGAGCAAAGTGGGATCTGAACAATTACAGACCCATCAGTCTAACCTCAGTTCCATCCAAAATACTTGAAAGCATAGTAAGGGACAAGCTGATAGAGTATATGAAGAAAAGTGAAATAATTACCGAATACCAACATGGGTTCCTACGGGGGAGATCAACGGTAATTCAAATGCTAGAAGTAATAGATGAATGGACAAATGCTTTGGATAATAAGAAATCGATTGATGTAGTTTATCTTGATTTTAAGAAGGCTTTTGACTCTGTACCACACGAGCGATTGTTTATCAAGTTAAACGCATATGGTATTTCGGGGAAACTCCTAGAATGGATTAAGTCATTTCTAATAGGAAGAAAGCAGAGAGTCGTGGTTAATGGGGCAGCCTCAGATTGGGCCATGGTCATAAGCGGTGTCCCACAGGGCAGTGTACTTGGCCCACTACTGTTTGTAATATACGTAAATGACACGCCAAGAAACATAAAATCCAGACTCTATCTTTTCGCAGACACTACTAAACTGTTTAACTCAATAACTGATGTGAGTGATTGTGAAATCCTGCAAAATGATCTAGAGGCCATTCAAAACTGGGCCCAAAATTGGCAATTAATGTTCAACACAAACAAAAGCTCAGTTATGCACATTGGCCACAAGCCAAGTGCCAGTAATTGTAAGTACACATTCCTTGATAATGATATAACAGTAGCCCTAAAGGAGGAGAGCGAGATCAATGATCTGGGTATAATAATCGATTCAAACTTAACATTTGAAACCCATATAAATAACATCACATCAAAAGCCAACAGAATGACAGGGCTTATATGGAGAACGTTTCATTCCATTACTACAGACATATTTAAGATGCTGTACCAAAGTTTAATACGCCCTCATCTGGAGTATGCTGGTCCCGTTTGGTCCCCACACACATGGAAATTTGCCGAACAATTAGAAAAAGTCCAGAAACGAGTGACTAAAATGGTACCAGCTATGCGGAACATGTCCTATGAAAATCGTCTTCGGAATCTCAACTTACCAACCTTAATGTATAGAAGAATACGAGGAGATCTCATAAATGTTTTTAAGTATCTTAATAATATCTACTCAGTAAATCCCAGTAAACTATTCACATTAAATCAAGATGACAGAACACGTGGCCACAAATTCAAACTTAGAAAAAGTAGAGCGAATACTAACAATAGACTGAATTTTTTCTCCAACAGAATCATAGACTGGTGGAATGCATTACCGGAAACAGTCGTTGACGCACCTACCATAAACACATTCAAAGCTAGACTAGACAAAATCTATGTAACGCACCCGGTGTACTACAACTATAGAGCATTAGATAAGCCAAATCACCCGAAAATCACCATACATTAATAATTAATAATTATAGTTCATACACCAGCTGATAATAGGATGTAAAAGTCCTGGTAAGCTGTATACTTGTTATGTTATGTTATGTTATGTTATGTATCAAATATGTTATGAAATTGACTATTATGTGTTGGTATTATACGCTATTTGAGATGGGTGCACAAGTCTCTAACGATTATTATATTTCCTATCAGCAGATAGATAATTACTTTAAACTTTATTGGAGCCCATGGTGTAATGGCTAGCACTCTGGTTTTTGAATCCAGTGATCCGAGTTCGAGTCTCGGTGGGACCTAAGATTATCAAAAAAAATATCATATCAGCACAAGTAGAATGTAATAGGAAAGTTTTGTAATACTTTATCCGCTATTTTATGCGCTGAAGTCTAGTTCTATTTTGTCCAATGGTCGAGGCAATGCTATCTAAACAGTGAAAAGTTAGTGACATTAGAATGAAGTCTGCCATATGTAACACGTCAGTAGGAATGAACATAGTTAACCTATCTGGCAACCACGATTTGAAGTAGTCATTCTGTAGTACTGTTTATATTAAAATTTGTTGGTGTTTTGGGTAATGCACTGCACTCTGAAACGACAGATCCCGGTTCAAATCCCGTTAGAACCTTTGTGTAATATCATGGAATCCCAAGCAAAATTTAACACAAACATATCTTGAAGGATTGTCATCGAACCACTGTAACTCTGATAATGTCAATAATATTAGACATATTTCATGAAGGAACACTATGCCCATTGAGACAAATACATTATTAATAGAAATTCAGACGTCAATTAGTATTAGCGGTACCGCATCTGACATGTTGAAGATTTTCGATCTTCGGGTCTAATTTAGAAATATATCTACCACACCTCTGATAAAAATATGATGTAACGGTTGCTGCGACAACCTCTTATCAAAGATGCAGTAGCACGATTATCTGCTCGCCTCGTCGACGGTGATGGTGACGATATTTATACTCGATAATCTGCGCCTGATCTGACTCGGGTAAAAGATGGTGGCTCGGGACGGTGGTCTTCCGTCGCTTCCAGACTGGACAATAAATATCCCAAACTCTTGCTTCGAGGATATCGAAGTGATAATATATTCTCTGAAGTTTGACTGTCTGATATGACCATGAATATGTGTGACTTATGCTGTCACGATAGAAGTTAAAATAAAACTCTAAGTAAATATAAGTGGCTTATACTGCCACCAGCGATGTTAAATAATTAATATTGTACTTATACTAGCCCGACTACTTTGGGTGACTTATACTGCCACCAATGACTACAGAAACAACCGATATCTACGCGATACGAATACTGGTTATTCTATCATTTAAAAGTTGCGTTTCACGATTCGCTAGGCAGTTTCGTTAAATACTGTTCTTGGCTACTTAAAGCCATTCACCAAGAATTCATTTGAATCTCGACAAAATCAGTTCCACGGAACTATGCGGACTCGAGGCTAGGCTTTCTTCAGACCAATCTTTTTCTGAACCTTCAACGTTAGAGACCGGACTGAACTCCGACTGAAAGTTAAAGTCCCACTTATATACAATCTTAGTTTTTTATATCTTGTTGTTCTCTAAAATTCCAGCTGCCTTTTATGACAGAATGACTTATCTTGTTTGACGACAAGTCTCGATTTGTGTATCTACGCCTATGAATCTGTCCGAATGACGAATGGTCGGTTTGATACCAAGTATCGATTTGTGTACCCAACATCCATGAATCTGTCAGAATGACGAATGATGGGTTTGATGACAAGTTTTGATTTGTGTACCCAACATCCATGAATCTGTCAGAGTGACGAATGATAGGTTTGATGACAAGTTTCGATTTGTGTACCTAACCTCTATGAATCTGTCAGAATGACGAATGACCGGTAAACAAGTTACCATTCTTCTTAGTCTTGCGTGATTACTTTTCGGCTACTGCTTATGAATCTGTCCAAATGACGAATGATCGGTAAACAAGTTACCATTCTCGTTATCCTGATTGTTTACTTCTCGGTTCATTTTCTCAAGCTTTCGTGAGAATATAGATCGCCATTGTAACTAACTGCTTCCGTATGTCATATTTCATCTGATTCCGGCTAGACGCTAATCATCTTGCCAATTTGATAATGTGTACCTCATCT